>CAWUFW010012709.1:0-524166 GCA_963921515.1 Calotriton arnoldi
GCATTCTTGGGAAACTCCAATGCGCAGCACAATTTCTGACACTGCATTTTCAACAGTGGCGAAAAGATCCAGCCAGAGTTCTCCCCACTGTCAGATGTCCTTTTCCACCACAGAGTGCAACTGCCATTCACGATCCACCAGGCATCCACGGATATACTGGTCAACCTGCTAGGAGGTTCATGATCCGGGAAATACCCTGATGCTCTAGCCAACTCCAGACATGCAGAGCCTCTTAGCACAGGACCAAGGACCCCACTCTGTCCTTCTTGTTGTAGTACCACATGGCGGTGGTGTTGTCCATGAGAACCTGCACCAGCCTTTTGAATCCTACTTGCCACAAGGTGGTTGTGTGCCTCTAAGGGCTAACCAAAGAGGCTTGAAGGTTGATGATGCACAGGGGAAGGGGACTAGGAAAACCAGTGCCTCTGGTGACCTGCACATGACCACCTCCCCCAAGTCCACGCCCACGATAGAGCTGCGGGGACTGGAGCAGGGCTGGGGGACCTGGCGCAGTCTGTATGCCAACCCATAAAGTAGTCCCAGAATAACCAAAACTGATGAATGTAGGTGTCAAAAGGCCTAAAGAGAGTGCTGTCGCCTGGCTTTACTTGAAAATCTCCAGGGTGGAATAAGGATTTTCGCCAAAAAGAATGGATTCATTAAAAGGCATATCCATGAAGGATGCCTGCACATCTCCAGAAAAGCATGCAGATCGCATTTGCGTGTGGCGACAAAGCACCACTCTAGTGCTGACTGCTTTCCCTAAACAGTTGGTAGTATCCTGGCTAGGCCGAATTAAATATTTGGCTGCATCCTGTCCACCCAGAATGATTTGAGTCAAATAGGCCCTGAAATCTTTACTTGCCACGTCCCAGGCGACATGTGTATGGTGGGCAAGTAGACAACTGGCATTGACTGACTGTTATAAATGGGGGTCTCTAATTGACAGAGGTATGCACCTTTGTCTAAGTAGGGACCCTTCCTTCTAGTCAGCACTTAATTGTCAGCACAGGAGCTTGGCAGTCTGCCGCCAGGTGGCGCTGTGAGGCTATTTTAGATATTATCACAACAACAGTTAATTATTAATTCAACATACATTAAAAATTACTATTACGTGCCGCCCAAGCCATTCTTATAGCTTTTGGGGCCTGAAATAGTCTGAATTGTCACACTTGTAGGAGTGTGATGGTTAGTAGTTCTGTTGGTACTGCCATTGTCAGTGCTGGCAGGGGCAATGTGTGGTGCAAGCTGCAGTGGCCTCTTGACCAGAGCAGTGGCACGTATTTATTTATTTATTTTACAAATTAAGCACTGGGCCGTCACTGTTTATCGCCTCAACAGGATGTAAATGCAAGGTGACAATTATTTATGTCTGTACCTTCAGAGCTCATTCGTTTGTGTACGCATAGGCATTCAGAGGATCACAGAGCACAAGAAGTGTCTACACAGCACACTCTCCCTTTTAGATTAAATTGTCCCAGTCACACTGTAACCTTATGCCAGCGTCCAGCTCTGCTATGCCAATACAATGTTGCAATTTCAGCCTAAAGAGGTGTGAATGTTGCCATTATGCAGCAACCTCGTGCAAAGATTCTGTAACACCTATTACCATTACCATGAAATTCCGTCTTCCTAGCAAAGCATTAGCTGTAGATATAATTAAAGAACTGTTCGCCAGTGAGTGCAGTAAACGTCCAGAATCGCCTGCTGTTTGTGGTTTGGGGTAAGCAAGGAAGCACAGTTTTAAATAAGCCCGGAAAAAATGTGCAACAATTCGGACAAATGGAACCTAGAAGTATCCAGCACAGATGTCCTCAAAGGACATCAGGTCCAGAGAATGAGAGCACAAAGGCTCAGGCAACAGTAACCAAATCAGTGACCTGCCACATTCTTCAAGAACAGAAGAAAGATTGTATTCCTTTGCCATGTGGGAAAGTATGAGATGTTTTTTGTTGTTTCAGTTCATGGGACCCTAGATGGAAAAGGCCTGCTGTATGCAGTAAGCACACATGCCAATAGACCCGACTCAGGAGGGAGACTAACAGTTTTTGAAGACAAAAATGGCTTTATTTTAGGTGTCTCCCGCCTGAAACTGCCTCTGCTTCAATTGAAATCAATATGAAAAATCCATTCCCCCAAGTTTTTTTTTTCCTACAAAATCTTCCACTCTCCTGTTCTAAAACGATGGCATGTATAAGAAAGCATGTTTACTTGGTCAGCTAACAAAAACTATTCCAAAAATAAATACATGCTATAAAAAATAAAAGTGACAACACACTGACAAAGAATCAATAAATATGAATGAATACAGATGAAATACACGGTAAAGGGCTGGATTTGTGCAAATTTGCAGTTGTAAACTGTCTGATTCTTTGAGTGATCAGCCCAGGTGTGTGCTAAAAGAGAATAAAGCTTCTTTAGGTAATCATGTGAAAAGTGGCAGTAATGTTTCCTGCAGGGGCTACTTAATTATTTCGGGGAGCTGAGGCCTATGTAGACTAATCTATAAATTTGCCAGTTTTACTGTTCAACTGGGTGTGCCATTTGAAGATTGAATTACAGCTTGTAGAATGCACAGGTATTTGAATGCACGTCTGAGCAATTTCCTTCCAACCAGTCGCGGCTGGCATGACTCGCGGGTGGGGGGGGGGGGGGGTGGTGGCGGATGAGGGATTGGTGCTGGGGTTCGTAAAGGGGGGATTAAATAATATTTAAAAAAAAGAAACTTACCTTCCCGGGTCCAGTGACGTCGCGGCTCCTGGCCGGGTCCCATTTTCCTGCTCTCCTGCTGAACAGGAAGCAGGCAGCCTCCCTCCCCTCCCCTCAGCCAATCACAACGCTGCAATGGCAGCGTTGTGATTGGTAGGGACAGCGCCCAGCCGGGCGCCTATGGGGAGACCATTTTCTCCATGTAGGCTGCATGCAGCCTACATGGAGAAAAGGGAGAGTGTGCATGACTGGTTTGGTCGGCCCCAGAGGGCCGACCAAACAGTCAGCGCCCGCAACATTGGGCAAGCCACTCCTCCCCAACCCGCCCACCCGCCCGCCCCCAACCAAACACACCCCTCTGCTTTCTCACAGTGCGAGAAGCAGAAACATAAAATGGTAGTTTTACTATTTTATGTTTCTGCTTCCCGCACTGCGAGAAAGCAGTGGGGCGACGCTCCTCCGCCCTATTGGAGGAGTCGCCCCTGCTTCCAACAGGCACCAATTAGGGACATAGGCACAGAATGTGTAGAACTGTTTCATCTTTACATCCAGAGGTGACACTTTGTGGTGCTGCAGGTTTAATTCCAATAACATGTCAAATCTTTGGGTGGAAAGTCTCCCAGTCTGAGCGAAAGTCGTTTTTATTTGATGTATGTTGAAAAAATAATTTTTAAATATTGCTGTTAAATTGGATTGTTATAAGAGTTTATTGTCATCCAGCCATAACCCTTTTTAATAACTGATCTTTGTCTTGCATGAATGAGTCTTTTGCTCCTTTCTTTACAAGTCATTTAACTGAAGCACAGGGCATTGCCATGTCCCACAGGTATTTAAGATTAAGGGTGGGCATAGATTCTTCCAGGTACTCTCTCCATGAGTTCCATTCTTACTGGGTGGCAATTTCTGCCCATACCAAGTGCCCCAAGGAGTTATGTCGTGATTAACTCATTTTGCCTAGTTTTGATAAAGACTCCTTGATAAACAAGGACCTACTTTACTAGCCCAAACTCTAGACGGATCTGTACCTGAGATGTGCTCGGCCGGAGGTAAAAAAGACGCCTACATGTTTTTGAGTGTAAAATGTTCAGATTCTTTGCGTCTCTCCCTCTCAGTAATTCAGACCTATTACACAGTGTTGGTGAGAGGTTGCTGCTGATGACAATTAGGATTGGCTCTAGGGAGGGAGCCTTCAGTTTGTTACATAAGGACAGAAAAGCATTTATAGAACTCATGTGAGGGATAAAGTTGCATCTTCTTATGAATATTTTTATTTCCCTTTGATTTATAGTTTCCACAGAGATCACAACTTTTGTTTTCTTTTAGTTTATTTTCTGGCCATATTTTCCTGTATAACAAGCTAGGGCTGTTAACAATCTTTGTTGCTGAATTGCTGTCTTACTTAACAGGAAGGGTGTCGTATGCATACTGGTTAGATGCGACTAGCCTGTTGGCCAGACGCGAAATATGAGAGTTCCCACAGTAACCTTTCTGCCTTTTCATCCTGTTCTTAGTGGCATTGGTGAAAACGGATGACAAGTTCTTTGCTCTCCTTCCTATAGATTTAATTGAAGTTTAATTTGACTTTAATAACATCTTTAGGTTGGCAGGCATCTGTGCTAGTGAATACACCTCAGTGCGCAAGAGAAACTCAAGTTTGCGCTGTATTCTGGCCAGATTAGCACATATGAATGACTGAATGAAAGTTTTTATTGCGCGATTGCTTAAAATCATTTGCAATAGTCCAAAGATAGTGCAATCGTATATATTCCCATTTAAAATTGTGCACATTGCCTAATATTTAAGAAAAACAGTAAAATATATCTGCCCATTAAAAACACCACTTGACAACCAGCAGTTAAAAGTTGTATGCAGTTCCTAGTCATAAAACAAACAGTAAAATACTAATAGCAGCTGTACCTTTTGTTCAATATGCCAATTGTGTCCTAGCTAAAACCCCTAGGCATTAAAGTGCTAGTGTGTTTGCTATAGCATGTTAAGGTGGTATT
Organism: Calotriton arnoldi; assembly: GCA_963921515.1. Lineage (NCBI taxonomy): Eukaryota > Metazoa > Chordata > Amphibia > Caudata > Salamandridae > Calotriton > Calotriton arnoldi. Next base: position 4,716 of record CAWUFW010012709.1, read on the forward strand.
ATAGCTTCCTGAGCACATCTTCGCCTCCCAGGTCACTCAAACTTTTTGAGTAGTTGCTTACAGTTTGTTTGTACAGGCCACAGTCAAGTCATCATGCCCTTGTTGTTTGGACAACCGGGCACACACCTCTGCCATGTATTTCCCAAATTTGCCTAGTTTGAGGTGCTAGAGAACAATACTGATACTGCTTCTGTGCATGTCCGGGACCCTTTTGACGGAGCATGGGTTTTACAACATAGGGGCCGATTCCGATCTCGGTCGGAGGCGCACCCAATACCATTCGGTCGGGAAAAAAGCCATGCGAAAGCCTGTTTCCCGACCGATCCGTACAGCACACCGAACGAGCAAGTACGATGCGCACAACAGCAAAAAATCCGGCCGAGCCGTACTCACCCAAACCAGGTCCTGTTCTCCGACCGAGGCGAATCTGGAAACGCCGAATGGAGTCGCACGGAAGGAAAAATGCAGCCCCGTCCGGCCGGACAAGTACGATGCGCTTCCCGTACGCGCCGAACCCGTCGCTACGCACGGCACGTTAAAGCATCCGGGAGAGGCGCACATAAGCTCCGATTCGCGCCACAACACGATCCACGGCTACGAGACGAACACGGCACCGACGAGGACGACGCGAAGCGACGAGGACGAGGCGAAGCGACGAGGACGACGCGAAGCAACGAGAAGGACGAACGACACGAACCAACCATGAATCCCTTCGTCCCGATCATACCAATATTCTACATCTACTACCGGAACAGGCACGGACGCGTACGGCGCAGAAGGTAAGCCAGACACCAACCACAAAACACATACAACACGTACACGACACATCACACACATACACGGGGATGCTGAATATACTTACACCAGCAACAGCAGCACCATAGGGGCGGGATGCCCATCACCAATGCCACATATGCACACAGGGGCCTGAATGCGCACCACCACCCCTACCCAGGGGGGCTGGATGCCTACCACTACTACCACCCTCACCCAGGGGGGCTGGATGCCTACCACTACTACCACCCTTAGCCAGGGGGGCTGGATGCCTACCACTACTACCACCCTCACCCAGGGGGGCTGGATGCCTACCACTACTACCACCCTTAGCCAGGGGGGCTGGATGCCTACCACTACTACCACCCTTAGCCAGGGGGCTGGATGCCTACCACTACTACCACCCTTAGCCAGGGGGCTGGATGCCTACCACCCTTAGCCAGGGGGCTGGATGCCTACCACTACTACCACCCTTAGCCAGGGGGCTGGATGCCTACCACTACTACCACCCTTAGCCAGGGGGGCTGGATGCCTACCACTACTACCACCCTCACCCAGGGGGGCTGGATGCCTACCACTACTACCACCCTTAGCCAGGGGGGCTGGATGCCTACCACTACTACCACCCTTAGCCAGGGGGGCTGGATGCCTACCACTACTACCACCCTTAGCCAGGGGGCAGGATGCCTACCACTACTACCACCCACACCCAGGGGGCTGGATGCCTACCACTACTACCACCCTCACCCAGGGGGGCTGGATGCCTACCACTACTACCACCCTTAGCCAAGGGGCTGGATGCCTACCACTACTACCACCCTTAGCCAGGGGGCTGGATGCCTACCACTACTACCACCCTCACCCAGGGGGGCTGGATGCCTACCACTACTACCACCCTTAGCCAGGGGGGCTGGATGCCTACCACTACTACCACCCTTAGCCAGGGGGGCTGGATGCCTACCACTACTACCACCCTTAGCCAGGGGGGCTGGATGCCTACCACTACTACCACCCTTAGCCAGGGGGGCTGGATGCCTACCACTACTACCACCCTTAGCCAGGCGGGGCTGGATGCCTACCACTACTACCACCCTCACCCAGGGGGGCTGGATGCCTACCACTACTACCACCCTTAGCCAGGGGGCTGGATGCCTACCACTACTACCACCCTTAGCCAGGGGGGCTGGATGCCTACCACTACTACCACCCTTAGCCAGGGGGGCAGGATGCCTACCACTACTACCACCCACACTCAGGGGGCTGGATGCCTACCACTACTACCACCCTCACCCAGGGGGGCTGGATGCCTACCACTACTACCACCCTTAGCCAAGGGGGCTGGATGCCTACCACTACTACCACCCTTAGCCAGGGGGGCTGGATGCCTACCACTACTACCACCCACACCCAGGGGGGCTGGATGCCTACCACTACTACCACCCACACCCAGGGGGCTGGATGCCTACCACTACTACCACCCTTAGCCAGGGGGCTGGATGCCTACCACTACTACCACCCTCACCCAGGGGGGCTGGATGCCTACCACTACTACCACCCTTAGCCAGGGGGGCTGGATGCCTACCACTACTACCACCCTTAGCCAGGGGGGCAGGATGCCTACCACTACTACCACCCACACCCAGGGGGGCTGGATGCCTACCACTACTACCACCCACACCCAGGGGGGCTGGATGCCTACCACTACTACCACCCACACCCAGGGGGGCTGGATGCCTACCACTACTACCACCCCCACTCATAGGATGGACAATGCATGACACAACAAGCACACCACAACCTAGGGAATGCAAGATAAAGACATCCCCCCACCACCATGACAAGCGTGTGTAGGCTGTGTCAAATGCCTACAACACCGAACATGACTTTGAACATACAATGTGACCCCCTAGCACATGTGCCACACATATATGTGTGTGGCACCCACAATGCAAGCAGCCCATGACCATTGTGGCAATGGGGCCTAAACCCCCATCATCACAGTGACCAAAAGGTAAGTGTGGGGTCCATAGCTGAAGCACATTTTGACCATTGTGGCAATGGGGTCTAAACCCCCATCATCACAGTGACCAAAAGGCAAGTGTGGGGTCCATAGCTGAAGCACATTTTGACCATTGTGGCAATGGGGTCTAAACCCCCATCATCACAGTGACCAAAAGGCAAGTGTGGGGTCCATAGCTGAAGCACATTTTGACCATTGTGGCAATGGGGTCTAAACCCCCATCATCACATTGACCAAAAGGCAAGTGTGGGGTCCATAGCTGAAGCACATTTTGACCATTGTGGCAATGGGGTCTAAACCCCCATCATCACAGTGACCAAAAGGCAAGTGTGGGGTCCATAGCTGAAGCACATTTTGACCATTGTGGCAATGGGGTCTACACCCCCATCATCACAGTGACCAAAAGGTAAGTGTTGACAAAGAAAGAGCTGCAACTGCCAAACTGCATGGATCATTCCTGGTCACAGAACAAAAAACTCATCTGTGGCAAAGTAGTGTATGTGTCCCATTGCAACATAAATTGGGGGAGCCAAATACTGCAGTGCAAATGAGACATTCCTTTGGCCATGTGCAGACAAACAACACCCATGGGGGCTGAGACCGTCAACAGTCATCAATGACACAATGACAGAAGTGACCATCAGAATGCAGAACCACATATTTGCACCAATGGGCACACAAATGCAGATATCCTGTGGAGACAGCAGATGTGAGGTGAACAGATACCATACCATGGCAGCAATGGGACACACAAACCATGATCACTGTGCTGACCGATGACCTAGGAGTCCCAGGGACAGCAGGGGAAACACACCAAACAACATACAGCCAATGGCACACCCAAGATATGCCAATGCAGTGGTGCAGATGCACAAACACAAACAGGCAGACCAACACTGTCATCATACACAGCAGGTGAGGGGTGGGGGTGCCAGTGTCCCCAGGCAACCACACAACACATGAGGAGAGCTGAATACCAATCATACAGATGTGCATACACTGCCACACTAAGGTAACTCATGGATCCAAATCCCCTATGTGGGCAAGCAGGCATTGTCAGATGAGAGGGAGCACAAAACACACATGTCACACAGGCACGTAGGAACAACAACTGACACAGCAAGACACAGACACACCACAGCACCACCCCCAGGGCCCCCACAATGTGGTGACCCTGGGCTGAATAAAAATCCCACTGTGATGACAAAGCTAAATGTCGTTCACACTGTGAACCACAGTCAGGTGTCCTGAGCAACAAACTACCATCACACCTACACAAGCACAAATCAATCAGCATGGCCAGTAAGCCAAGGCCAACATGGAGGCAGGGGACTAGCTGGGCAACAACTCCCATCTGCACACACTCAAGACCACACCCCTCGACCTCTAACAATGTGCAGCAGTGAAGTACACATGCACTGGTGACATTGCACATGCACCCATGACTATTCCAGGGTGGTGGGTGGGAACCAAGGTGCAGAAACACATCACACATGGCCACTCAACAAGACTCCTGAATGTCTGACACACTGCACACTACGCTGTACATGGACATGACGGCGATACCACACCAACCAATGGGATCCCAGCCACAGTCACACACCAATGAAGAAGCCAAGGTCACCCACAAAGAACACACATAGACAACAACCAACATTGCAGCCCGGACCCTGAGGAGTGCCAGCAGTCACACACACAACGTGTCACAATCACTGAAAGATAACACGAACTGAAAATCACATGACAGGGGCAAACAACAAGTGCCAAGGGGAAACCTGACTGTGACCCATCTGCGTCTGCACACAAACTCAGCCCTGACAGCAAACACACCTATGGGTGACACCCTGATGACCAGTAATGTGCCATGCACCCACATCACAGAGAACACAGGGAGAAGACTTTGGGGGAACATAGCTCAAGTCAGCAAGCATCACAAACAGGTACAACACTAGGGATCACAGCATGCGCAGATAAATGGAAGTGAACACACAGACATGCACATACAACACACACCTTGGGCGCAGGCAATGTCACACGTGTACACACTGCCATGAGGGGACTCCACTCCTGTGTGAGGAAAGCTGTGCCATATGTTGCCTCAGTAGGGCCCCATCATGTCAGCTGAGCACTTGGTCACACAATCAACAATTAGCACCAAATGAGGGCTCCCATCACATCAGCCTGGTCATGGATGTGCCAACGGAATCATCAGCACAGATCCAACACACTTGTATAGCAATGTTGCACTGACTACACGGATGAGTCCTTCCCCATTGATGCCCAAACCTGCATGTCCAGTGGAGATGGCAACACGGTCAGGGAAGTAGACAAATGCAACGATGGCAGGCACAACAGATGTGCAGGGGTGGAAGCCACAGATATGAAATTGCTAATGTAAGTAGGAAACCCATTGCCAAATACTGAACACATGACACCCTCAGATGCTGCTATTGATGACATGGATACACCACATGATAGGACACATTCCCCCTGGACCACATGGGTTCCTGCACAGTAACACTTCATAATCATGAGACCAGATATCACCATCACTGCAGCAAGGGCATGGTTAGCAGCACCAACAACATGTACATCTGAAGCATGAGCACTAGAGAAAAGAAAGTTGCTTTATTCAGCATATGTGTTGATTGAAAACGACGTCCAGAAAAAATAGAGCAAAGGCCAATGGCCAGTCCATTGTCAAAGTTCAAACAGGGTGACACTGGCAGATGTCACCCTACGCATGCCTGCACAAAACCAGGGACAATCCACTAGGAGGGGCAACCGGGGGGCAGGCCAGGCACCGCAGGGACAGGATCAGGGCTCACCAGGGGGAGTCAGGGAAGGGGTGGTGGGTGCTGGAGAGCCACTGACAACTGCAGTGGAGGTGTCTGACATGGTGTGTGCCGGCACAACTGGGGGCATGACTCAGATGTCGTGGGTGCCGGCACAACTGCAGTGGACCCTGCAGATGGAGTGGACAGGTCCGCCACTGCAGTGCCCAAGTCAGACAGGGCGGTAGTGGACTCCACTGCAGTGCCTACCTCCAGGGGAGGAGAATGGGGAACAGGCAAGGTGGGTTGGACAGAGGGGAGGACACCCTCACCACATCAGTGGCACAGACAAGCGCAGCGGGGGGTGTGGTGCTGGGAGAGCAAGTGGCAGGGGGAGAAGGCCTGATCCTCTTGGGGATGGTATATCTGTGGGTGGGGGAACCTGGGGCAGGGTGTGGTGGGGGCACCTGTGCAGTGGGGGCCTGAGGGATGGAGGACGGAGACCTTGTGCCTGAGCTGCAGGGCGGTGGCGGGGTCTTGCTCTTAGGACTCCGGGGGACTTGCGGGTGGGGGCCTCAGTCCGTCTGCGCCTGGGGGAGGGTGTCCGGGGGCGAGGGGCACTCTGCTCCGTGTGGGTGGGCTTCCTCTTCCCCCGGGATGCTGGAGCAGCTTCATCGGTGGGGAAGAGGCCGAGGTCACAGAGGAAGAGCTGCTGTGACTTTGGGGTTGCAGGTGAGGCAAGGGAGGGTGCTTTGGAGGGAGAGGGAACTGAGGACTGCGCAGTGCATGTGGATGCGTGTGTGTGTTCCAGGGCCCCATCCCCTGTGAGTCTGGCTTCAGTCCCCTGAATGTGCGTGCGTGTGCGTTTTGTCATTGGCGTGTGTGTCAGTGTGCTGGATGTGTGTGTGCTGGTGTGTGCCTGTGCCGGTGTGTGTGTGCTTGGGACGGGTAAGGTGCTGGGGAGTGTGGATGGAGCAGAGGCAGGAGGGGTGAGGGACCGTTTGAGGAGGGACACTGCTGCCGTCAGGGAGGAGTCCATGGACCTATTGCCCCTCTGTAGGTCAGACATGCCCGATGAGATGCCCTCCATGAACGACACCAGCTGAGTCAACAGCGCGGTGTGCGCATGGAGGACACTCAGCATGGCTGTCTGCCCTACATGGAGCTGGCGAAGGAGGTACACAGACTCCTCACTCAGGGCAGCAGGGGACACAGGGGCAGGGGTGCGGTGCCTGGCCCAAAGGAGACACGCTCCCGGACATGGGAGCCTCCACGGACCTGGGGAATGGGAGCCGATGGGAGGGCGGTGGTGGTGCTGGTGGTGGCGGGGACAGCAACACTAGCTGGGGTTTGGTGGCTGCTGACACCCGCCTCCACAAGGGAGTCATCCTCCGAGTTGCTCTGGTCCTCAGCTGAGGTGGATGCTGCTGAGGACTCCTCGGTGTGGCTCCCTCGCCCTCCGTGCCACTGGGTCCCTCCGACCACTCCTCGGCTGCTGACCCAGTCTGGCTCTCTGGCTCCTCCTGGTCCGTGGAGCTGTCCCCTTCCGTGGCCGTGGATGTATCTGCAAACAATGGGGATACAGACAGACATCAGTCACCTGCACATAACGCACACACCACTGTGAGCACAGCACATCACAGAGCAAGCCCTGGCATCATTAGTTGTACATTGCTAAAAGTGCCCTAATTGAACAGGAGAAGTCAATTGTCAGTCTGATGCCAAGCATGGCACTCACATCCCACATGGCCTTGCACCCATCTGTCTGGTGTCTGTTGGATTGCAACACCCCAGTGTTGACACATGCACCAAGTACACAGTAGTTGGACAGTGCAGAGGACACGGTGTGGCATGTGGACATGCACACATCACAGCTCTTGCCACTGAGTCAGTACAGGTTTCCGGATGAAAGGGATGCCCAGAGTCAAATAGGAAATGCATGTGATGCATACCAGCGACAGACACCATGATGCACCCATGTCCTGATAGCCAGCGCCACTAAGGTGTGCATGTAGCACATGTCACTCCCCTGCAGGCTCACCAATCAGTAGACACATGCCATGGCGGAGGCATGACTGCAAAGTCATACATCACTGTCTCAGTGATGTATGACTTTGCAGCCAGACAACAACACTCTGCACTGTGTCACAATAGTAGGTCATGGGGAATGCAAGTCCTGGAGCTGCACAAGTGCACATGTACATCCCCCCACAACACATCCTCTTAACCCTCATCTGTCCAGGTCATACCTATTGGACATATGGTAGACCTGTGACACTACCCTCTGAACCTGAGCCCCTCACACTCTGCTGTGCATGGGGAACAGCTGCCTGAACTTCACATTCACATGCCCCAGTCTGCATGGGCAGCTGATCAGACACCTATGTGTCACACAAGTATCGTCTCCTATGGTCACATCTCCAGTGGCATGCTGAGGCCCTACCAAGAAACTCCACAGCAGTCCTGGCGACTAATCCACAGCACACTGACACAGAGGCAGACACCTGAGGGGTCAAATGACTGCGCACAATGTGTCAGCTGATACACGGGAGTGGGAGTACAGAGTGTATTGTATGGCCTGGAGTAGGCATGACTGTCCAGCCCCACATGAATGAGGGATGAGCCCTGGACTGTAGGCAGCTGGCTAAGTATGTGTGACACACGTCATATACATACTCCTGGGGCCCAAACATTGTTCCCACCCGCAGCATGGGTGTGTGCCAGATACCCCAGCCACATGTGGTGGATCAGCTCAGCAATTGGACCACAGATCAAAGTAACACGCTGAATACATGTCAGAATACAGGCATTGTGTAAGCAATGGACCCACCCATGATGCCCACCACAGAGTCAGGGAAACAGATGCTGTCTCCCACCTTGAGTCAAGCAAACTGCAAGGACACAGTCCTAAGTGACAGAATTCCCTGCATGTAAGGGCCACACCTGGGTATCAGATGAGGAGTGGGCAGTGCACAATAGAGGGACATGGCTCCTGGACAACATGACTGCTGTACTGTGGCAGTTTAACCAGGCCCGAGGAGGGCACATAGCATGTTAGACAGAGTTCACAGTGCAGTCTTTGACTCACCCCCTCCTTGCTGCTCTCTGGCCTTCAGCTGCCCATCCAGGTCTGGAAAGACCACCGCCAGGATCCTGAGCATGTGGGGGTCAGGGTCCGTGTTCCGCCCCTCCTGCGAGGAGGCGACAGCTTCAGCTGGACCCGTGCAATCCTCCGGGTCCAGCCCCGAAGGTCCTGCCACCTCTTTTGGCAGTTGCGGATCCGGCGCTTGTAGACCCCCACGGACCGGACAGCCCGGACGATGTCCTTCCATATCTCCTGCTTCCGATGGGCAGAAGCCTGTCAGGATGACAAAGTGATAAGGCCATTACTACACATGCAACATATCCGTGCATGACACAGTTGCATATACATGTCGCAATCACAGGGGCACATGGTGTACACAGGCAGTGCACGGCTGCCCATGGACAGTTTTCCAGAAGTCACTACATGGTATCATTGCATGGGGAGTAAAACCCTGTTCAGAAGCACTGTCACTGCACCATACCTGTCCAGTGCAAGTCACTACACACTATGGGGGGTGACAACTACTCAGTGAGCCTGCTAGCCAGTGGCGTGCAGACTCTCAGCCTTGCTAGTCAGACAAAATGCACATTCAGAAAGGCAGTGCACAGGACACTCACCTGCTCCCCTGGTGTCCCATACAGCTTGCTGTACTGTGGAAGTAGGCTGTCCAGCAGGGCCTGGTTCTCCTCAAGGCTGAAGGCTGGGGCTCTCTCCACAGTACGTGCCATTGCAGGGTCCAGAGGGGCAGAGACAGCAGCAGTGCAGTGGCAGATGTCGTCCTGGAGCATGTAGTGCAGGCAAGTGGGCTCTCAGGGGAACAGCCAGCAATATATATGTGCTGGAGAGGCAGATCCTGTCCCTTGTGTCCAAAGTGATAGGTCCAAGTCGTTTGCATCTTCTGAATCTGGCCAATCCATGGAATAGCAGCACCAAAACACGCCCACAGCATCCTTCAAATCTTCAACTTCATGACATACATGATTTTGCAACATTGTTGTGGGTGACCAACTGAATTCCCAGCAACCGACTCGTTCGAAATTCGAAAACGCGTCCGTTGCCAGGCAAGCCCATTGTCAATGGGTGCGCACCGATCGGTCCATTGCGGTTCAACGCGCACAGGGGTACAAGGCGTACCCGCACACATTGAAGGCAATGGGCCGGCCGGAGGCACCGATCGGTCCATTGCGGTTGAACGCGCACAGGGGTACAACGCGTACCCACACACATTGAAGGCAATGGGCCGGCCGGAGGCACCGATCGGTCCATTGCGGTTCAACGCGCACAGGGGTACAACGCGTACCCGCACACATTGAAGGCAATGGGCCGGCCGGAGGCACCGATCGGTCCATTGCGGTTCAACGCGCACAGGGGTACAACGCGTACCCGCACACATTGAAGGCAATGGGCCGGCCGGAGGCACCGATCGGTCCATTGCGGTACAACGCGCACAGGGGTACAACGCGTACCCGCACACATTGAAGGCAATGGGCCGGCCGGAGGCACCGATCGGTCCATTGCGGTACAACGCGCACAGGGGTACAACGCGTACCCGCACACATTGAAGGCAATGGGCCGGCCGGAGGCACCGATCGGTCCATTGCGGTTCAACGCGCACAGGGGTACAACGCGTACCCGCACACATTGAAGGCAATGGGCCGGCCGGAGGCACCGATCGGTCCATTGCGGTTCAACGCGCACAGGGGTACAACGCGTACCCGCACACATTGAAGGCAATGGGCCGGCCGGAGGCACCGATCGGTCCATTGCGGTATCAACGCGCACAGGGGTACAACGTGTACCCGCACACATTGAAGGCAATGGGCCGGCCGGAGGCACCGATCGGTCCATTGCGGTACTAACGCGCACAGGGGTACAACGCGTACCCGCACATTGAAGGCAATGGGCCGGCCGGAGGCACCGATCGGTCCATTGCGGTTCAACGCGCACAGGGGTACAAGGCGTACCCGCACACATTGAAGGCAATGGGCCGGCCGGAGGCACCGATCGGTCCATTGCGGTACAACGCATCACTGTACATGTGACTGGCATAGGTCAGCATGCCTGTCTCAGATGGACATATGCCAGCCACAGATAGCTCCCAGGGAGTGAGGGGCACACCTACATCACGACAGCCTGTCCAAACCTTATCATAAGGCATGTAAGGCTGCATTTCCTATTGTGTGTATGTTGGTGTACATGTTGTCCTGTGGGTGTCACCTGTGGGCAGCCACCCCCAGGCTGTGCACGTGTTCATGGGGACAGGATCCTGGGTGTTACGTGTACGTGACCACTGTGATGTGCAACTGTTCATATCTGTGCATGTGTCATGGTCACATTTCACAGTGGTGTTTGTGTATGTCATGTCACATACCCCGTGAGTCCCATGTGGGACGGTATGTTTGAGCCAGGGTGTCCCAGTGGCACAATAGTGATGGCCCTCCACAGTCTTTGTGCATGTAGTGTTTACAATGTCTCTGATTTCATGTGCACAATGGGAGACAGTCTCCACATCCACGTTGTGTGTGCATGGACTCTGATGTTGTGCGTGTGTGTCACAGACGTCCATGTCTGTCCTGCCATGGCAAGTGTGGCCACTACCTGTGGGGGTCATGTTTGTTTTGCTGTGGTGTACACATGATACTCCAGGTGATGCCAGTGTCCATGTGGCATTACAGGGTCCCTGGGAATGTACCTGTCGTTGAGCTGTGGTGCCTGGGGCACATCTGTCCTCACATGTCACTGTGGGGGGTGACTGTGACACGGCATCATGATATCCAATGGGCCAACCTGGGACAAATTGATGCCACCTGTAGGACCGTGTTGACAGATGTTGGCCATGTATGTACCATACATGTCCTTCCGGTACTGCACACTTCATGTAGTTGTGCCTCATGATGATGTATGTTGGGATCTTGAGTGTGTTCAATGCCGCATATGTGGGGTGACTGACGATCTTGCTTACTTCTCCTCTGCACTGCAGGGCTCCTGCTGTCCATCGGCCATTCCCAGACCTGGCAACGATGGTGGAACGGGACAGCATCCAACGGTACCGCTTCACCAGGCAGCTGATTGAGGATTTGGCAGTGCAGTTGTCCCCACATTTGCAGCCTGGCCGGCCGTATCCTACAGCGCTGACCCCCAAGGTGAAGGTGATGGCAGCCCTACACTTCTTTGCCACCGGTACCTTCCAACATACTGTGGCGTCTGCTGGTGGGATGTCACAGACCATGTTCAGCCGTGTGCTCCGCGATGTTTTGGCGGCAATGTTGCTCTTCCTGAACCGGTACATCTATTTCCCTAGACTGCGACGACTCACTGACGTGAAGAGTGACTTTTATGCCCTGGGGAGGATGCCGCATGTAATTGGCTCCATTGATGGGACACATGTGGCTTTGGTACCACCACAGGCCCAGGAGCAGGCCTACAGGAACCGCAAGCACTACCACTCGGTCAATGCACTGGTGGTGTGTCTTGCAGACATGACCATCACACACGTGTGTGCCCGTTTCCCTGGTTCAGCACACGATGCCTTTGTGATGAGGAGTAGTCGCATCCCCAGGATGATGGCACAGATGCAGAACCAGCGTGCCTGGCTTGTCGGTGTGTACTGACTTTGTGCCATTGTGTGTGATCTGATCTGTAGTATTCCACCCACTTTTCCAAGTCAGCTGATGTGCACTTGTCTGTCCGTAGGTGACTCGGGATACCCCAACATGCCGTGGTTGCTGACACCCCTCAGGAACCCTGTGACACCTGCCCAGATGCGCTACAATGAGGCACATGGTCGGACCAGGAGAGTGATTGAGCGGACCTTTGGTCTCCTGAAGAGCCGCTTCCGCTGCCTGGACAAGACCGGAGGGTCCCTCCCATATGCCCCTGCGAAAGTGTGCAAGATTATCATCGTCTGCTGCATGCTCCACAACCTGGCAGTGCGGAAGGAGTTGCCTCTCATCCAGGATGACGATGACCAACATCCGCCACCTGTGGAGGATCCTGGCCTGGACCACGATGCCAGTGACGATGATGATGATGATGGTGATGGTGATGTCCGCACACAGCTCATCACCAACTTCTTTAGCTGAATGTGAGTATCCTGAGGTGTCATGTGAATGATGTGAGTTGGCATGATGTGTGGGTGGGGCTCTGGCGCTGTTGGAGTGTGTCCATGGGCTACTTGACTGGATGTGTGTTGCGATGTGTGGTTACAGGTGGGCTGTACTCCCCAACAGTGTTGACATGCTAACTTGGTTCTGGGTGGGTATCTTGTAACATGTATTGTGCATGAGTTTTGCTGTTCTGTCCTGTACTGCATTGCTTTTGACTGTGTGTCATTTCTGTCCTTCACAGGGTACTTTCAGATTCGTTTGGTCAACTGTGTCCACCGACGACGTGATTGCACATCCAGGCTGGTAGCTGTTGTGTCCCTACAGGTGATGTGCGCCACACCCATGGACTTCCTTCCGTCTACAGTTGTTGACTGTGTGCCCGCTACCAGGTGGGGTTACCTTGCATCTGTAGTGGTTACGGCATGTTGCTACTGTGTAATAAACCTGTGCTTCACTTAGTGATGTGCGTTGTCTGTGGTCACACATTTGACTGCCATTTGCTTACTGCACCTGTGGGCTACTTGACTACAACTGGGAATGGGTGTGGTGTCTGTGCATTGCACCGTCTTCCCTGGCAACATCAGTGTAGGCAATGAGTCAGATGGCCTAGGTGTGTATGTGTTGTGTAGCCCTGGTGGTGTGTCTCCCTCATATGTGTCACGTTGCCTTTACTCACATGCCTGTGTTGTCCTTGCTGTTGCAGTTCGCATACACAGTGTAATTTTGCAGTTCATCATCCCCATAACAGCACCCATGTTGGAATCACGACAGAGGCAAGTATGGTGTATTAGTGTGTTTATTGTGATACATTTGTGTTAATAGTGCATAGGATGGGTTGTGCTGTACATGAATCTTGCAATCCCAAGTTCCTAGGTGAATTGAAAGTCCGGGTAGACAGGATCCCCAGTATCGGGGCCACAGTTGTCTGACACATTGGTCCAACTTGTACTCCCCATGCAATGTGTGGGAGTAGTGTTGCCGTCAACAGGGTGAACAGTCTGTGCACAAAGGCGAACATCCAGAACAGGTTCAGGCTTCCTGGGAGTTGCGCTTGGCCATCGGCCTCTCACTTTTCCCTCCTCGGACGACCCCTCTTCTTGGGGGGGGCCCTCAAGTGCAGGCTGCTGCGGTGCAGGGGACTCTCCGCCAGAGTCCTCCTCCCTCCCTGTGGCAGTTGCAGTTTGTTCGGCACCAGATGTTGTTGGCACACAGGGAGGTGTGGACTGGTTGCTGTTCATCTGGCGGAGGCATTGTAAAATGTCCCTGTGCACCGCCGTCATCTCATGCAGTACATCCCACTTGGACTCCACGCGGGACATGTGTGAGTCCACACGGGACATGTGTGACTCCACGTGGGACATGTGGGAGTCCAAGCGGGCATGATGGGCAGCCTGCTGCTGTTTGATGTCTCTGAGGAGCCCCACTACCTGGCTGAGCTCTCCGGTGCTGGACTGGTACGCATCAGCTATGCGTACCAGTTGTGGGTCGTCATGCACACCAGCAACGTCTGCAAGCAGCGACCTCTGTCTCCCACCCCTCCCACCACCCCTGCTGACATGTGCAGTGTGTGCAGTTGCACGCACAGATAACCCTGGTCCACCTTGGGGGTTGGTGGTGGTGGTGGTGTCCATGGCCCCAGGTTGGTCCAGGGTCACTGCGCTGGTGTTGCTCCTTATTCTGTCCATGTCGGCAGGGATGGTATTCGTGGTGACAGTCGTTGTAGGGGTGGGTGCAGGGAGTGCAGCTGGTGGTCCTGCTGGTGCTGCAGCTGGTGGTCCTGCTGGTGCTGCATGTTGACTTGCACCGGATGTGCCAGGTTGTTCATCGTCCGAGGAGGACAGAGGCTGTACGACGCCAGTGAGCTCGGCATCCTCTTGAGCCTGGGACTGGGACTCCTCAGCGTCTGCTGCTGTGTCCCCATCATCACCTGTTTTTGGGAGACACAAACAATGTATGTCATGTTTCTGCAGGCATCAGTGGTTGACACACATGACAGTTGTGACTGTGCCTCTGGGTGCGGGCCTGTACATTGCATTGTCCTAAGTCGTCACAGTCAGGGGTTGATATTGGTGTGACACATTGTCCTGCATTATTTGGGCATTTCTATGTATTTTCTGGGGTGTGAACATGGTCTGCATTGCTTGTGTTTGGTTGACAGCCAGACCTCCTTCCCACCCAGCCAGCCAGTCAGTTATCCCACCATGGAACGTGCTTGCATTGCAGGGAGTGGAAGTTGTCTCTCAGGATGTCAGTCAGTGGTGTCCTGCTGTTTGTTGGTGCACAGTTGGCAGCAGGGCCTTGTGCTCCCCACAGCAGTAGCCAGTGTCAGCCATCTTGTGAGTCCTTCTCCACTCCCTGTGATGTGAGCATGGTTCAGGGTGGTGTTGATGGGACAGTTGTGGGGGTGAGCTATGTCTGTGACTACGACTCCCATCATGCCATTGCCTCCACCCCACTTGCCAGCATTCCCATACTTACTTGCTTTTGTGTGGAGTTCAGTGGGTGTGGGTGTGAGGGCAATGGCAAGATGGCTGACAGTGGTGTCCTGCTGTTGGTTGGTGTGCAGTACCCAGCATGCCCTTGTGCTCCCCACGACACAGCAACAGTGTCAGACATCTTTGATGGGCCTTTCCACTCTCTGTGGGATGTGCATGCGTGAGTGTGAGCTTGCTGGGCCATGTGGTGGGGGATGTAGGGCTGTGAGTACGACTCCCATCATGCTATTGCCTCCACCCCCTTCCCAGCATGCCCATGCTTCCTTCCTTTTGACTCTGCTTCCCTGTGGGGTGGGCTGGCTGTGCTGACAGGATGGCTGGGAGTGTTGTCCTGGCAGTTGTTTGGCTAAGAGTCCCAAGAGTGTCCCTGTGCTTCACACAACATAACCCAGGGTGGTGGTGCTTTGTGGGATCTTGTGTTAGGATGGAGGGCATTGCATTCTACCAGGTGGGTACTGTGGAGTTTGTGTTGGGGAGGGTGTGAGGGGAGGTGCTGGTGACTATAGTCAGTGCTGCAAGTCCCCCTTCCCACCCAGCCAGCCAGATATCCCACCATGGAACGTGCTTGCATTGCAGGGAGTGTAAGTTGTCTCTCAGGTTGTCAGTCAGTGGTGTCCTGCTGTTTGTTGGTGCACAGTTGGCAGCAGGGCCTTGTGCTCCCCACAGCAGTAGCCAGTGTCAGCCATCTTGTGAGTCCTTCTCCACTCCCTGTGATGTGAGCATGGTTCAGGGTGGTGTTGATGGGCCAGTTGTGAGGCTGAGCAATGTCTGTGACTACGACTCCCATCATGCTATTGCCTCCACCCCCTTCCCAGCATGCCCATGCTTCCTTCCTTTTGACTCTGCTTCCCTGTGGGGTGGGCTGGCTGTGCTGACAGGATGGCTGGGAGTGTTGTCCTGGCAGTTGTTTGGCTAAGAGTCCCAAGAGTGTCCCTGTGCTTCACACAACATAACCCAGGGTGGTGGTGCTTTGTGGGATCTTGTGTTAGGATGGAGGGCATTGCATTCTACCAGGTGGGTACTGTGGAGTTTGTGTTGGGGGGTGTGAGGGGAGGTGCTGGTGACTATAGTCAGTGCTGCAAGTCCCCCTTCCCACCCAGCCAGCCAGATATCCCACCATGGAACGTGCTTGCATTGCAGGGAGTGTAAGTTGTCTCTCAGGATGTCAGTCAGTGGTGTCCTGCTGTTTGTTGGTGCACAGTTGGCAGCAGGGCCTTGTGCTCCCCACAGCAGTAGCCAGTGTCAGCCATCTTGTGAGTCCTTCTCCACTCTCTGTGATGTGCGCATGGTTCATGGTGGTGTTGATGGGACAGTTTTGGGGCGGGCAATATGTGTGACTGCGACTCCCATGATGCTATTGGCTACACTGACTTGGCCAGCATACACAGAATTCCTTCCTTTGAGTGGTCTTCACTGTGTGTTGGTGTTGTTGTGGTGGCTACATGTGTGGATGTGTTTGTTAGTTCTATTTGTGCCGCTGCCTAGCTGTAGTTGTGGTTGTGTTTGTACATGTGTTGGCACAGTTGGATGTGACTTTTTTGATGGCATGTGTTGTGTTTCTCTGACTGACATACACATTTTGGGATGATTCTGTTCTGGTTGCTGTGTGATTGCTATGAGTGCATGGTTTGACTCTCCCCTTGACAGTGATGTGTGTGTGTTTTGTGGCAGTATATTGTGTACATTTGTTGTGTACTCACCAGGCTCTGGGATGTCCTCTAGTCCATATATGCTCACTGGCGGTTGGATGGCCCGCACCTTCTCCTCCCAGGGCCTGAGGTATATTGGCTTGGCAGGAGGGCCACTGCCGGTGTGTTGGCTGTTGATGTAGTCTTGCTTCAGCAGTTTCCGTACCCTCCTGCGCACGTCATACCACCTGTTCTGGATGTCGGTCTTTGTGCGCCGACATGGTGATTGGGCGTTCACCCTGTTGATGATCCTCTCCCACATCTTGGTTTTCTGCGACATGGGGGCCTGTTGGACCAATGTGCCAAACAGCTGTGGCTCTACCCTGAGGATCTCGTCTACCAGGACTTCCAATTCACAATCTAGGAACTTGTGATTCTTCTTGGGGGGCATGGTGATGGGTGGTGATGGTGAGTGATGTGTGTGTTGGTGTGCAGGTGAGGGTGTGTGAGTGTGTGTTTTGCTGGGTGTATGTGAGGTAGGTATTTGTTGGTGTGTTGCTGGTGTGTGGCTTGTGTGAGGGATGAGCTGTGGGTGTGTGGTTGCTTTCTCTTGGGTGCTGGCAGTGGAATGACATTTGCAAAGGCTCATGGTAGTGATTTGTGTCCTTTATATAGGTGTTGTGGGTGTGTCTTTGTTCTCTGTCCCCACCCCCCCCCCAGTATTTATTGGCTTGGTAATTGCTTGTTTGGCCTTTTTTTGGGTGATTTTTCCTTTGTGTTGTTTGTGTATGTTGGAAACGTTCTTGTGACCGAGTCGGACCCTGCATTGGTCTCGTACGGTGTTTTCCGTTTCGTTCACGCTGTGTTTGTGCAGTTTTCTATGCTGCGTACGCGTCGGTCGCGGTGTTTTGTGTTGCTTCGGCTCGGTTTTGTATGCGTGTCGGTCGTACGGCTTGTCCTCCGTCCGACTCGGTCGTGGTTTTCGCGCCTTGCATCGTACTTTGCGGTTTGGAGTTGGCGTGTACGTTTCGGTCGGATTTGTTCCGGGTGCGTGTCGGTCGGTTGGATTTGCGTGTTTTCCGGCCGGATTGCTATTTTCCGTGCGGCTCGGTCGGTCGACTTCGTTTCGTTACGTGTCGGTCGGATTTTTCGCGCCTTGCATCGTACTTGGCGTGTCGGGCGCCACGGGTACGTGTCGGTCGGTATTTTTTCCGGATCCGGGTCGGTCGGTGCTTTTTCCGGCCCGAATCGGAATCGACCCCATAGTAGTAGCAGGCCTGGGCAGCAGCAAGCCAGGTGGAGCAGGGACTCCTCTCTATACTTACAAAATCTGCATTTGGTTATATGTGCCAAAGAGTTCCAATCCGGATTTAGCTCTTTAGTTGGCAAGGGCACCAGCCTGGCCCATTGGATGTCTTTTAGGTACTTCCTTCCCAGTGCTTGGTTCAGATATGACTGTGTTCTAATTTCCTCATATGATGAAATTAAACCTTGTTGCCTTCCCTTGGCGAGATAGTTAATTTAGTCTGCTTGCCGTGATAATTGACGAGTTTGTTTGTTCATAGCATTCTTAATTGCAGCATAGCTCATCCTTTCCAAAAAACAGTTTTCCGTTGCAAAGCCAAGTACCGCCACAGCTTTTTGCATGATGCACAGACAGAATATCGAGTTTTTAAATTCGACCTACCATAATATCGAGTTTTAAATATCGTAGGTCAAGAATATCGACTGCAAGAATATCGTGGTAAAGAATATCAACAGTAAGGTAAGAAATATTGTTTTGTTTAATATCGAAGACAGTAATATCGTTTGTAAAAATATCGTTAATAATATCAATGTTTATATTAGTGTTCTGTATTTTAGTATGTGTGTTAAAAATATGTGATGTAATTTTTTGATATGTGTAGTTTTTTTTTTAATGTATGTGTTAAATTTTTAGCAGTAAATACTTTTATGTAAATTATTTTTTGCGTATTTTAGTTCTGTAGCGGGTTGTTGGTTTGTAGGGGAATAGGGTGGGAAGTAATTTAATTATAAACAAGTAATTATTAATTTGTATTTATTATTAATAATTAATGTATTATTAATTATTAATTGGTTATTAATTAGTAATAATGAATTAATAGATAATTATATAAATTGTGTTATTTTATTAGGAGTGGGTTGTGGGTTTATAGGGGATAGGGTGGGAAGTAATTTAATTATAATAAAGTAATTATTAATATTGATTTATTAGTATTTATAATGAATTTATTATTAATTAATTATTAATTGGTTATTTAATTTTAATAATTATTTAATTGATAAGTATGTTAATTTTAACCCTCTGCTATCTAACACTTTCCCTACTGTTGCACTCTTTGGAGTGGGAATAGTAATTTTTACCCCTACGCTGTCCAACACTTTCCCTACTGTTGCACTCTTTGGAGTGGGAATAGTAATTTTTACCCCTACGCTGTCCAACACTTTCCCTACTGTTGCACTCACTGGAGTGGGAATAGTAATTTTTACCCCTACGCTATCCAACTCTTTCCCTACTGTTGCACACACTGGAGTGGGAATAGTAATTTTTATCCCTCCGCTATCCAACACTTTCCCTACTGTTGCACTCACTGGAGTGCGAATAGTAATTTTTACCCCTACGCTATCCAACACTTTCCCTACTGTTGCACTCTGTGGAGTGGAATAGTAATTTTTATCCCTACGCTATCCAACTCTTTCACTCTCTGGAGTGGGAATAGCAATTTGTACATCTCCGTTATCCAACACTTTCCCTACTGTTGCACTCACTGGAGTGCGAATAGTAATTTTTACCCCTACGCTATCCAACACTTTCCCTACTGTTGCACTCTGTGGAGTGGAATAGTAATTTTTATCCCTACGCTATCCAACTCTTTCCCTACTCTTGCACTCTCTGGAGTGGGAATAGCAATTTGTACATCTCCGCTATCCAACACTTTCCCTACTGTTGCACTCACTGGAGTGGGAATAGTAATTTTTACCCCTACGCTATCCAACACTTTCCTAACTGTTGCACTCTCTGGAGTGGGAATAGTAATTTTTACCCCTCTGCTATCCAACACTTTCCCTACTGTTGCACTCACTGGAGTGGGAATAGTAATTTTAACCCCTACTCTATCCAACACTTTCCCTACTGTTGCACTCTGTGGAGTGGGAATAGTAATTTTTACACCTACGCTATCCAACTCTTTCCCTACTTTTGCACTCTCTGGAGTGGGAATAGTAATTTGTACATCTCCGCTATCCAATACTTTCCCTACTCTTGCACTCTCTGGAGTGGCAATAGTAATTTTTAGCCCTACGCTATCCAACACTTTTCCTACTGTTGCACTCACTGGAGTGGGAATAGTAATTTTTACCCCTTCGCTATCCAACACTTTCCTAACTGTTGCAGTCTCTGGAGTGGGAATAGTAATTTTTACCCCTATGCTATTCAACACTTTCCCTACTGTTGCACTCTCTGGAGTGGGAATAGTAATTTTTACCCTTACGCTATCCAACACTTTACCTACTGTTGCACTCTCTGGTGTGGGAATAGTAATTTTATCCCCTCCGCTATCCAATATTTTCTCTACTGTTTTAGGTAATGTAGTGTAAAATGTATTTTTAAAAGATTAAAAATATTGTAATATTTTAATTTGTTATATGTATTTTTAATTTTTAATTTATATGATTGGTGTATGTGTATATATATGTATTTATAATTGTTAATATGTTTTTAACAATTTATAAGTTATTAAAATAATTGTTTATAAATATTAAGTATATATGTTATATTTTATACATATATATGTTTAATAGATTTTTACATTATATGTATTACTTATAATTTTAAACATTTTTAAATAATGTTAACAGTTTTTTTAATTATATGTATTATTTACTTTATTTGACATTATTTTTTATACATCAAAAATAAACGATATTTTTAACAACAATATTTTTAACAACGATATTTTTTATCGATATTTTTGTACTTACCATTATGTAGATAGGACTTCGATATTCTGGATATCGATATTCTTGTGTATATATTTTTGTAGCTCGATATTCTGACTGTCGATATTCTGTCAGTGATCCTTTTGCATGTAGCTGTGCCACGGATTGGCCGTTCCTTCGTATATTGGTTTAAGCACATTTTTTAAGCATCCTGTGGGTGCTATAAGGACTTGGTAATAATGTTTCACCTGTGTTCCCAAACATTCATAGTTTTGCTGGACAAGGCCTAACTCCAGGCGGATCAGACTGTTGTGGGTATATTTAGTTAACTTAAAGATATGTTTGTACACCTGACACTGGGAGTTTTCAAGCAAACTGTCCATTGGATTATGGAACACTTGTTGTGCATAGCCTGCTATCGTCAGTATTTTGAATTGTATAACCCTCCTGATTGGCACCGTTGTTGGACTGCACAGCGTCCCCTGAAGTTTGCATAAAGCATTGATTGTTGATTGAGCCTTGGACTTCATTCTTTGTTATTGTGAAGTTGCCTTCCCAGTATCACTGAGCCAAGCCCCAAGGTAGGTATACGTTTTTCTGGTGGCAATTATCTGGGCGCCCAGTCTCCATCTGAGTAAAGCTTTTTTTGCGTAATTTCCAAAAGCCATCACCAAGGTCTTGTTTGGTTTCACAACCAATTCATTGCTTTCGTTCTAGATGTTAAGAGCATCCAGTCCCCTTTCTAGTCCAATTTTGGTGTGATCCAATATTACCAAGTTGTCTAGGTACTGTAATAAGTGAACTCTGTTTGGGGCAATTTTCGGGATTGCGAGGTTTGCATTTTGACACATCTTCCCCAAATCTGCGGTATATAAATTGAAGAGTGTTGGGACAAGGACACAGCCCTGTTTTAGGCCTCGTCAGTGTAGTATGTTTTTGAGATCGTTTTCACAGCCAATTTCATTCTTACCTAATTTTTGCTATATAGTAAAATTACTGCTTACAGTTCATTTACAGGTATTTACATTTTCTTGTGTTACAATTAAAATTACATCCTACAGCCTTTCCTTTCACATTCCCAGTACCCCATCAAGATTGTCACATAATTCACTGTACTTTTTCTTTATTGACTGCAAAGTGAGAGGAGCTTGTAAACACCAATTTCACTGTTAAAAAATATAAGCAGCAATTTTTCAGAAGGCATAGCTTGACATTTGACCTCTGTCTTTGTAGTACAGCAAATGTGACAAGAGAAATATAGAATTTAAAAGTATTTTAATTTATTGCGAGACGTTCGCGAATCGGCTTCTCTGTTGAGAAACACTGTGCTAGACAACTGTGCAACCCACAGCTCCAAAGGAAGATTCGTATCAATAATTTCCAGATTTTTTACAGTATTTACTGGTTGAGGACAGTGAGCCCAGAGAAGTCAGACAGAGGTCCTGATCCCAGTGTTCAACAAAATCCTGAATAAAAACCTGTCTTGATAGGACTGAGTCTTAAAAAGCTGGGATGACTTCTGGGAACAAACAAAAGAGTGTTTTGGCCACAAAAGAAGTGTTGTCAAAAGAGTTATCAGAATGTGGCAGCAATGTAAAAAGAAATTTCAGAAAAAAATCAAACATGCAACTGACTCTGTGACCAACTATTCCCCAATTTTGACAGTCTGCCATCCCTAATGTTATAAGTTAAACTCTGCTCTGAGCTTGTTCACTTTTCAGAGATGATCCTTCCAGGTGACTGAAGTGCTGCAGAGTTGACCCACGTTACGCCTGGCACTTTCCTTCAGTCTCTGATTTTAAGAGTGCCACAAACTGCTTTAGTTTCTTTTTCTTTTAAAAGTGATGGCTCTAGCATCCCCACATGATGAATGCAGTTTTCTCCTATGCCTGAAGGGTTCAGTACTTGACATGGGCCACTAAGTATGTGTAACTGAATGCTCCCTAGAACTACCACTAATTCAAAGCAGCTTAGGGAGAATCACCTGTGTAATAAAAACGAATTAAAATGATTTGCAGGTAACAGGTCACACAATCCCTAACTAACAAGGATGAAGCTACAAAGGCCAACTATGAGCATGGCATTTCTCTGCTCAGATCCATGGATCCATTTTGGTTCTTCTCAGCACATGAAAAACTAACACGCTGAAGAGGTCAGACCCTGGTCAGAGTCAACTGGCTCTCAGGCCACAAGAAATACATTAACTTCAAAGGGACACAGGGACTGACAAATTACTTTACGCACCACTTAGGGCCGTTAAAACGTAAAAGCAGGGGTGTGGCTTTGGGGGGGGGGGTAGGATTGAGGTGTTACACCTCAGTAATAAATGTATTGTCTGATAAATAGTTGGGGACAGGTTCTTTCAGTCAGGTATTGTGAGGTGTCAGTCGGATTTCAGCAGGAATTTTTCCATACACACAGACAAAAACGCACACACACTCTCACTCTCTGTTTTGAAAGTCCTCAAAAATATGGGTTATTTTACAAAATATTGTGTTTTCTCTCTTAGTGCTCCTACCAATCCGCATTCTTTTCCCTTTCTACTGCCCCTTTATACCCTCTCATGCACCCTGCTTGTCGTATGATGTATTTAAACATTATATGCCAGTCTCATTTTGGGAAAATCTGAAGCTCACCCCCCCGCCCCCCCCCCCCAATCTTACTGACCAAGCTACAGTCCCAAGTAAAAGCACAGTCTTGTCTTATTAGCCAATGGTAGGGTGCTTACTGAATTTTTTTGAGCCCATACTTAAAATAGTGAGTCTCAGAATGCAACGTGCTATGAACTCAACAGCTTGAACTGATTGAAGGTGTCACATATGATATAAGACCCAATGTAATTCAAGATAGCCATTTACTTCAGCTTCCACATTTCCCTTTCTCTTCCAGATTTATTTTTGTATAGAGTTGAGTGAGGGTTCATGTCTTTTCCATTACGGGAAAAAATATTCAGTACAATTTTTGGAAGTTTGTTTCCCAAATACCATGCAAGCCTGAATCAATATTTTCAAGATGTTAGACTATTTATTTTTTAATAGAATCCTTGCTGCTATACCAAGCTTTTTCTAATCCTCATTTAAAGAACAATTGCCTAGTAGTACAGTTGTGGTGTGAAACTAGTCGGACTCATTGCTGAGGCGGATCTCTCCAGTAAGGCAAAGTATGTACTGAGAGAAAGGGTATTTGCTTTAGGATAAATCTCACTATACCAATGACCAAAATAAATGGGCTCCCATGCATCTGAGGCAATGTAATGCAAATGGTGGCTTAGGGCCATATGTCAAATATGTTTTTGAGGTAATAGGCTGAATCACAAATCAGCTTGTTTGCGACAGCAAAAACATTTTTTAAAGTACAAATGCCAAATTGCTATTCGGTAACTACCGAATCGCAATTTGATTCAGCGATTCAGTAGTTGGAATGAGTGTGTTTAGGGGTCCCTTTCAACTATCAATTTGCAGTAGTATTAATGTTTTGCAGCCGAATTACAGGTTGCAAAACATGCATTTTTACCCACTACTAAAATGCAGTGGTAACCATTTGCAAATGGGAAGGGGACCCAAAGGATCCCCATCCCTTTTGAGAATGTAAATAAAAATATTTTTTAAGAGAAGGCAGTGGTCCCACGAAACTTAAAAGTTTCATTTTCTATTTTCCTTGAAGGTAAACGGGCTGCACTTAGAGAAAACAAGATTGATTTATTAAAAAGCAATCACAGACATGGTGGTGTGCTGACCCCAGCAGGCCACCATCCCTGTGATGGCTATCATTCCTAATGGGTCACATGCTGCGACTTACCTCATTAATATTAATGAGGATGGTCGATTTGTGACCCACTAGTGATTAGGGATTGTATTTTCCGAATTGCGTTTCAGTAAGAATCTCAATTTGGGAAAAGCAATTCTTGTACATTGCCCCCTCATCTTTAATAGTTATTTTGCAGCTGTAGTTGCTCATTAGAAAACAAATAAAATTCAAACAATGCTTTGTAACATTCACCAAAAAAAGCCTGAATCAGAAATCAGACAATAAATTGGACTGCTCACCATGTATGACTTCCTGCCTAGCCCTTTCCCTTTGTGGTAGATGGGGTGCAACATCACGTCCAACTGTGTCCTGCCAGTTCTGAAACTCTGGCACAGGCTTCTGGTCTGAGAGATGGTCCAGCTCATTCTCTACCAGATTAGGAAGAAGGGAATCAGCACCAGCAAACCATAAATTAGGGGATTCGATGCTTCTGAAAGAGTTATAAATACATGGGAAATTATTTTTAAAACCAAGGTTACACTATTTACAAACACATTATACTAAGTGCATGTCCACAATTGATGACTGATGCCATGAGGAAAAACCAGACTAGTTTGTACTTTCTAGTCTATCATCAAATTGCCCTCACTATTATTTGCATTGCTCTCTGGAAAAAAACACAGAACTACAACTTGGCCCCAAAACCTGCTCAACCTTGGGCAGCCCCATATAGTATGTGTCCAATTCCCCCCTCCTTCGATATTGCACCGAAATTAGTTTGCCAAAATTTACGGATTTATTTTATGGAGAAAATCGGGGGTTCTATATAAAAGCTATTTAATGTAAAATTTCATATGTCGTAAATTTTCCCCTTTCAATAAAGAGAAATTAAACTCATTAATCTGATCCCAAGCTGCAATGGATATCTGGAGGCCTTCTTTTGAATGCCATTTTTTGGGTGGCTTTCCCATGAAATTTATCTGCCCCCTGGCTGCGTGGGAGAGAAGCCCAGCTACTGATTTTCTTGCAGGTTTTAGATTCTATCAGCTCCCCAGCGAGTTTCATAGTTTCAATTATGTTTAAGGGATTCAATTCCCCTGAAAAATGCCTAATTTTAATATAGGACCAGTGTATAATTTTTTTACAATATTTAATGCTAGTCTCTATTTCATTCCAATTTTTCAAATTCCCCTCCAAAAAGTCCCATATTTTTCCATAGCCGTTGCTCATCCATTTAGACATTACATTCCTATCTATCAAAGGATCCACTACTATATATACATCTGATAATGTTACTCCATTAATGGTGGGAATCGCGTAGTGCCGAAACAGTTATTGCATACGTTTGATGTTACACTGTAGCTCTTGTAGCCGACTTTCTTAGGGGTTTTCGCTAAACGCATAAAACCAATATCATATTCTTGATAAATTAAATTTAAGAAGAAATTATCGTATCTATTAATGTTTAAAAACTTGGATGATCTATATGTGGTGTGTGCAAAATTCGCTAAATAATAGAAATCAGGGAGGCCTAGACCTCCTTCATTTACTGGTCCATAAAGTGCATCTAAAGCTAATCTTGGTGGTTTGTTTGCTCATAAAAAAATGGAAAGCATGCCTTGCAATTCTTTAAAGGGTTTCATTTGTATTGCATTAGGGATGGCTAAAAATAAAAAAATGCATAAAGGAAAAATTAACATACGGATCAGTTCAGCCTGACCCAGTATTGAAAGGGGCAAATTATTACATTCTGGAAATAGCCCTATTATCTTATTAAAGAAGGGGACAAAATTTAAAACATACAGGTCATTTACATTTTTAGGGACGTATATACCAATATACCTCCTAGGTCTAGTAATGACCAGTAAGCCAAGTTCTGGTATTAAAGTGTCAGGTGCAGTATTACAGAACAGAATCTCCGTCTTTGATTTATTTATTTTATACCCTCCAATTATCTGGTATTCCTAGAAGATTCCAAATATATATTTTTTAACTTTTAAGTCGGGTCTAAGAAACAAAGCTATATCATCAGCATAAAGCTTTATGTTTGTCATTCCTTGAATTGGAGATGTCAGATTGCTATTTGAGTAAACGGCTATGTCTAACGGCTCTATAAAAAGAGCTAAAAATAATGGCGACAGCCTTGTCTTGTTCCTCTGTTAACTTTACAAACGCCAATCTTGTTTGAAGTAATAATTATTTGTGCAGAAGCCCCTTTATAAAACTTGGATATTATATTAATAAATTCAACAGGGAATCCAAACTCAGTTAGAATATAGAAAAGAATCTACCAGCAAACCTGATCAAAAGCCTTCTCTGCATCTAGTAACATAATCTGGGCCTTGATTTCGTTTTGACTCAAATAATCAATAGCTTCGACTAAAAAACTGGTATTAAAAGATAGTTGTTTCATTGATACAAATCCACACTGATCTAAATGTATAATTGACCCAACACACTTATTCATTCTGTTTGCCAATAATTTGGCTATAATTTTATAATCGGTGTTTAAGAGGCTTATAGGCCTGTAAGAATTAACGTCCTCCTTATCTTTGTTCTTTTTAAAAAAGCTGACTAATACTGCCGTACGGAAAGAGGGTGGTATCTCGCGTCCCATCAAAATATAATTGGCTAACGTTACTAATTCAGGATTTAATATTGAATACAATTTCTTATATAGTTCAGCAGGCAATCCATCTTCTCCATATGTTTTTCCATTAGCCAGAGATTGCACTACATCTTCCATTTCTTTTAATGTAACATCTGCCAACATATTCTCAATTTGACTTGCCTATAGTTTTGGAATGAAGAGTTTACTAAGAAAACCCTTTAGTTTTAAAATATCTACCTCTTGTCTAACTTAATAGATTGCTTCATAATGTTTTAAGAACTTCTCCTGTATCTGTACTTCATTTGTGATGCAAATATTCATATCTTTATCTACCAAGGCAGTAATTCTATTGTGTGCCTGTCTTTCTCTTATTTGCAAAGCTAAAAATTTATCAGAAAACTCACTCTCCTCATACATTTTTTGGAGATATACAAAGTTGGCCAAATACCCTTTAGTGTAATAATAATCTTGCATAGTTTTCCGTGCTTGCACTATTGTTGATTTATTTTTAATGTTTTTATCCCTCATATATTGTTCATTTGCTCGTCTGACTTCTAATTCTAATTGTGCTCTATGTGCATTTCGGAGGCATCCAGCTGCTATATCTTTAGTAGTTATATATCCATGTGTAGTAGCTTTAAAAGCCTCCCAGACGCTTTCTACTCTAGCTGCAGCCTATTCAGTTGAAAGAATCTTTCTATTTCATTCTGGGTTTTCATACACCAGTCTTCATCCTCGATGTGGATTTTGTCAAACAACCATTTTGATGATGACTTAAGTGCCCCAAGCCCTGATACTTCCAACTTTACCAAAGCATGATCAGAAAATCCATTTTGAATATATGTGCAGTTGATTAAACATAAATTGCATGAAGTAAGAAAATAATCTAATCTTGCCACTGTTTTATTTTTATTAAGATATAACGGGGTAACCCATAGAAGTCAATGGACCTGGGTAATAATTGGTATAGGAAAACAGTGGTCCTAGACTTGTGTTAAATCTTAGTTGTCTAAAGCATCATACGGTACATGTATAGTCTAAATCAAAGATGTACCATTAATTCATTTAAAGAGCATTCAAATATATCCTCAAAAATCCAAAAAAGGCACACACTATTGCTTTATAGGTGACTCTTATTTTATTCGGTCACTTTTCATAACATATTATCATCATATTCAATGTTCAAGATAGAGAAATGGTTGCTCCAAGGGAAATGTGAAGAAAGAAAGTGCTCGTGAAGTAAGATAGAATATGCAAGAGGGGATCCAATCAAGCAAAACAATAGTTCATCATTTTTTATACATTATAATCTCATTGGCAAAACTGGTCGTGATTCATGATGGCACCAGTTCAACATCTGTTTTATATTTAACTGAGAAACATGAATATTCTCTCATATTGTGAAATTTTATCTGCCATATGTCTATCAGATCTAATCTTTGCATACATTGTGCTAATACCTTTTTCATTCGTGGTTTATTCTGTTTCTGTGTACCAGAGGATGAATCCAATTCAGGATCCTGCAAAAGGTTAAAATCACCCCCCAATATCACTGTTCCAGGAGTATGCCCTAATGCGTGATAGACCTCCGATAAAGGGGTAGGATTGTCTTCAATTGGTGCATATATTGTGGCTGTGGTTAACCTGTTATTAATAATCAAACCACTGATCAGGCCCCACCTGCCTTCTTTATCAACCTGAAAGTAGGTGATCTGAAAAGAAAACCATCTATTCACGTAAATTGCTATCCCTCTATGAGCAGCACTTGCTGATGAAAAATACCTACAATCTGCCCACTGCCTAAACATACTATATGTAGATTTCTTTTTATTCACATAATGCATCTCCTGGATCAATACAATGTCTGCGGTATATTCTCTTACCCATTCTTCAATGGCTGAGTTTTTATTTTATTATTGAAGCCATTGATGTTTGAGGAGAGAATAAGACATAAAATTCAAATGCAAGGTGCATACAATCTAAAGTGCCTGCTTCTGCTTATTGTACATTACATTAATTCATTTAACATAAACTAGCTATTTAAAGTGCTTGTGGAGACAATGATAAAATAATTAGCGTATATACAAAGAAGCGGACCGAGACCTTGCTAGAAGTATGATTAAAGGCAGATTTAAAACTCCTCCACGACCTTTCAGGTGCCATCACTTTTCTCATCATATTCATCAGCATTAATCTTTTAACTACAGTACGTATCAATTTTTTAAACTGACAGTGCAAAGTAAAGTGCCATGTAAAGTGCATATTAGCATTGATGATAACGTTACTTCATACATTTAAAAGAGAAAATAATTTTTTTGCAAATTAACATCTCCTGCATTATGTTGCCTTATGCATTTACCAAACATAGGAGGTCATTACGATGGTGGACGGAAAAACAACCGACCGCCATGGTAGAGGGAAATCACCGCCCGCCGCTACCGCTGGAAAACCGACGGCTAGATTAGGATCCTCGGCGGTAAAAATCCAACCGCGGCGGAGAGGAGACCCGAGAAACCGCCGTTCGCCTGCGAAGAAGGCCCAAACCCGTCCGCGGCGGTCGGTTTCGCAGCGGAAACAGCCCAAACGACCGCAACCACAGCGGAGACACCGCCATCGAAATTATGATATTCCCGACATCCCCGCGGTGCAGTGCGCTGTTTCCGACCGCCGCTGTCGACAACATTGATGAATCAGTGAGACGGCGGAAGCGCCGTAGCCGAGCCACAGCTGCGGACGCTCCGTTAAAAAAATGGCGGTCGCTAGAAAAACACACAACATGGCCACAAAGTGCACCAACCAAACAAGGCATGCACCCAAAAATAGCTAACACAGCCCAAAGACACACCCCCATGGGAAACTCCAAAACTACAAATCCCAGGTTCACACACACACCACACCTGCTACCAATACCCCATCCTGACACACCCACAGACACTAGTATAAATCCAGCCCTCAACAGACCACAATCCTTTGCAAAACTCCACAACTGAGGGGACATCCACCACAGATGACAGGAGAGGCAAATCTGCACAACACACACACATCACCACCACCACCACCACTTCCACACCTGCACCTCTAACACCTTTGCACAGCACACACCATACACATCACAACCACCACCACCACTTCCAAACCTGCACCCTAAACACCTTGACACATCACACACCATGTCACCACAGAGAATGCCCAAATTCACTGAGAGTGAGTTGAGGGTCATGGTTGATGAGATAATCAGGGTAGAACCACAATTGTTTGGTAACCAGGTCCAACAGACACCACTAGCAACAAGGACGCAAATGTGGAGAAGGATAGTAGAGAAGGTCAATGCAGTAGGGACCGTGCCACGCAATAGAGATGAAATCGTGAAGAGGTGGCACGATCTGAAGGCAGTGGTCAAAAAGAAGAGAGTCAAGAACCATGAGCTGGCTCACAGGACAAGCAGTGGCCCTCCCGTTCCACTCAAAACATTCACTGAATGGGAGGAGAAGGTGCTTGGCATTCTACATCCAGAGAGTCTCTCAGGAATACCCGGGGGAGTGGAGGCTGGTAAGTACAAACAAATGCCTAACATCACACAAATGGACTGTCTTGCACCATTACAAAATAATACCTCCTAGGTTCAAATTCATTCATGTCCACAACACTCCCCCCAACACATCTCTCACAGATACAACAGACACTCCCCCTGAAGCCCCCCAAAGGTAGTTAGCAACATCACCATGGGTACATGTGTACATGCTGCCTGCACTACAACTCCCACCAGGCCCCCTTGTCCCACAGCTGAGCAGGATGGAGCACTGCCGCCCACCCAGAAGCATGCCTCAGCCATTGTGTGCTTCACCCTCACCTAACAGGTAGGTAGCCATCTTTACAGGTAGATGTCTGTGGAATAGGGAGGCCTGCACTACAACTCCCACCAGGCCCCCTTGTCCCACAGCTGAGCAGGATGGAGCACTGCCCCCCACCCAGAAGCATGCCTCAGCCATTGTGTGCTTCACCCTCACCTAACAGGTAGGTAGCCATCTTTACAGGGAGGTGTCTGTGGAATAGGGAGGCCTGCCCTACAACTCCCACCAGGCCCCCTTGTCCCACAGCTGAGCAGGATGGAGCACTGCCCCCCACCCAGAAGCATGCCTCAGCCATTGTGTGCTTCACCCTCACCTAACAGGTAGGTAGCCATCTTTACAGGGAGGTGTCTGTGGAATAAGGAGGCCTGCACTACAACTCCCACCAGGCCCCCTTGTCCCACAGCTGAGCAGGATGGAGCCCTCCCCCCACCCAGAAGCATGCCTCAGCCATTGTGTGCTTCACCCTCACCTAACAGGTAGGTAGCCATCTTTACAGGGAGGTGGGTGGGTGTTTGGGAAGCCTGCACTACAACTCCCACCAGGCCCCCTTGTCCTACAGCTGCGCAAGATGGAGCCCTCCCCCCACCCAGAAGCATGCCTCAGCCATTGTGTGCCTCACCCTCACCTAACAGGTAGGTAGCCATCCCTACAGGGAGGTGGGTGAGTGTTTGGGAAGCCTGCACTACAACTCCCACCAGGCCCCCTTGTCCTACAGCTGCGCAAGATGGAGCACTGCCCCCCACCCAGAAGCATGCCGCAGCCATTGTGTGCTTCACCCTCACCTAACAGGTAGGTAGCCATCTTCACAGGGAGGTGGGTGGGTGTTTGGGAAGCCTGCACTACAACTCCCACCAGGCCCCCTTGTCCAACAGCTGACCAGGATGGAGCCCTCCCCCACCCAGAAGCATGCCTCAGCCATTGTGTGCTTCACCCTCACCTAACAGGTAGGTAGCCATCTTTACAGGGAGGTGTCTGTGGAATAGGGAGGCCTGCACTACAACTCCCACCAGGCCCCATTGTCCCACAGCTGAGCAGGATGGAGCCCTCCCCCCACCCAGAAGCATGCCTCAGCCATTGTGTGCTTCACCCTCACCTAACAGGTAGGTAGCCATCTTTACAGGGAGGTGGGTGGGTGTTTGTGAGGCCTGCACTACAACTCCCACCAGGCCCCCTTGTCCCACAGCTGAGCAGGATGGAGCACTAGTCCCACTCATAGGCATGTGACGTCTGTGCAGCCGCACATGACACCATGCCACTTAGGCCACAGTCACCAACACAAATAATGCAAAACAGTTGTGTTGTAGTCACCATGCACAAGTCTCTGTTCAAAATTGACCCACATTGTGTACACTGTGCCAGGCATCACACACTGCAACACTAACAACGATCATGCTGCCCTGCAGCAGTGTCTGGCCGTTTGTTTGGCAAAGTGCAAATCACCCATGTCATACCACAGTGTTGCAATGTAAACAGTGGAAGTGCAGTGTACCCAAAAACTACACTGCAGCTGGGACTCACAATGCTAAACTAAGCACATCCCAAATGTCCTGCAACACACCCAGCTACCACAGTGCTGCACTGAATTGCAGAACAGCACCTTGTCTGAATTAAATTGTCAAAGGTGTCTTGTTTGGACCACCAATGTGTGTATGCATTGACAATGTTCACATCTCACACTGTCTGAACAGTACTGGTATAGTCTGGCCCCAAAAGCACACATTGTCTGTACAGGGCTGAGTACATCTCACACACACACACCACTGTTGACCACAACATGTCAGTGTATGGATGCCCTGGAACAACTGCTTCACCAGTACTTGGCTCATGTTCTCAGGTCCACAAATACCATTAAACCATGACAGTGTGGAAATGTATGCTGGGTGAGATCTTCACCCTGCTGTATGTCACCACTGCTACGAGACTATACCCCTTGCCCTATTGTGCCTTCAAATGTCGGGGGAGTGAACCCCACAGCCAGATAGCTGGGACAACAGTGATGGGGGGCTATACCCCATGACCAAATGTAATCTGAAATCAATGGGTACAAAAAGCCACACACACATTATGCTCACCACACGCACATTCCATCCAAAGATTTCTACCAAGTCACATAGCCATGTCATTGCCCACCTTCACCTCAAACGGTAGTTAGCCATGTTCACAGTGAGAGGGTGTAGTGTGTTTGGCTATCCGTCCCACAAAATGCAACATGCATGCTGTTCCACCACTATGGAGGATGGGACACTACACCCCCAATAAGAAGCATGTGGCAGGCAATGTATGCTACCCACCCAACTCACAGGTAGGTAACCGCATCTCACAGGTCGGGGTGTGTGGGGCTGGGAAGCTTGCACAACAACTCACACGGGCCCATCTGACCGCCAGCACACAAGACCCATTACTTCCTGGCACCAACATGCATGTGTCAGTCATTGCAATGTACACTTCAAAAGAACTGGCATGTGGACATATCATGCTGACTTGTCCCACACTGGACCAAGATGGAAGCCCTCATCATACACACACAGAGAGGTCTCTCAAATACAAGGAAAACACAGCAAACACAACATATCAACAGCCACAACATGCAGCCAGATATGCATTTAAAAAACATGTTGGCATAGGACACCAGGCCTCTCAATGCACAACTGCACACCCAGATAGCATTGGCAACTATAGTGTGCACACACCTAAGAATATGAAACTGTGACAGCAACCAAAGTGTGAATGTCTGAAACACATGTAGATGGAACTCCGAGCACAACCATGCACACCACTACATGCCATCTGACAGTAGCAGTGGTCCACACCACCTAGGATCTAATTAAAGCAAACTTAAGCATGTCTGGAATTGCAAATACAGATATCTACACCACATTGAAAAGGTATGCATGAAACTACAATGTTCACTCACTGTGCAGAGTAAACCGCTGCAAGGGCTCAACAAGTGACACATACACGTAAATGGATGACATATGATTGATCAATAACTGGATGCTAACATGAGACTGTCAATGTTAAACAATTATATTGTGCATGTCATGTCTTGACAACTCCCAATATGGACAAGTAATGCATGTACCACAACAGCTTGTAATGCATCACTGGATATCGGTCAATGCAAATTTGTACAGTGAACAACTGGTGGATGTACAAACAGTTGATGTAACACTGCTAACACAAACTTTGATGGGTGCAACACAATGACCATTTTTCATCTGACCCACAGGTGACCAAGAACTCACTGCAGAGGATGACACCACCCTGCAGAGCCAGTCCCCCCCCCGGAACAGAGACAACTGGATGAGGACTCCCTGGATTCCTTGGATGAGGAGCTCCACGCTGGCCCATCTGGTGTGGCAGGCCGCAACCAGTCCCAGTCACCCATTGTCCCCCCAACCACATCAGCTGCAGCCCCTGACCATCCTCTGACAGCTGCTGTCACGGCCTGTGTATCAACCACTACCACCACCACCACCACCACCACCACCACCACCACCACAGCTGTCCGCAACACCCTCCCTGCCCCAGGGGTTGAGCAGCCCACCACATCGACTGCGGAGGCCAGGGAGAGGATGCAGCGGGCCAATGTGAGGACCGGACAGGACCGTGGCAGCAGTGCAGGTGGTCGGGACCGGGTCATGCAGAGGGGGACTGATCCTGGGACGGAAGCCCTGGGCCACATCGACAGAGTCCTTGGGGCCTACCAACAGGCCCAAGGACGAATGGGCCGGTTAGAGGAAGAATCTCGGGAGCACCTCCTGCTGCTGAGGTCCATGGACACACGCATGGGACAGATTGTGGACCTCTTGGGGCAGCCAGTGGCGGTTCTGAGGGACAGGCAAGCGCAACATTCTACCCCTCCGCCTCCCCCTGTTTGGGCAGCAGGATGACACTTCATCATCCTCCCCTGCGTCCACAGAGGGGGTGAGTCCTCAGACACCACTGCCC
Source organism: Calotriton arnoldi (assembly GCA_963921515.1). Classification (NCBI taxonomy): domain Eukaryota; kingdom Metazoa; phylum Chordata; class Amphibia; order Caudata; family Salamandridae; genus Calotriton; species Calotriton arnoldi. Next base: position 39,718 of record CAWUFW010012709.1, read on the forward strand.
CTGCAGCAGTTGCCCCTCCAGTCAAGCGCAAGAGGGGCCGTCCAAGGAAAGGCCAGGTGGCCTCACATGCCAAAGCACCTGCCAAACGCTAGTCCCCGAGCCAGCCATGATGGCAGACCACTGCAGCACTGCATTGACCTTTTGGACTATCCTTCACCACACTGCCATGTGAATGGCATCTATCTGTTGGACTGGGTCTCCACATCATTGTGGGGACTACTCAAGTATCTCATCTACCATGACTGTCAACTCACTACTTCAATTCCCCCTTCACATTTTCTCCACCCTCGCATGTCACAGTTGTAAATAAATACACCTTACACACATGTTGTTGTGTCTGCTCCGTCTTTAATACAGGATGTGCAACCTTCACCGTGTAGGACATGGTCCAGGGGAATGGAATGTAGGTAACAAGTGAGATGCTGAAGGGACCTAGGGAAAACCGCAGAACAAGAGTCACTTGTATGGGTGTGGCATTGCACACATCACACAACACTTGTCAACAAGGTACTCAGATCTACAAACTTTACACAGAGCAACAGTCACCATAGAGACATTCTGTATCACACTAACCAATCACACATACATTGGCAGGCAGCAATGAGTCAACACCAAGCTGCAGTCAGCAAGCTCACATACACCCACACAACAGCTGCAACACCATCAGACCATTTTGTCCCTTCTACATCGTCACTCACCTTCAAGTGAAGTAGCGGTTGATGAGCTGTCGACGCATGTCGACCCCTTCCTCCTCTCCACTGCCCTCGTCACTGGATCTGGCTTGATTTGCAGGCGGCGGCCTTGGCTGCTCATCATCGTCATCCAGGATCAGGGGTATTGCCTTGAGAATGGCCAGGTTGTGGAGCATGCAGCATGCCACCACTATCTTACACACCTTCCCTGGCGAGTACATAAGGGCACCTCCAGTACGGTCCAGGCACCGAAATCTTGATTTTAGGAGACCAAATGTCCGTTCTATCACACGCCGTGTCCTCCCATGGGCATCATTGTATCGCACATCAGCTGGCATGACGGGATTCCGCAATGGGCTCAGCAACCACAGGCGGTTCGGATATGCCGAGTCACCTGGGTGTGAGAGACACAGATTAACCTTGCAGTCCCAAAATGCCACACAACAGCATGTCACACACACACCACTCTAATCCACTATGCATACTCACCCACAAGCCATGCACGCTCCGGAAGCAGATTGGCCATCAGCTGAGGAACGATGCTGCTGCGCAAGATGTGGGCATCATGGGCTGAGCCGGGAAACTTGGCACACACGTGTGAGATGATCATGTCCGCCAGGCACACCACTTGAACATTTACCGAGTGTGAATGCTTCCTATTGCGGTAAACCTGTTCACGTGCCTGTGGTGGCACAAGCCCAACAAGTGTGCAATCAATTGCACCAATGACATGGGGGATATGTCCAAGGGCATAGAAATCGCCCTTCACAGCCACCAACTCCGGCCCCCTGGGAAAATGGATATATCTGTCTTTGTAGAGCATCATGGCCGACAGGACATCCCTCAGCACCATGCTGAACATCGGTTGTGACATCCCGCCTGCACTTGCGACCGTGTGCTGGAATGAGCCTGTTGCAAAGAAATGCAGGCATGCCATCACCTTAGATGTTGCGGTGAAAGCTGTTGGATATGTCCGACGTGGCTGCAGGTGGGGCTCCAACATGGCACATAGGTTCTGCCGGGTTTGTCGGTCCAGCCTGAATTTGCGGATTATATCCTCATTCTCCATGTCTGCCAGGACTGTGAATGGACGATGGATATTGTGCCTCCTCCTCCTAGGACAGATCACAGTGCACAGATGTCAATGCAGAAGACCATGAAATGTGCATCACATCAATTTTTTATACAGACACATTCCCAAGTCTTACAACATGCACCATTAACCGACAGGGCACTTCACAAGTAGGTACACATTAGGCACACTACTCGTACACATGTCCCCTTACCAGCAGCAATTATCTGTGCACCCCTCTGGCTCATTCGCATGCACAGTGTGATATACTAACAGATATGTGTGCATACCTGTGAGTATGACCCCCAGCATATGTTACTAATTGCAATACTACCCGAACACACCATGTTGCCTGCCCTGATACACCTCCCAACACAGGTTGCACATGGCACACTTCAACTACACACTGACCACCGGCTGAGCGTGGAGAGCACGTGTGTGCATGTGCATTTGACAATGTGCCAGTTGCTGATGCCCCTAGTTCAGTAAATTATCTACATATGCTATGCAACACATTAACTGGACAGTCTACATTTCATTACACAGCACATGTGACATGTGCGAGTGTATGTGCCCATGCAATGTATTGGCTACCCATATATGGTATGTGTTGGTGACGTGGAGTGACATGTCCCTTTTGTGCATTTGCCCTCATGAGGACCCTTCAATTGTTGAGACACTGGGCACTGTACATGTTGGCCTATGCAGAGAGCTGGAGGACACGTTAGGTGCAGCACAGCTACTCCACAACTCCATTAACGCTCACTACAGGCACTGTCTGGCAGACATATGGCGGTGCCTACCGCTTGACACCTGTGGACTGGCACCGCCCATAACCCAGGCACGATCGTGGGTGACACCGCCAGATATGTATGTGACAATGGCGGTCACCATGCACTGCTACCCAAATCACGGTCACTCCAGGCACTGTCTGGCAGACATATGGCGGTGCCTACCACCTGGCCCCTGAGGTGTGTCACCGCCCATAACCCAGGCACGATCGTGGGTGACACCGCCAGATATGTATGTGACAATGGCGGTCACCATGCACCGCTACCCAAATCACGCTCACTCCAGGCACTGTCTGGCAGACATATGGCGGTGCCTACCGCTTGACCCCTGAGGTGTGTCACCGCCCATAACCCAGGCATGATCGCGGGTGACACCGCCAGATATGTATGTGACAATGGCGGTCACCATGCACCGCTACCCAAATCACGGTCACTCCAGGCACTGTCTGGCAGACATATGGCGGTGCCTACCACCTGGCCCCTGAGGTGTGTCAACGCCCATAACCGAGGCACGATCGCGGGTGACACCGCCAGATATGTATGTGACAATGGCGGACACCATGCACCGCTACCCAAATCACGCTCACTCCAGGCACTGTCTGGCAGACATATGGTGGTGCCTACCGCTTGACCCCTGAGGTGTGTCACCGCTAATAACCCAGGCACGATCGCGGGTGACACCGCCAGATATGTATGTGACAATGGCGGTCACCATGCACCGCTACCCAAATCACGGTCACTCCAGGCACTGTCTGGCAGACATATGGCGGTGCCTACCGCTTGGCCCCTGAGGTGTGTCACCGCCCATAACCCAGGCTCGATCGCGGGTGACACCGCCAGATATGTATGTGACAATGGCGGTCACCATGCACCGCTACCCAAATCACAGTCACTCCAGGCACTGTCTGGCAGACATATGGCGGTGCCTACCGCCTGGCCCCTGAGGTGTGTCACCGGCATGGACCATGCCCTTGCAGCCAATGGGAAGCAGCCTAGCGGTAGCCTGATGTGAGTTTGAAAATCGCGGTAGGCGTGCACCACCCCCGCGGAGGCGGTCACTGGAGGCATTCAAAAGATGCACCTCCGCGGTAGCGCGCGCCTGGACCCTACGGTGTGTCACCGGCATGGACCATGCCCTTGCAGCCAATGGGAAGCAGCCTCGCGGTAGCCTGATGCGAGTTTGAAAATCGCGGTAGGCGTGCACCGCCACCGTGGAGGCGGACATTGGATGTATTTGAATGAGGCAGACCTGGTACACCAATTGCAGCACCCTGGGACCACTGACACAGCCCCAGGGGCCTATATATGTGTGGGAGGGTGCACCACATTCCCACAGCTACCAGGGACTGCTGACTGACAACCCTCCACCTGCTGCTGCTGCCTCAAGGGACTGCTGGCTGCCACCCTCCACCTGCTGCTGCTGCCTCAAGGGACTGCTGGCTGCCACCCTCCACCTGCTGCTGCTGCCTCAAGGGACTGCTGGCTGCCACCCTGCACCTGCTGCCTCAAGGGACTGCTGGCTGCCACCCTCCACCTGCTGCTGCTGCCTCAAGGTACTGCTGGCTGCCACCCTCAACGTGCTGCTGCTGCCACAAGTCCATTGTGATGTCGAGGACTCAGAAGATCCGTGGCAGTCCCTTCACCAGTGAGGAGCTTGAGGTCCTGGTAGACTGGGTGCTTGCACAGTACCCAAGGCTTTATGGCGGCCCTAATGTCGTGGTAAGTCTCCCAGACTGTGAGTGAGAGTGCAGGGTGGGCACACGTGAGGTGGAGGTGCTTCGGTATGTGTCAGTGGTTGTGGGGCTCTGACATGCACTGCCTATCATGTTTACTACAGCGGGAAGGGCTTGGTGGGCTCTTTCACACGTTACCCTGCATGCCTATCCTGAGTAGAGGGACATGTCCTGTAGTGTCAGCCATACAGTGCAGCTGCATTTCGGTGATGCAGGTGTCTGGCCAGTTAGCGTTTGTGTGAATGGCTGTGTTGCTCCCAATTTACCCACTCAGTGTCAGTCCACCTGCCCTGCACAGTCCCCGCCGAATGCCACATGTCCACATCACTGCATGTACAGTGTGTTCCATGTGTGTTTGGGTCACGCCTCTTCATCTAAGTACCATCTCTGCCATGTAGATTGCACAGGAGCAGGCGTGGGAGAAGGGTGTGTGTATGACAGTTGTTGACACTCTATGTGAGTTCCAGGACACAGTGAGGCTTTCACAGGGCTAGGACACTTAGGTCTGCGCAGTGTTGGACACAGTGAGTCCAACAACAAGACACATGTTTTGCTATCTTCTCTATGTGTAGTTGTAGGTAACTGCAGACAGTAGCTGCGGCCAGACTACACGTTGCTTGCTGTGTTGGTATCCTGCATGTGAATGGGATGTGGAGGTACTGTGTCCACCATCGAACATGCATGCCTGTACGTCTGATTGACCAATGACATTGTACCATGTTCACAGCAATTGTTGGCTCTGTTACAGTTGTAGCTGGAGTTTTGGATGAGTCACTGTCGTGCTACTGCATTTTCGTTGGGTTGTCATTGTGCACTGTGTCACTGGAACCTCACCCCTCTTGTCTCCCATGCCTGCAGCTGAAGGTCCACCAGCGTAAAGCCGTGTGGAGGGCCATTGCCTCCAGAGTCCGAGATCTGGGTGTGTCAAACCGAAGGCGCACCCACTGTCATAAAAGGTGGGACGACATCTGCCGGCTGAGCAAGAACGTGGCCGAGAGGACGCTGGGGCTGCTCCCTCGGACTGGCAGGTTGGCTAGGCGCAGCATGACACCACTAATGGCCCGCATCCTAGCTGTCACACAACCTGAGCTGGACAGACAACTGAAGGAGCATCAGCAGCGAGCTAGGGGTGAGTATGTGTTGCAGGCTGCCTTTGGATGGGAGTGGGTGCATGTGTCTACAGAGTGTGCAAATTGTCAGCTGTGTGACGTTGGTTGTGTGGTGCAATGTTTTGTGAGTGGCTTCTGTGCTGGGTGTATGTGCCATGCTTTTGCCCAAACGGTGCTTCATGAAGTGAGTTTCAGCACTGTGCATCTCTCTTACATTTGGAGTTGTGGCCTTCAGGTACCTTCTGCTGTGGGGTAGTGTGTGAATTCAGATGGATGGGAATGCCAGTGTGCCAACTGTGAATGCGTTTCAATGAATGCGTGCAATTCCAGACCTCAGATGTCTGCCAGTCAGACATCTGAGGCAAATGTGCAACAGTAGATGTTCCCATGGACTCGATATGGTGGATGGCATGTGTGCAGGGTCATTGTGGGCTGGTATGTTGTGGTCTGTGTGGTCCCCTACTGCTCCATACATGTAGGTGATGTGCACCATGTCGTGGTGTTCATCCTTGCCAACATCGGGACAGCGTGTGTGCACAGGCCATTTTGGGGCTGTGTCTGATGTGAGCCAACTGCAGGATGGTGTGCTGTGTGAGTCACCTGGGGCACTTATGGCAGGATGTGTGTCGGACATGCACCGTTGGGTTGAAATTTTGGGTGGCAAGATATATGTGTGCACAGGGTGGCATGCAATGTGCTGCACACCTCTTTCTAGGATGCAGATGTATTGGCACGTGTTAGTTCTGTTGATGCCACTCATCTCACAGTACTTCTCTCTCCTATGCAGCAGCTCCCGTATGTGCAGAGGGAGAGGGGACGGACACCAGTGGTGGGGCTACAACAGTGGCACCGGAGCAGACTGACACAGATGTGACCTGCGCCGAGGAGGGGGACAGGAGTCTTGCTAGAGGATTCACAGCCGGAGACACAAAGCTCTACCTCATCTGACGCCAGCGGTGACACATCCATGTTGGGGGGTACAGGGAACTCGGCCTCCTCCTCCGCCACACAGCGTCCAGTGCCCAGCCTCCCTTCAACCTCCACTGGTGCTGCCCGTGTCCGCACGAGTAGGAAGGGAAGAGTCACCTTCACCCCAGGCACAGCTGCCCCAGCCCATGTCAGCCCTGCTGCCCTCAGTGCAGAAGCAGTCGAGCTATTGCGCCAGCTGTGTGTGGGGCAGACAGCACTTCTCAATGCCTTCCAGGAGCACGACAAAAAGTTGGGGCAGGTTATAGCATTCATGGAGGGCATACATTCTGACGTAGGTGGGCTACACCAGACTGTGCAGTCCTTGTCGTCAACTGTGACAGCAGCCCTGCAACAGGCACATAGTCAGGGAGCGGCTCCCAGCACTCGGTCCGGCCCCGTGTCACTGTGCACCTCTGACGACAGTGACAATGCTCAACGGACCCCAAAGTCCCAATACAGAACCCGCAGCACACAGGAGCAGCAGCAGCCCAAGCGTACTAGGGCGCAGACACCATCCCCACATAAGAGTAAGGCCACCCCAGAGCGCAGAGAGAAAAGCCCATCAGGCGACAGCAAGGGCCACAAAGCAAAGAAAAAAACGCATCAGGGTCACAGGCCTCACCTTCCTCCCCCACCAAAGACTCCCCTGTCCCAAAGACGTCTCGCAGAGGCAAAATGACAGTTTTCACACCCACTGAGAACGTGTTGCCTGCAAACATTACACAGGATGAGGGCCCCAAGGATAATCCATCCTTGACCTCCACTCCCATCCCAAGCCCTGTGAAGCCAGCAAGGGAGGACACTGTAGGGGGCAAAGCTGGTGGACAGAGGGAGGCAGGGCGGCGGCAAACACCAGGCAAGCGCACAGCGGGATCCAGCATGTCCCCAGAGGGAGGGTCACCATCCACACCAGAATCAGCTTTGGTAGTGGGGTCACCTGTTGTGTCTGCCCCAGTTCCCCTCAATCCCCAGACAGGGAAGCCTTTCAGGATCCCCAAGAAGTGGAGAGGCACCCCTCCACAATCTCCGGCACACACTGTGTCTCACCAGGGCATGAGTCCACCTCCCGGGCCACCACCCCACCTGGTCCAAGCACCCCCCAGCTCCCACAAGCACAGTTGGCTCTTCCACAGTTGTTACTCCCACTGCCCAGGGCAGTCCTCCAACTGAACCCAACACACAGTCAGCTCCAAGTCCGACAGACAGCCCATATGAGTGGTGGTCACCCTCACACACCTGTCTGTCCACAGGGGTGCGTGTGATGCCCATTGTCAGGCCCATTACTCTGTTACTGGACATGGCATGGTAGAGTTGCAAATATTCCCTGTGTAGCTTCTGATGTCACTACTCTGCACAATGTCTTTGCCTTTTTGTTCACTCCTGTTTGCCCCCTGCCTGTGCAGCTTCTCATGTACCTCACCTGCACTGTGTCCTGGCCACTGGCCTTGCTGTTCACTGCTGTGTGCCCCCTGCCTGTGCAGCATCTCATGTACCTCACCTGCACTTTGGACTGGCCACTGGCCTTGCTGTTCACTGCTGTTTGCCCCTTGCCTGTGCAGGATCTCATGTACCTCACCTGCACTTTGGACTGGCCACTGGCCTTGCTGTTCACTGCTGTTTGCCCCTTGCCTGTGCAGGATCTCATGTACCTCACCTGCACTTTGGACTGGCCACTGGCCTTGCTGTTCACTGCTGTTTGCCCCTTGCCTGTGCAGGATCTCATGTACCTCACCTGCACTTTGGACTGGCCACTGGCCTTGCTGTTCACTGCTGTTTGCCCCTTGCCTGTGCAGCTTCTCATGGACTTAATCTGCACATTGGACTGGCCACTGGCCTTGTCGTTCACTGCTGTGTGCCACCTGCCTGTGCAGCTTCTCATGGACTTAATCTGCACATTGGACTGGCCACTGGCCTTGCTGTTCACTGCTGTTTGCCCCTTGCCTGTGCAGCTTCTCATGGACTCACTCTGTACTTTGTCCTGCCCACTGGCCTTGTCGTTCACTGCTGTGTGCCCCCTGCCTGTGCAGCTTCTCATGGACTTAACCTGCACATTGGACTGGCCACTGGCCTTGCTGTTCACTGCTGTTTGCCACTTGCTTGTGCAGCTTCTCATGTACCTCACCTGCACTGTGTCCTGGCCACTGGCCTTGCTGTTCACTGCTGTTTGCCCCTTGCCTGTGCAGCATCTCATGTACCTCACCTGCACTGTGTCCTGGCCACTGGCCTTGCTGTTCACTGCTGTTTGCCCCTTGCCTGTGCAGGATCTCATGTACCTCACCTGCACTTTGGACTGGCCACTGGCCCTGTTGTTCACTGCTGTTTGCCCCTTGCCTGTGCAGGATCTCATGTACCTCACCTGCACTTTGGAGTGGCCACTGGCCTTGCTGTTCACTGCTGTTTGCCCCTTGCCTGTGCAGATCTCATGTACCTCACCTGCACTGTGTCCTGGCCACTGGCCTTGCTGTTCACTGCTGTTTGCCCCTTGCCTGTGCAGGATCTCATGTACCTCACCTGCACTTTGGACTGGCCACTGGCCTTGCTGTTCACTGCTGTTTGCCCCTTGCCTGTGCAGCATCTCATGTACCTCGCCTGCACTGTGTCCTGGCCACTGTTCTTGCTGTTTGCCCCTTGCCTGTGCAGGATCTCATGTACCTCACCTGCACTGTGTCCTGGCCACTGGCCTTGCTGTTCACTGCTGTTTGCCCCTTGCCTGTGCAGCATCTCATGTACCTCACCTGCACTGTGTCCTGGCCACTGGCCTTGCTGTTCACTGCTGTTTGCCCCTTGCCTGTGCAGGATCTCATGTACCTCACCTGCACTTTGGAGTGGCCACTGGCCTTGCTGTTCACTGCTGTTTGCCCCTTGCCTGTGCAGGATCTGATGTACCTCACCTGCACTTTGGACTGGCCACTGGCCTTGCTGTTCACTGCTGTTTGCCCCTTGCCTGTGCAGGATCTCATGTACCTCACCTGCACTTTGGACTGGCCACTGGCCTTGCTGTTCACTGCTGTTTGCCCCTTGCCTGTGCAGGATCTCATGTACCTCACCTGCACTGTGTCCTGGCCACTGGCCTTGCTGTTCACTGCTGTTTGCCCCTTGCCTGTGTAGGATCTCATGTACCTCACCTGCACTTTGGACTGGCCACTGGCCTTGCTGTTCACTGCTGTTTGCCCCTTGCCTGTGCAGGATCTCATGTACCTCACCTGCACTGTGTCCTGGCCACTGGCCTTGCTGTTCATTGCTGTTTGCCCCTTGCCTGTGCAGGATCTCATGTACCTCACCTGCACTTTGGACTGGCCACTGGCCTTGCTGTTCACTGCTGTTTGCCCCTTGCCTGTGCAGGATCTCATGTACCTCACCTGCACTTTGGACTGGCCACTGGCCTTGCTGTTCACTGCTGTTTGCCCCTTGCATTTGCAGCTTCTGATGTAACTACTCTGCACATTGTACTTGCCTTTTGTTTCACTGCTGTTTGCCCCCTGCCTGTGCAGCTTTTCATGTAAATACTGTGCATATTGAAATGCCCACTGGCTTTGCTGTTGCCCAAATTTGTTGTCTCAATATGCAAATTGTGAATAAACACAGTTGGTCCTGCAGTGAGTTGTCTCAGTGTCCTTCCTGAATAAAGTTGTTTCTGTGTGTGCATGGTTTACTGTGTCACAGGCTCAGTATGCCACTTCAACATTGCCAATGGGTTGTCTCACATTTCATTTTTTTGCAGGGGTGGGAGGCACTTCATTTCTACATGACTGTGATACTTATGGGTGCAGTGCAGGTGGTTGGCAATGAAATCTTGTTGTCAACTTCCTTCTTGGCTCATGTTATCTATGGTGGACACATGTCAGGTTTGTGGGCAATGGCAGCACAGGGTGGGAGTTTGGGCACAGGCTTACAGGCAGGCAGGCCAGGGTCATGGGGTCTGTGTGAGCTTCCTTTCTGTGTGCCAATCAGTGTCGGTGTATGGACATCTTGTGGTGATGAGTTATCCAGGTCCCATGGCTTACTTCCAATGTGTGCACTTGGGTGGTGGAGAAGTGTATGGTGTGAAGGGGGTGACTTTGTTGTGACTGTGGATGTGTGTGCACCTGCATTGTCAACTACTGCCATGTGTGACCCTGGAGTGGTGTGCCTGTATGTGTACTTGTTTAGCCCTGTGGTTGTGTTTTGTGCACATGGCAGTTTTGTGTGTTGCTATTGTGGGAGGAGGTATGTGTGACATATCCTACTTGTGCTTGGCTGTCATGTAGTGTGTCACTGGGCCCTGTGTGTTGTGCAGCAGACATTCTCTTGTCCAGTATTTGGATGCCTATGTGTGGCTGGTCAGTCTTTGAGTTCAGGGCCTTCCTTACATCCCTGTGCCTATACATGGGTGCCCTTGCTGTCTCCAGGAGTTGTTGCATTGGGGTGACCGTGGTTTGTGTTGACTGACTGTGTCAGCCATGTGTGCTGTGATGGGCTGTGTGTGTTCTCACATGTGTCTTGTCTTGCATGTGCATCACACATGCTTGATGGTTGTGTCACTGCCCTTCCATTTGTGGGCACCTCACTTTGGCTTTCCTATATGTTGTCCTCCATTACTGCTGGCATGTGGTGTGTGTATGTAGCTGTGAGTCAGGGTGGTGTGTGTGTGTGTGTGACTTGTCAGGTAGTGTGTGCAGTGAAGTGTTTGGTCCTCATCTGTGTGTGTGTACATTTTGTGCCTGGCCTCAGTGTTCTTGGCTTGTGTGTGATGTTGTTGTGGTGTGTGTGTTGTTTGGGGCCTGGGCTTCTGTGCTATGTGTTCCTGTGCAAAGGGTCCTGCTGTGGCTGTATATGCAGTTGTTGGGACGTGGGGCATGGTGTGGCTGTAGTTGTGTGGTTGTTGTGCAGGAGTGGCACTTGTGAGGCACATGTTGTGTCCCTTCAGGGAGGTAGCTGGTGTGTTGTGGATAGAGTTGTGGCTCTGTGCGATTTGTACGGTGCCCTTGGCATGCGCTGGCCCTGGGCTCTGCGTTGTGTGCATGGTTTCATGCACACTGACCGCGGCGGTGACGTGACCGGGACATTTGTTCATGAATGCGGTACATGGGTGGGCAGTATGTGGCGAGGTATTTTTGTCACAGGTGGGACATGTGTGTGTGCAGTGATGGCTGTGTGCCAGTCCCCACAGGGGTGTGTGGTGTTCCCATGCAAAGTTTTTCCACCCTGGAGCTGTGTATTGTGTTACTTGCACTGTTGTGTCTGTACGTACCTGCGGAGGCGTCCGCGGCGGAGGATGACTTGCAGGTGGTGTATCATGTACAGCACCGGGAAGGCGTGTAGGGCAGGATCCATCGCGGTGTGTCCCGGGTGTTTCTTTTCTGTCTCCGCTGTGATGTCTCCGCCGTCTTTCGCTGTGCGGTTTCTCCGTCGCGGTGCTCTGCCATGTTTCCGGCATCGTGATATCTTCGGCGTACGGGACGTCATTCCGCACGGCGGTGTGTGGTGATTGGCTCACTCCGCCGCGGTGGCGGGCGCACTTTGATGGCGGTCGGCGTCGCACCGCAGCGGGCGGGAAATGGGCAATGTGTGGCCATCCTAAAATGGCGGGCGTGAAGACCGCTGGCGGCGTGCGGTAAATGGGTGTTAACGCCACCGCCGGCACCGCGGTCGTGTCTCCGCCCGCCATCGTAATAGGCCCCATAGTTTGCTTGTACTGACGCATGGATGAACTATCCCATTTTTCTCCCCTGCAATTACCCCATGCCCTGCGTAATCCCTTCCCACTCTGACCCTTGTGGGAGGATAGCCCACACCACCCCCTACCCCCACTTGGTACCCTGAGTGCCATGACCCTACACCCAGTATTGTGTGCTTACCACTGCCGGAGTGACCCAGGTCCTCCGGCCCCCGGTCTCTCACCCCTGGTAGCAATTACACTCATATTAGAACTGCTAAACCCTTAACGTAAGTATCTCTACAAAATGTCAACTCATAATTATTGCCTAACATTTATCATTTATCGTTTGTAGGTTTTTATAGTGAGATAGACATCTTCTGTAATAGTTCTTGAACTTTTGCTACATCTTCCATTAGGTGGAATTTGCCATTTATGAGAACCTTTAATTTCGATTGTTGAACAATGGTTGCTTGTGCCCCTTTTGCTTTAAAAGAACCAATCATTCAAACAAATTATCTCCCCCTCTTTGCTGCTAATGCAGTCATATCCGAAAAGATTTTAAATTGCAGGACATCTTGTGTCGTCAAAGTTTTTTTTTCCAATTGCCTTACACATTATTTTTTCTCTTAATCGAAAGTCAGCAAAATTCACTAGAATAGTACGAGTGTTTTTTGCATTAATGGGGCGTTGGAAAGGTACCCTATAGGCTCTTGAAATTGTTAAGTCTCCTGTTGGATCTGTGATTGCTTTTCTCAGCAGGGATTCTACCCAGTCCCGAAATTGTGGGCCTTCAATTGCTTCCGGAACCCCAACTAACCGTAAGTTCGTACATCTGTTGTAATTTTCCATATCTTATCATTTAGAGGACATCCTTATTTTGCCTAATTTGTGGTATTTCCTGCTCAAAGGTCACTACCTTGTCCTCTAGGCTAGTTTCTTGTTCCTCAGCTTCCATCAGACGCTCCGGTATTTTACCCATTGTCTCCTCGATTTTCAATAACCTTTCATGTAATGATGCACTCTCCTGTGACTGTGTCATACGTAGCTCTTTTATCTCAGAAAGAATCAACTCAAACATGTCTCTGACCATTTGTCTAGATTCCTGTTCCTATTCTATCTCGTAGGCAATGAGGAACCTCTGCATGCTGTTGAGCCGAAGACAATGCTGCCTGGGATATTGTTTAATTTATTAACTGGCTGGAGGTGGCTGTAGCTGTCACAGCAATATGTGATTTTGAAAAAAGAGGATATTGTTTGCAACAGATGGGAGTTGAAAAGGACTCAGCAGTAGATGACTTTTGGAGGCCTCCCATTTCGATATTACTTTCCATATCTTCTGTTCTTTCCAGGGTTGCAGGGGGCTAGACATTTGTAGTCTTGCAGTCTTCAAAGTATCTTCATTCTCCACCCCTTTTTCAATCTCCGCCTGGGTCTCTTGGACATCAGGGGTCTCTAATCTATTTGTCTCCAGAAGCTGTTGCACCTTTAGATCCATCCTCTGTTATGCGCTTTGTAATGTACGTGAACTACCCAGTGTTTTCTCTAGGATGCCCTTTTGACACGACCTCTGAACCGGAGTAGATTGATTAACAGGGACAGAATTCGCATTTGAGGGATTGCGCTTAAATGCGCACATGCTGCAACAGTCACCTTCTCCCCTCTTTTCTTTTTCCGTTATTTAAGGCCCTGTTAATCAGTTTCTATTGAATCACGATATCCTTCTTCTTAGTTACTTAGGGTTCAGTATATAATTAAGTCTCTTACTTGTAGAGCATCCCGCAGTTAAGCCTAGAGTTAGAGCAGCAGGGGCAAGCTCAGATGATGGCGGATTTCTTCAGGAGAAGGACAAGAGGCTCCCCGCACTTGTGCATCCTTACCTTCACCTCTTTGATGCTCTATCGGCTATCTCCGGCATTTTCGATCCGCTGCTTTCAACATCCTCCTTAACCTCCCGGTCCACATTCTTAACAATGAGCCCCCCTCCGATGCCACCGAAACACTGCCAGGGATTTGCAAGAGCCCTGCGGACGCTCTCGAGATCGCGGCCTCGATCCTTTGCTTCCAGGGCGTGACCTAGTAAGGTCACTAACGGGTGCATCTGCCATCATCTCCTCTCAGCGCTGGAGGGATAACATCAATCAGTATTGTACTGATAGACTGAAAGTACAGCAAACATTGGATGCTCAGACTGCAGTTTTAGGATAGTCACCTGGCTTAAAAGTAGACGTGTTCGAAAAAAACGATTATACATTGTGGTCTTACTAGCTAGATCCTTAATACTGAAAAGGTGGCCGTCTGATGAAATTCCGACTTTTCAAAATCTACAGTGTAAACTTAATAGGATTAAGGAGTTGGAAAAAAGATATGCATTAAGATCTGGATCATATAGGAAATTTGAGAAATTATGGGAAACTTTGGGTTAAGAGGTTTTTCTTTATATGAAATCATAAATATGAATTATATTAAATGGGGTTTTTCTTAAATGTATTTGGTTGATTGTGTATAAGAATCATGTGTTAGTATTACTATATAATTTTTAGGAAAGAAGGTAAAGATATATTTAAACTTGATCCGGCTTTTTGTGATGTTTTTGTGCTTTTATGTAAGTTTGTATTTTTGTTTTTGGATTATGGAAATGATGAACTATTCCAATAAAAATATAAAAACAACTACAACTTTGCATGAAAGTACACAACATATAGAATGATTATGACATGCATCATTTAGTGGCTAACAAGCTAAGTAGACAGTTAGCAGTTTGCTGTTCTCCTGGTCTCTGAGGTAGCAGGGACAGCATACAAAAGAAAGTAATATGGCATTATGAGCTAGGTCTGCCTTCTTGATTTCCTATCCCTTATCCCACCTTCTAGTCCCTCAGCACAAAGAGGAAGCTGCTGGGGTCTCTAGTTGGAACTAGAGAAAGAAAATCCCAATACTTCCATTGTGGAGCCTGCAAACTGAAGCATCAGGGAAGAAATTAAAGACAGGCCATAAGAGAGCTCCTGTAGCTCAAGAAGAAGGTAAATTAGGATCAGTGTTCCTTCAACAAGGCCTGTACGTTGCCTTCAACCAAGAAATATGAGGTGGAAAGTAGAGCCCCAGCACCATGTGGAGCGAAACAGCCATTACAACGGGGGCTAAGCCATGCATGCTGTTTCCCTGCAAGCGCAACCACGCTTGCCTTAACCACGCATATGCGTGGTTGAGGTATGCACGTGGTCTAGATGCTGGAATGGGCGGGCCCAGGAGCAGGAAGGATCGGGAGAGGACGCAGTGAGGTAAGTGGGGCTGGGACCGGGTTATGGGGTGGGGGTAGTTTTTAGGGGTTGGGTGTAGGTTTTAGGGCTGGAGATCAGGATGTTTTCAGGGCTCCGGGTGTCGGGGAAGTTTGTGGGGCTCGGGGGGTTGGGGTAGTTATTAGAGCTCAGGGGGGTCGGGATAGTTTTTAGTGCTTGGGGTGTTGGGGTAGTTTTTAGGGCTCATGAAGGGTTGGGTTAGTACTTAGGGCTCGGGCAGGTAGTTTTTGCGGCTTGGGGGGGGGGTCAGGGTAGTTTTTAGGGCTCAAGTGTAAACGTTATCACAAATATCCCTTCACCAGTCATGCCTTTAGCACAAAATTGCATGGTAAAGGCATGCGTGGTAAAGGAATGTGTTGTTCAGAGCATTTGTGGTTAGGGTAGCGTTGTAGAGGCACACATGGTTTAGCCATGCCTGCCTCTATCATACAACCCCATGTGGATCTCCTATACTGGTCCTGGTTGCTAAAAGTAAGGAGCTGGAATTAAATGTCAAACTTACACATTTGGAGGCTTTTTTCATCAGACAAAACTCAACAATGGGAGTCAGCACTGGGCAGCTGGGATGTTACAAATAGAAGCTGTAGCTGCACTGCTGCACTGAGCCTTTAATGGTATATCCACACCTTGGGACATTGCACTGGACATTCGAGGCTAAACCTGCACAAGACAAGATCTCTGCATAGGGAGAAAAGACAGGGCATTTCAAGCACCTACACATGTACCATGAGGCAGCATTGGGTATTTGAAGACATATTGTGCAGGGGGAACTGCACTGAGCATCTGAGGCTAACCTTCCACCTGAAACATTGAGGCTAAGACTGTACTGGATAGTAATGGCTATATTAGAACATTCACAAATGAGCATGGGCATGAGGGACAATGTATATGTGCTTATGATGCTGAACTGGGCCTACATGGCGGCACCTCAATATACATGACCTTACACGAGTATATGGCTATGCATTGGCAACTGATTGTTGTGTCAGAGCATGTGTTGCTGGTGCCAGGGCACCTGAAAACTGCAAAAGTATTTACATCTCACCCTGGCCATTCAGGGCTGTATTAGACTTTTTTATGCTGTAATTGGGCATTTAGGGGCACATCCTCCTCTGAAAGAGTGACGTGGAATTGGAGGCTGAAACTCTACACTGAATCTGCGACTTTGCCCTAGTAGTTATGATTTAGCACACAAGAGTTATGCCGGCTAGTGAGGGGATATCGGTGGGCAATTATCGGCTTATTGTTTCTAAATATTGATGAGAAGTTATGAAACAGTTACATAAAGATAGAGATCTGAGAAGAAACTGAGTACCATTAAACTACACATCAAGTTGATTTTCAATCTTGCAACTTTGGAAATTACTGTAAGTTTAAATATATGGAATGCACTGAAGTGAAGTATAAGGAAAATTTAACTGGACAATGATACAGGAGGACACATTTAATAAATTGGAGCCTTGAGGAAGCAGGATTCCTTATACACAAACCACATGTTGAATGTATGACGGCTGCAATCTTTGTGAAAAAAGAAGACTTGAGAAGTCCAATAAGACTGTTTTCATATAGCTGTTGACAGTTTTGAAAGTGGTGTTGAAACGGTACTGATGTTATCCAAACTAAAAAAAGATATATGTCAGATAACAACTGCATTTGTTGGCCACATAAAAAAGAATTCCTATCTAATCATCAGGCTACATGTAAATATCGTGAAGCTTTATAAATAGATTCAAGATTAGTATGATTTAATGTTTTGTCCATTGTGCATCTAAATTGTTTATAGAACTTGTATAGTTCCAGTAATGAGATGGTCCCCATTAAAAAGATCACTCTACAGTAGTTTACATTTATGTTACGTTGACACCGGCTGAGTTACCAACCAGTGTTGTTAAGCTGTAGCAGGGCCACCAGAAAAAGTTCCTTGTCTTTTTCCTTTCATTCTCAACTGATAACTGAAGCTACGGATGGCTCCCAGACACTGTGTCTGACAATGGTCTCCCTGGACATTCACCTAGGGAAAGGCTGGCCACAATTGGGCATTTGAACCTTTTTTAGGCTTACTGTGACTGTACCTCAGAAGATGAATACCACGTTCCTGGTGTTGCCTGGAGGTGTCGCAGTTCATATATTTTCTGCTTGAGTCATTTTTTTGTTAGTTTATCAATCTTTCAGTTTTCCTTCACTTCAGTGGATCTTTTTGATCTATTCCCCCGCTCTATATTCTCCTGTCTTTTCCTCCTTTTTATCTATGTAAGCGACTGCTTCATAAATGTTTTTACTTTGATGTCTGGTGCAAAAGGTACATTTTGGCAGAAGCATTTTCAATGAAGAGTAAAATAATTGTGTCATTGCCTCAGATGTCTTTAGGGCTAAGGATCACATAACACCACTGTGTTCACAAAGTTGGAGGACGAAGGTGATGGTGAGGGAGTTCAAGAAGCATGGTATGTCCCTCTTGCAATCCCTGGCCTTTTGATGAATCTAAAGTCATGCACAAACATCAACACATTCTAAAACAATTCAGTTTAAAGCATTGTTTAAACAAAAACAAGCATGTAATGCAAACATTAAGAACTTCTGTACATTTCTAAATGATTTTGTCCTAGCGAAACCTGTCAGTTGAAATATTTTGAAAGCATGAGCACAAACAATTAGCAGTCAAGATCAACAGAGTTGAAGGAAGTCACTAATCATAAATACCATTAAGCTTGATTCAATATATCATACAATATTTCTAAAGACTTATATCCTCTAGCTGCAGAATTCAATCAATAAAGTGGAACAAATCAGAAAGTGGACAACATAGTACTACTCCCACTTTTAGGTCCATATTTATGAGCAATATCTGTGTTCACAGCTAATTATGGCCTTTACTGATTTGGTTTTGATTGTAGCATTTATGAACCCATTAGTGAATGTCCTGAGCCCTTTCTCTAAATGAAATAAATGTTTCTAAAAGCAGAAACATTCTTCAGTATCCGAGAGCAGCTGTGAAAAAGACAAAATTTAAGCCAGCAAAGTCTTCTTTGTGAATGTACACCTTCCATGATTGAGCCACTTTCTAATGGTCGACAATTGGCAATGGTACACAAATTACTAGGTATTGCTAATGTCAGCTAACTTACAGAACATCATCCTCTATGATCTTCCTTACCTGCGTCCCATCTTAGGGGTGTATGGTGGGGTGGGGTTCACCAGAGACCTGGTGGTGGAAATCTTTGGGTAGTCATGAATTAATGGTACAAGTGCTTCCGTTTAACCAGAATATATCATGACAGTATTAAAATCCAAATTATAGCAATAAGCATGCTGCATACATTATCTGTTTTAGGCAATCAACATCTTCACTGGTATGACTCTTACATCAATAATGGACAAGAGTCACTGAAGTTGAATCATGCAGACAGTCACTAAAGCTGCTGTGAGAGGCCTCCAGAAGCTTGCTTGAGCCTACCTAATTGTGAAAGACTTTTACAACAAAAGGGGAATTTAATTGCACCTGTAAAGTAAATCAAACCTCAATGGCTTGCATCACATTTCCAAAAGGGAAATTAATTTTATAAGCCCCCATCTCTTTGGTATGCTGATTTGAACGACTATGAGAACACCAAGAGAGCAAAACATTTGTAGAAGTAGATAAAACAAGAAATTTGAAGCCATAAATATTGTTGCTGTATTTTAATGACACCCAAGCCCTGTTAAACAGTTGTTTGTAAATATATTCACAAAATATTATTGCAATCAAAATCAGCCAGGTGGTTTCACTTCATGACAGATTCATGGTCAGTCAATCACAGACGACAGTGGTAATTATTCCCAGATATGTTTGATCAAGACCAGGACGACAAATATATTTAGGTGCCCTCTCTCCTAATGTTTTGTGCACAGTGAATATTTTCTTAATTTTAACTTTTCGGTCTACTGGGATCAAAACTCAAAAAATTGAGATTTCCGCCCGGTCTCACTATGACTCACTTTCATCTATTTTACAATTGAAGTTATTAACTTTCTTGTTGATTCATTTTGTAAAATTCATTTTTTAAATGTACTCTAGAGTTTTGGGTTTGTTATTTACTGTTAATAGTAAGGTACACTGACAGCCTCTTGAGTAAGAGAAGAGTTAAATCAAAATTGCAAATTAAAAAAACAATGTGATACAGCCAGAATAAGCAATATCATTATAACGTTCGGAAAATAGAAACTCAGAGTAGGCTAAATAGCAGTAGCCGATCCACGAAAGAATAAACAACAGTACTTGATCAGCTTTACAGCAGTATGATAGTGGTGTCTGAACTTCAAATCAACTAACATATTACTACCAGGTATTATTTTACAACTGCATTTATCACAGATTAAAAGGAGACCACTCGTGCAAATATCACCCACAGGGTTTGGAGCGCTCTGATTGAGGCCAGAAGATTTCAGAGAGACATGGACCAGCTAGAAGATTTACCGCTGACAAGAGAACAACTAGATCTTTCTACAAAGGCTATTCAATATCATCCAAGACTTCAAGGCACAAAAGGAATTAGCTGTACTACCTTCATTGACAGGACCATTGTCAAGCCATAAGTGGATGACCAGGCTCTCTGGGGTGGGGTGCTTGGTGAGGAAAGTTGTTTCTCCAGGTGCAGGTGGGAGGCAATCGTCCTGTGCACACGAGTGACTGTGCAGGACTTGGCCCAGAACCTGAGCAGGACATCATATGAAGGATTCATTAAAGGGGAGAAGAGGTTCCGTGGGGTCTACCCTGGATGAAGCACCTCTGTCAAGACTTTGGCCTTGACTGCCACCAAGGGCAGCGTAAGGTCCAGGACCTCAGTCCCCCTCCTCTCCACCATGGCAATTTAGACCCCTTCCTCCATAGCCACAGTAGGAGGACAGACTAGGCCAGAGCCCGGGAGAAATGTCCAGACCACTAGCATCCGCCAGGTCCTCATACCAGCATTAGACTCCATATCGGAGTCAATTCAATTCAAATTAACTTTATTCGGTACAAGACCACAAAAGTTCAACACACAAAATATACATTTTTATAATAAATTTTTAAAATATTAAAAAAGAGATAAAAATCCTTGTCAAGATAAAATCATGATTAAAAATAAATGCCTCATCGGCCATAAAATTTCACATTTGCTTAACATAAAACTATACAAATCGTTTCTTCTCCCCAGCAAGTTACTGTAATTCATAACGTTTCCTAATACCTATTGCTGTTTTGATAAAATTTAACACCGCACTACAGATAACGGAATTGATCAATGATTGCAGGTGTCTAAACCCCTCATCATATGTACATGGACGAATATTCATTTGCAGGGGTACCAAGAATCTTCTCCTCGGTTCTTTATAAAGTGCACAAAAAAGAGTAAAGTGCAGGGTGCTCTGGGTTGTCCTATTATCACAGGGGCAGGGAGTAAGGTTCTCTATCCCCCCAGATTGTTTAGGAAATGCCATCAAAAAGTGCAAAGTGCCTAGGCGGAATCTTGTTAGAAGAAAACGCATCTGACTATTCGTGGTGAAGGATAGGTAAAATTGCTGTTTAGGCATAAAAGGGCAGCTAGGACCTGACGCCTCCAATTGCAAATGACGCAAGTTTGCCCAGGTGTCATACTCCTCTTTTATTATAACCTTCGCATTTGTGGGAATACTCATCGGGTTGTCAAAGTACTCGCCTAACCCAATCTCAAATAACCTATCCCTCACAAAACGAAGTCACTAGACTTATCCAAATTAATACAGTCTTCGATAATCTCCCTAGAAAACTGTAACTCTTCAGAGACCCATATCGGAGTCAGTATAATGAAGGTATCGGGAACAACGCCACTGGAACGGACTCCGAGAAAGGTCATGGACTCGCATCCGGACCCAATCCAGATCCAGAAACCGATCCAAAGGGCTCAACTGGCGCCAGAGCGGTGTAGACTAGTCTAGTGTTGGACGACAAAGAGCTTCAGTGCATGCTCCCGGACCGCCTTAGGGTTCATCACTCATAAGTCTCGGCAGGCCTTGGAGTCATGGCTCAGCTCCAGGCACCGCAGGCAAACCAGGTGGAGGTCTGTCACAGACATTTGCATGCAACAGGATCCACAGGGTTTAAACCCCACAGGCCTTTTAGGGGACATCCCTAATGCACACTCTCTTAAATAATTTTGACAAAAGTTTGAAAAAGGTAGTCCAAAAAAAGACTGAGGTAGCTCTCTCCAGGGCTGTGCTGATGGCACTGAAAGAAAAGAACTGATGTCAGCACACTGGGGTGGCACCAATAAAGGCACCTTGCACGTCAGTTCTGGGGTGGACAACGACACTGACCCAATGAATGCCACCTACTGGCACCCAGAGGTAATGCTCAACATTTTCTGGATTGAGTTTGACGACCTGGGAAATATTCTAAGGTAGGGAATCTGCGGCTAGAAGTCTCTATTAAATATTGTGATTACTTGTAGCTGCCAACCATCAAAGTTTTTAAAGGTGAACCCATGACTTTATAGTAAAAAGCTGAATAATCCTGAACTACTCAGTGATGTGTAGCATAGTGAAGTTCTTGGTGGATCAACTCAGAGTGCTCAAAATAAATGAACAATTGCAGCCTTCAAGCTACGGACTATAACGCTGCAAGTGAAAGGTGAACCATGCTACATATGTACACCAAGGAAACATTTGCATGTGTGTCGATAGGCTTTGTAGTAACAATCCAAATGACTATACAAGAGAAACAACAAAACCCAAGGAAAAACTACATTATCTTTCTGGAAAACACAGAATGATAGCGAACAAGCAAGCGGTTAATATATCAGTGGGTAACGGTGTACTTGAGAGGAACAACAAAGTTCACAGAAAAAGCAAAATGCAAGCACTTAAGCTTCTGCATCAGCCAAAACATTCCACAAACAGTGAGTAATTACACCATAGTTTTGTAATAGCAGTCAGTTACAGTACAGCGTGACCAAAAATGTAATGGGGAGTCTGCATCTGAACCACAGCAGCATCCACACACAAAATAACTTATAAGGGAGCAGATATTCCAAAATCAACACTCTAGGCCAACATCTTGTTGACGGATCCACCTCCGAAGACAACATATGGGAGAGGTCTTTCTCTGAAAAATTATGAGAGATCACTTTGGTCTCCCATCTGCCAGTAATTAATATCCTAAATTTTGAAATCTGCCACAAATGACAGATGCTGGAAATGGAAATATTTTGATATGGCCATCTTACCACTTCTCACAAAAATGTAATCAACATTTCCTTAACCTTAGGAAAGGTTTCCCATATGTTCCTCCATGTGGCCATCCAATCTCCAAGCAAAAGCACAACACTACTAGACCGATGCTGGCCTCTGTGACATGTTGAAAGTCGTAAAATTTGTTTTGACTCTAACACTCTTATTAAATTGATAAAATTTCATTTTTATTGACTTTCATCAATACATTTTTGCCCTTGGAGCACAAACTGTCATATTTAGTATCGAAGACGCACACCTCTAAATTCAAAGGTCAAGCTCTTATCCAGAACCTCCTTGATCGTTACAAAAACAACCAAATATATTTCTTCTTTCCCCGCAAAAATCCAGTAAATTGTGAGAACTGGATTTGGGCTGGTGGTAATCCTTTCTGGCAAGTAGGTTCCACCTTATATCTTCATGACCAAGGGATTACACCTATAGCTAATTCTCTTCAACACCAATATTGCATCATCAGATAGCTGTATGTCCAGCAGTTTGAACTTATGCTACCATATGCACATCTATGATTCCTAGATACTTATCACCATTCACAAAAGGATAATGGACCACCACACTCGAGTCAACACGTGGTTACAGTTTAACAGGTCAAACACGTAGATTCTATGATATGACAACCTCTAGTGCTTGAATGGCCATCAATCAGAGGAGTGCTTTCTCCTGCTTTTGCCTCGTTTTTTACTTCTTTCTCCTTCCTCTACCTCATTCCTCTGAGTGTTTCTCCTGCTTTTGCCTAGTTTTTTACTGATTTCACCTTCCTTTCCCCCTTTTTTCTGAGTGCTTTCTCCTGCCTCTGCCTCATTTTTTACTGCCACTTCCTTTCTCTCCCTGTTTCTGTAAGTGCTTCTCCTGCTTTTTCGTAATTTTTTACTGCTTTCTCCTTCCTCTCCGCCATTTTTCTGTGTACTTTCTCCTGCATTTCCCTAAATTTTTACTTCTTCCTCCTTCTTTTCCCCCTTTTTTCTCAGTGCTTTTTCCTGCTTTTCCCTCATTTTTCACTGCTTCTCCCTGTTTTTTCCTCATTTGCTGCTCCCGCCTGCTGCCCATTTACCTGCCTCTCACCTAGCCCCGCCCACTGCCACCCAGTGCCCCTCCCTCCCCCCAGGACCTACTTAATAGAGGCCTACTTAATAAAGGCTGCAGGACGATCCCATTGAGCAGGCCCCAGGCCTTGCTCACCCATGCTGCTACTCTACACTGCTTTCTCCCCGTTTTCTAAGTGCTTTCTCCTGCTTTCCCCCCATTTTTTATTGCCTTCTCCTTCCTTTCCCCCATTTTTTCGGAGTCCTTTCTCCTGCTTTTGCCGCATTTTTTCTTGAATCCTCCCATTCTCATGCACAGATCTGATCTGCTACCAACACTTCAACCAGGAAGTGTTGGCAGCCATTTTGGGATGCAGCTTCAGAAAAGTCCCCCCCCCCCCCAAAAAAAAAACAGAGGGGCAGGGTAAGAATACCCTGGCCCCCGAGCTCTGGTGCTGGGGAACTTCAGAGACCCTGCCAGGGTAAAACAGCATTTAAAAACAAAATTACAGTAAATATCGCCACAGATTCACGTATTTGTGGCAACATTTTTTTTTTAAAAACCAAGCACAGGCTGCCATGCTTGTTTTCTCTTTAGATCACAGGGGGCATGAGGGTATTTATAAAAAAGAAGGAGGGGCGTACGGGGCCCACCTCCTAGGGCTGTTTTAAGTTCCGGTGACCACCAACTCTCAGGGGCTTTATTTAAAAAATTGGAAGGGGGTCGGAGAGCCCCCCTGCTCGGGCTTTAATATGCCCTGGGGACCGCCACCTCCCCAGGGCTAAATTATAAATTCACAGTTTTTGTTTTAGCGGGTAATGAATTAACCCTGGGCGGAGCTGGCAGAGCGGGACTACGCGGAGGTCCACGGAGTTGGGGACAAACTCCGCTCCGCTCCGCTCCGCCACCCGCCTCCCACCATCCACCCCCTCTATTAAGAATTAATTAAAACTACATTAAAGGTAAAAGAATAAAGACTTACCTTGACTGCGGCGTCCCCGGGCTGCCGTCCTCCTCTTCATCGCCGTCTCAGGGTGATCTGCGCATGCGCGCGCGCCCACGCATGCACATTCCTTGCGAGAAATGCGCATCACCGATGACATAATCCACTTAATATCTGACGCACCTCCTCACACCCTAATATAACCTTTCAGACACTCATACACCCACTCATTCTTCAATACACCTTGGCATATATATAAATATAAAACATATTTAAACTTTTTAGAAACACTCAGTCACTGGATGATGTCATCAGTGATGTCATTTGAGATGTCATCAGTGATGTCATCAGTGATGTCACTGACCATGTCATGAGTGATGTAATATGTGATGTCATCAGCAGTGCATTGCGGGGGCGCAAGTTATAGTTAGCTCAACTAACTATAACGGCAGAATTTCTCTGGTTTTGTATGAGTGAAATGTCCAATTAACTATAACGTCCCTGAAACCTGTGGTTTTTTCAGTGAATTTCTATGGTTTTTTAAATGCTAATTTCTAACTATAACGTCCCTGAAACCTATGTTTTTTTCAGTGAATTTCTATGGTTTTTTAAATGATAATTTCTAACGATAACGTCCCTGAAACCGATGTTTTTTTCAGTGAATTTCTAAGGTTTTTAAATGCTAATTACTAACTATTACGTCCCTGAAACCTATGGTTTTTTCCAGTGAATTTCTAAGGTTTTTTAAATGCTAATTTATAACTATAACGTAGTAGATGCGTTTGCAGAGTGGTGCAGAAAGGGGGCTGGGCCTCCGATCAGCGTTCAGAACTTCCGCTGCATAGGACTTACAGGAGGTACCAGGAGGGCTTCTTGGCCCCCAAAGTCCCTCAGGAGTAAAGTGGACTTCATCCCCCAACCCATAGTGTGCCAGGAGGCACATTTGCAGAGTGGTGGAGAAAGTGGGCATAGCCTCCGAAGACCTCTTAGCAATCCCACTGTGTGGGACTTACTGGAGGTAACAGGAGGGGTAGTCGCCCCCAAGGACATCTTTGGAGGCCAACTACCCCTCTGATTACCTCCACTAAGTCCCACACAACAGGATTGCTAAGTTCTCATAGCAGCCAAGCCCCCTTTGCCCACCACTCTGCAAACACACCTCCTGGCATGCTCTTGGTTGGGGGATGAAGTCCCCTTCGCTTGTAGGGGTCCTTAGGGGCCAACTAGCCTACCTGATACCTCCAGTAAGCCCCACACAGTGGGATTGCTGAGGGGTGGACACAGGCCACGTCCCCTTTCTCCACCACTCTGCAAACGTGCCTCCTGGTGCGCTCTTGGTTGGTAGATGAAGTCCTCTTGCCTCCTGAGGGTCCCTGGGGGCCAACTAGCCCTCCTGTTATCTCTAGTAAGCCCCACACAGCTGGATTGCTGAGAGTGGTCCGAGGCCATGCCCCCTTTTTACACCACTCTGCAAACGCGCCTCCTGGTGCACTGCTGCTCGGGGGATGAAGTCCACTTTAGTCCTGAGGTCCTCAGGACACAAGAGGACCTCATCGCCCCACCAACAGTGCGCCAAGAGGCGCGTTTGCAAAGTGGTGTAAAAAGGAGAGTGGCCTCAGACCACCTCTCAGCAATCCCACTGTGTGGGGATTACTGGAGGTACCTGGTGGTCTAGTTGGCCCCTAAGGACCCTTAGTATTCAAGGGAGCTTTATCCCCCAATCCAGAACACGCCAGGAGGCGTGCTTGCACAGTGGTGCAGGGAGGGGGCTGGGCCTCCGGCCAGATGCCAGCTTTTTTTAAATTTGCTATTTGGAAGGGGGGCTATGTGGCCCCCCCTTCCCTTTATTATTTTTGGGCCCTGGGAACCCCATTTCCCAGGGCCTGAGCATTTTTTTTTCTTTAAACAGGAAGGGGGCCGCGCGGCCCCCCTTCCATGGCCGATTTCGGCACCGGGGATCCCATCCCCCAGGGCATAGCCACATATTAATAAAAATTGTATTATTATTTTTAAGGAGGGGGATGCGCGGCCCCCCTCCTGAGGCCATTGTTGGCCCCGGGGACCCCATCCCCCGGGGCTTTGCCTCGTTCTTTTTTTTTATTTATTTAGGGAGGGGGTCTGCAAGGCCCCCCTTCCCTGGGTCACTATTGGCCCCAGGGACCCCATCCCCCGGGGCACGGCCCTCACATTGGGGACAGCGGGGGAGCCCCAATGCAGGAGCCATGCTCCCACCCTGTCATAGCAAATGGCAATGTCCCGGGGGTGGGCACCCCGGTACATTGCAGGAGCCGGCCCTGGGGGTGGCGGTCCCCAGGGCCATCTAGGGCTCCAGGAGGGGGGCCGCACGGCCCCCTCCCAGATGATTGAAGCCCTGGGAGGTGGTGGTACCTGGGGCCGGGGGTCCGCAACGGACCCCTGCATTTTAATCAACAGTGCCCCAGGGAGGTGGTGGTCCCCGGGGCATTGTGGGGGGGCTTGAGCCCCCCACACTTTGTTTCGAAAGTAGCCCCGGGGAGATGGCGGTCCCCGGGGCTGCGGGGGGGCCGCGTGCCCCCATATTTAAATCATGTAGCCCCAGGGAGGTGGTGGTCCCTGGGGCTTGGGCTGCCCAAAATAATTTGCAACAGCCCCGAGGAGGTGGCGGTCCCCGGGGCTTGGGGGGGCCTGTGAGGCACAAGATGGCTGCCAACACATTTTGGTTTGGAGTGTTGGCAGCCAATCAGAATGAAGCTCGTGCTCGGGAGGGTTTGCGAATCCTCCTCGGCCCTCAGATATCGATATTTTTATTTTTTGAATTTCTCAGGAACTACTGAACGGATTTACACCATTTTAAAAAAAGGTAGCTTTCTAAACCAAGAGCTAACTTTTTTGCCAAATTTGGTGTAATTCCGTTCAGCAGTTCGGGCTGTAGCCGTGTCTAAAGTTCCTATGGAAATTAACATAAAAAAACTTGTTTTGGGACCCCCCTTTTTTCTCAGCCCCCGCTTGACGAATCACCCCGAAACATTCGAGACAGGAGCTGACCTGAGTGAACCATTAGTTTTGAAAATTTCGCAAAGATTCGTCAAACGGCGCCAAAGATATTGGCAAAAGAAAAAACACTTTTTGAAGAGAAACAAGGTCCTAACTATAACTACCTACTGGCGACCGCCAGTTTAGGAGTGGGTAAGAGTATTTGGTTGTAAGGGTGTTTTTAGGGTTTAGTGGTGGGAAATGGTTTTGGGTAATAATGTTATTTTTAGGCATATGGGGTGGGTAGGGGCATAGGGTGGTTAAAGTATTTTAGGTTTTAGGGGTGGGTAGGGTCATGAGGTGGTAAGGATTTTTTAGGGTTTAGGGGTCGGTAAGGGTGTTTTAGGGTTTATAGGTAGGTAAGGGCATAGGGTAATAAGAGATTTTTTAGGGTTTAGGGGTGGGTAGGGTTATCGAGTGGTATGGGTAAGCTTGTTGGTGAAATACATCTCTACCCTTTTTACTAGTGAAAAATGCAGGGCTGCTTCGAAGGATGATATTTTGGGGGAAGTGGAAGTGCAGAGCGTCATTTATATCTGGTAAGTGATTACTGTATTTCTCACACAAATTTGAATTTTAGAAAACCGTTACAGCAGTGAAGTAATTTGATTATATAACACATCTTTCAGGAATGTTTGAACTGTAGCTTAATCTAAACATAAAGGTAAAGAATCCAGTTTTTTTCATCCACTTTTCTACCTGCAGTTGTCAAGCAAAGACATAAAGCACTGAATTTTTAGCATGGATTCATTTGTACCAAATGGATAAATCATGAGATTAATCACTAGTAAGTAGTAATTACGAAACTTGGCCTGCAAATGTATGTCCCTGGCACTGTTATGAGGGATTTATCTCCATCTTGGATTTCAGGGCTGAATCTTTATTGCAGCACATTACCAACATTCCACATTCCCCTAATTTATTACTAACCCTGAATCCAGATGTTAAGTGTCAGGAAGCGGAAGTAACTCTTCTGGTTCGACCCTATGATATGGGTCCCTGTGGCAGTAGATGTGGTAGAAGCCTCAGGAATTAGAGGGCCCAAAGTAGGTGATTCCTCTTTTTACCTGCAGATTCCAATTTTAGAGGATGGTGTGTGAGCAGGTGATATAAAGGATGCCTCTCCCACAAAACTCAAGGAGACTGTATTCAGGCAGAGATTTCGGATCGGTTATGCGTTTTTGGTTACTCGCATGATTTTGAACTTCATGAATGGGTGCAGGAGATGGGGGAGTGGAGGGAGATATTGAGTACCGTATCTGGATGGTTCAGTAGGTGGTGGTATCTTCCAGGGGTACATCAAAAGAGTGAGTGTTGACTGATGTTTACTGTGTGGGAGAGAGGATGCTGTGTGAAACTTTCCCTAAGCCATAACTAGTATTGCACCTATCTGAGAGACAAACACAGGCCATTTGTTCACCTTTAAAGATTCTGCATTTCCCCAGACATGATACTTCAATATAACTTTATATGAAATCATTTATATTCATTTTTACATGGTCTTTCTGACGTTGCATACTTTAATTACCAGTCAGGGATCCTTAAGGCAGCTGTGGAACACATCTTTTTAAAGCCTTTTCTTCTTAAATTTACTGTTTAAATTATGTATTAATAAGGGGAAAAATAGGCTCTAGGTAATTTTCCTCGTTTTTGTACCACCAGGGACATTAAAATACTGGTCGTGTGGCTATAAAACTGTGCAGTGGCAATCCTGGCCACAACTCTTTTGCAGACATTCACTTTTCCGCCACCTGTGTATTTCCATTATTACCTTTTACTGTTTTTTTTTATCAGGTTATTAATTATAGCTGTTCCTACTACCATTGATGCTCATAAGGTCAGGATTGAATTATAAGTCCCTTGGAAGAAACAAACTTGTTTTCTCACACAGAGAAATACGTGTTGGTTCTTTCTGCCTTATCACTTTCAAATTTCATCAGCCGCCACTGAAAAAAAATGCATCGCCATCTTCTGGTCTTCCACAGGAAATCAATGACCCTTTCCTAAAATCATATCACAGATCTTGAGAGATCGATCAAAGATCTTTTACCTGTCGTCGTTCAATCTCCATGCATGAAGGTAGAGTGTGCACAGGTTCAGGGGTAGAACTCTGTCCTGCTGCTGCCATAGATGATGCTCTGTAAAGGGCAGTCTGATTAGGGGACAATTGCTCAGGCTCAGGAGTTTGGGATTGTGAGAAGTTGGCCTGGTATATGCTGTCTACTAATTAAAGTGAGTTATATAACAATGGGGTAAACCCGAAAGGCCACTGGACCCGGGTATAATGTGGTACAAGAGTTGTGTGTCACAGTGGCAAACAGTTGCACAACATAAACATAGAGACATAGACTATGGGGCCGATTCGGGCCGGAAAACATACCGACCGGTACGGGAATGTAGTCCGACCGACACGTACCGGCGCTGCCCGATCTGCGTAGTATGATGCAATGCATGTGAATTACGACCGACTCGTACGGAACACAAGCCGAACGACCGAACCGCACGGAAACCAGCTATCCGGCCGGGAAACCACGGGAATAGAACCGACCGACACGCACCAGGAATGAACCCGACAGAAACGTACCCGCGAACTCCGACCCGCGCAGTACGATGCAATGCGTGTAAAACCAGACCGAGTCGCATGGAGCCCAAGCCGTACGACCGACACGCATACAAAACCGAGCCGAAGCAACCCAATACTCCGCGACCGATGCGTACGCCGCACATGAAACCCATCAGGAACACAGCTTGAAAGACTCGGAGAAGCCCGCACGAGCCAACTGCAGCGTCCTACTTGGTAAGAAGAACGTCTCCTACATGCCCAAAACCCACAAAGGAAAAATACAAAAAAAAGGGCCAAACAAGCAATGACAAAGTCAATAAATACAGGGGTGAAAAAACATGGAACAAAGACACACCCACAACTCCACCCATATAAAGGCCACAAATCACTACTATGATCCTTTGCAAATTCAACTGACCTGCCAGCACAGAACACCATCAGACAGCAACTACAGACACACTCACAACTCATCCATCACACAAGCCACACACCATTAGCACCTCCCAAATAGCACCCTCACATACACCCAGCAAAACCTACACTCACCCACCCTCACTTGCACACTCACACACACATATCAATACCCACCACCACCCATCACCATGCCCCCAAAGAAGAATCCAAAGTTCCTAGACAGTGAATTGGAAGTCCTGGTAGATGAAATCCTCAGGGTAGAGCCACAATTGTTTGGTACATTGGTCCAACAGACCCCTATGTCGCAGAAAACCAAGATGTGGGAGAGGATCGTCGACAGGGTGAACGCACAATCACCATGTTTGCGCACAAAGGAAGACATCCAGAACAGGTGGTATGATGTGTGCAGGAGGGTCAAGGACCTACTCAAGAAGGATTACGCCTTGAGTCATCGCACCGGCAGTGGCCCTCCTGCCAAACCAGTATACCTCAGGCCCTGGGAGGAGAAGGTGCGGGCCATCCTACCACCAGAGAGCATACATGGACTATCAAAAATACCAAAGCCTGGTGAGTACACAACCAATATACCCAATATTGTGTGACAATACACACACATCACTGTCAAGGGGATAGTCAAACCATGCACCCTTAGCAAATCCACAGCAACCAAAAGATAATCATCCCAAGATGTGTATGTTAGTTAGATAAACACAATACATGCCATCTCATAGTGATATGTAACTGTGTCATGACATGTACAAACCTAACAACAAATAGAGCAAGGCAGTGGCACAAATCTAACCAACAAATACAGTCAGATATTTTGCCACCACTAGAACACCACCACACAGGGAAGCTCACTGAAAGGAAGGAATTCTGTGTATGCTGGTGAAGTGAGTGTAGTCAATAGCATGATGGGAGTTGTAGTCACAGATATTGGTCACCCTCACTATTGGCCCATCAACACCACTCTGAACCATGCTCACATCACAGGGAGTGGAAAAGAACTGACAAGATGGCTGACACTGGGTACTGCTGTGGGGAGCACAAGGCCCTGCTGGGAACTGTGCACCAGCCAACAGCAGGACACCACTGACTGACATCCTGAAAGCCAACTTGCACTCCCTGCAATGGAAGCACGTTCCATGGTGGGATATCTGGCTGGGTGGGAAGGAGGACTGACAGCTCTGACCATAGTTACAAGCAGCTTTTCTCACACTCCCCCTTAACACAAACTCCACACAACTCACCTGGGAGAATGCAATCCCTCACACTCTTATTAAATATCCCACAAAGAACAACCACACTGGTTTATGCTGTGTGAAGCACAGGGACACTTTTGGGACTTGTAGCCAAACAAACGCCAGGACAACACTGTCAGCCATCCTGTCAGCACAGGCACACTACCCCACAGGGAAGCAGAGTCAAAAGGAAGGAAGTATGGGCATGCTGGGAAGGGGGTGTAGGCAATAGCATGATGGGAGTGGTAGTCACAGCTCAACATCCCCCACCCACATGGCCCACCAAGCTCACACTGAAGCATGCACACCTCACAGGGAGTGAAAAGCCACTTCTAAGATGTCTGACAATGGTGCTCTGTTGTGGGGAGTACCAGGCCCTGCTGGGAACTGGGCACCAACCAACAGCAGGACACCACTGACTGACATCCTGAGCGTTAACGTGCACCCACTGCAAGGGTGGCATGCTTCATGGTGGGATAACTGGGCTGGGGGAGAAGGAGTGTGGCGGGGTCGTAATAATAGGTCGGGGACCAGGTCTACTCAAATATGGTTTTATTTTCCCAAAGACACGTTTGTGTCGACTTGTTAGTCTTTCAGTCGCAAACGTAGAGGGTCCGTCGTGCTTGAAGCTCCTCGACTTCTTGTTGCGGGATTCGCCTCCTCTACACGGGGTCTGGTCGGCTGTCTCCGCGCTTCCGTCCGTTTTAAATGGGGCATGGAAGGGAAGAAGAGAAGTATATGTCAGGAGGTTCTCTACTATGCAGGGGGGGCCGGGGAGTGAAGGAAGCACCACCCACTCTTGTGCACGATTTCCTTTCTTAGGGATGTGACCAGTGCTCGGGGGTGAGGGAACAAACGGTGCGTGAGGATTCTTTAAAGGGGTTGTAGGGTTCCCGCTTACGTAGTCGGGCTGTCCCTTCTCCCCACCCACCCCGAGAACTTGTCTCGTACCTGTGTAAGCCACGCTCCTCCTGGAGCGTGGCTCGGCGATACGTGGGGACGTTGGCCTCCTGGCTCAGCTCGGGCTCCTGGTGCTCTCGTTCCTCTGTTCCTTCCGTCTTCCTCCGGTACTCCTCTCTGGCTCTCGATAAACGATCCTCCTCCTGGCTCTCATTTCTCCTCTCCGGTGTCGCCGCACATCCACTTCCTAGTTTCTCCGGAACTTAAGGACGGGAACGTGATGACGTCTGCCGTGGGCGGAGTCTCGTCACAGTGGCTGTTCCAGTTAAAGGGACCGACATCGTTTTCCACCTCTCCCGGTGTCAATAAAGTTTCCTGATGTGACCTCCAGTCGTCCTGCTGAGAGGAGATAAGAGCGGTAGGTAGAGGCACTGCAGACCACCACTCTAAATCGGGCTCATGTCTCTTGCGCTGCGAGCCCGCCCGTCACACACCACCCCCTGGATTCTCCCGATCGGGGAGAGGGGACACCCTAGACAGGTAATCTGCGTTTCCATTGTCCTTCCCCCTCCGATGACGTACCTCAAAGGCGAAAGGCTGTAAGAACAAAAACCAGCGGAGTACCCTGGGGTTCTGGGCCTTGTTCCGGCACATCCATTGCAAGGGGGCATGATCCGTGTACAGAATGAATGGTAGCCCTTCTAAATAATAGCGCAACTTATCAACTGCCCACTTAATAGCAAGACATTCCCTCTCAATCGTTGGGTACTTGCTCTCCCGGGAAACAACTTCCTGCTGATGTATAAGATAGGGTGTTCTAGTCCGTCCTCTCCGCACTGAGATAGAACTGCGCCGAGCCCTGATTCGGATGCATCGGTGGATAAAAAAAAGGTCTTGCTAAAATTTGGGGAACATAGTACGGGACTTGTGGTGATGATTCGTTTTAGGCTCTGAAAGGCACCCAGCATCTCTTCTGTGGGGTGCATTAACTGCTGCTGACGGGCTTCTTTGCGAAGGTTGTCTGTCAATGGCGCAGCGAGCTCCGAAAACTGTGGAACAAACCGTCGGTAATACCCAACCAGACCTAGAAAAGCACGTAGTTCTCGCTTCGTGTTCGGAAAAGGCGTATCCGCTATGGCTCTTACTTTCTCGCTCTGTGGGCGATCATCCCAGCTCCCAGAACATATCCCAGATACTTCACCTTCTGATAGGCTGCTCGCGATTTCTTTGAATTGATATGGAGTCCGGCCTGTTCTAGTGCTTGTAGGATGGTTCTTAGGTGTTGTAGGTGTTCTCCCCAATTTGCGCTAAAGACAACTATATCGTCCAGATACGCCGAACAAAACGAGGGATAGTCCCGAAGAATGTTGTTCATGAGTCTTTGAAACGTTGCGGGGGCCCCGTGGAGCCCGAACGGGAGTACATTGAATTCGAATAGGCCGTCTTCGGTTGAAAACGCGGTTTTCTTTTGGTCCTCCTCTCGGAGGGGTACCTGCCAATACCCCTTTGTTAAATCAAACGTTGTGATGTATTTAGAGTCACCCAACTTCTCGATGAGCTCATCGACTCTAGGAATCGGGTAGGCGTCGAAGGTCGATATTGCGTTTAGTGCGCGGAAGTCCATACAGAAGCGTGTTGTTCCATCTGGCTTGGGGACCATCACGATGGGTGACGACCAGTCGCTTTTGGACGGACGTATAACGCCAAGCCGGAGCATCTCGTGTACCTCGTTTCACGTCTGCTCTCTTTGCCGCGGGTATCCTGTATGGTCTCTGTTTTACTGTCTTTCCTGCCTGGGTCTCAATCTTGTGTTCGGTTAACGTGGTCTTCCCTGGTGTGTCTGAAAAGGTGGCGGAGAACGGGATCAACGTGTGCAGGAGGTCTTTCCTCATGTCCTCGGTGAGGTCCTCGTTGACTACGAGGTGATTGAGTGTAGAGTTTCCTGAAGAGGTTGGCAAGGTCAGATGGGCTGCTTTCGGTAAGGGCCCCAACCATTTCTTCAATAGGTTGATGTGGTAACACTGCTTTCGAGTCGGTGATATTCCAACCCGGTAGGTGGTGTTGCCTAAGGCCTCCAACACTTTATAAGGGCCCATCCATTCACTTTGAAATTTCCGAGTAGAGGAGGGGAGTAAGACCAACACCCAGTCACCGACCGACACCTTCCTCCACTTCTTCCCTCTGTCGTAGTATTTCTTCTGTTTCTCTCGGCTTTTCTCCAGGTTGGAGTACGCCAGGTCTCTTAGTTTTCCCAGTTTAGACCTCAGCTGTTGTGTATATTCCAGCAGTGATTTCTGGTCATTTTCTTCTTCCGTCTCCCAGGCGTCTTTGGTTATCTCGAGTAGGGATCTGGGTTGCCGTCCGTATAGCATTTCAAATGCAGAACAACCCAGGCTGCTCTGTACTTGGGCTCGTAATACGTACAATGCTAGGGGTAGGAGTCGGTCCCATTCTTTGCCTTCTACGGTGAGCATTTTCTTCAGAGTGGTCTTTAGGGATCGGTTGTACCGCTCAACCAGGCCATCTGTCTGGGGATGGTATACTGACGTACGTAGGTGTTGTAGATCCAAGGTACGGCACACTTCCTTCATTAGCCTGGAGATGAACGGCGTCCCCTGATTCGTCAGTATTTCCTTGGGGAATCCTACTCTGGAGAATAATTCCACAATCCTTTCAGCAATGTTCTTCGTAGTGGGCGCTCTGAGTGGGAACGCCTCCGGAAATCTGGTGGCATAGTCCACAATCACTAATGCGTAGAGGTTGCCTTTGGAAGTCTTTGGCAAAGGGCCTATCAAATCCATATTGACTCTTTCGAAAGGTTTTCCGATTATTGGCATGGGTTGGAGCGGAACTGCCGGAGGACGTTGCATATTTTTCTTCTGGCATATGCCACATGTCTGACAATACCTTTGAATGTCTTTGTAGATACCGGGCCAATAAAAATGACGCAACACGTTCTGGGTAGTTTTCTCCGTGCCGGCGTGTCCTGCTGTGAGGTGAGCGTGTGAGAATAATAATATCTGCTCCCTGAAGGGTACAGGCACCAAGAGTTGCATTATGTCTCCTGGGCCACCCTCACGATACAAAAGGTCTTTCTTGATCAGAAAGCGGGGATAAGCATAGGATGGGTTGCTCTGGTTGACGTGTGCAGCTTCCCAGGCATTAAACAGAGTGGTATCGTTAGCTTGGGAAAACCGAAAATTACGGTCTAACAACCAGGGGTATGGGGTAGTGAAGGCCGGGATGGGTGTTCCCTGATCGCTTGCTTTTCTCCCGACATTATCTTGGAACAGGTTTATGAAATCAGGATTGTCTACCCCCAGGATAAGGTCTTCGGGTAGGGAATCGACCACCCCCACCCTCACTGTACATGGAGAGCCTCCCCTAAGGACCATGGTAACCCTTGCAAGGGGATATGGCTTAATATCCCCGTGTACACACCGAATGTGTACT
The DNA here is from genome assembly GCA_963921515.1 of Calotriton arnoldi. NCBI lineage: Eukaryota > Metazoa > Chordata > Amphibia > Caudata > Salamandridae > Calotriton > Calotriton arnoldi. Next base: position 75,812 of record CAWUFW010012709.1, read on the forward strand.
AAGGTTTCGGGGACATATTGTGAGGGAGGACGAGATTCTTCTGTACTACCGACTGTTTGCACCCAGAATCTAGTAAGGCATTTATCGGCTTCCCATTCACCTGTACACGTACATAAAAGGATGACCCCATCTCCGCGGTGTACAGCACGGCCTTGGGGATGTACCCAACCTCCATGGGTTCCTCCGCTGTCTTCTTCCTGGGACACAGACGGGCGATGTGGCCCCATTCGCCACATTCGAAACACTGGGGTCCCCGGAAGATGGGCATCTCTGCTCTGATAGGTCTAGGTTTAGAGACATCAACAAAATGCTTTGCTTTCTTTTCAGGTTTAGGGGGCATGCCTCCCTTAGTTGGTTTTTCAGTGTCCCCTAACCATAGACAAGGTTGAGCTCGCGAATAGTTGGTTGCCATTTCGATGGCCTGCTCCACTGAGAGGCTAGGATGTTGTCTGAGCCATCTCTGGGTGCCGTATGGCATCGCTTCCATAAATTGCTCTAAATATATCCTGTTCATGATTTCGTCTTTTGTGCTAGTGGCAGGTTTGAGCCATTTGTCTGCTGCCATCTTTAGGCGGAAAAACAAAGTTTTCGGGTTTTCGCCAGATAGCCCCCTTTCCTTACGGAACCGGACCCTATAGGCCTCAGCATCCAGGCCTAGGTGATCCAGGATCACGTCTTTGATCACTTGGTATGCGGTAATCCCTGTTGCGTTGGCGACTTGATACGCCGATTGGGCCTCACCGGTCAGGAGGGGCGCCAAAAAGAACGGCCATTTCTCTTCGGGCCAGCCACACGCTCTGGCGGCCCGTTCGAAGTTCAGTAGAAACGCATCCGGATCCTCCCCGGGTACGTACTTCTGGAGGGATACACCAGAGGGGTTGTGGGAGGGGACTCGTCTCTCCCCTTGTATGGGGGTGCTAGGGTCGTGTGCCACTTTTTGCAGGCCCTCTAATTGTGCTGTTATGGTGTTCTTAAACACCTCGCGATCCGCCTGGGCGGAGGTCATCTGTCTCTCGATGGCCCATTCGAGTTTTTCCTGGCCTTTGATTAGGTGTTGTATTACCGTCTCCATCACGGGTGTACTGATGGTTTGCGATGGTAATCCCACTTCTGACACCAGTTGTGGCGGGGTCGTAATAATAGGTCGGGGACCAGGTCTACTCAAATATGGTTTTATTTTCCCAAAGACACGTTTGTGTCGACTTGTTAGTCTTTCAGTCGCAAACGTAGAGGGGTCCGTCGTGCTTGAAGCTCCTCGACTTCTTGTTGCGGGATTCGCCTCCTCTACACGGGGTCTGGTCGGCTGTCTCCGTGCTTCCGTCCGTTTTAAATGGGGCATGGAAGGGAAGAAGAGAAGTATATGTCAGGAGGTTCTCTACTATGCAGGGGGGCCGGGGAGTGAAGGAAGCACCACCCACTCTTGTGCACGATTTCCTTTCTTAGGGATGTGACCAGTGCTCGGGGGTGAGGGAACAAACGGTGCGTGAGGATTCTTTAAAGGGGGTTGTAGGGTTCCCGTTTACGTAGTCGGGCTGTCCCTTCTCCCCACCCACCCCGAGAACTTGTCTCGTACCTGTGTAAGCCACGCTCCAGGAGGAGCGTGGCTTACACAGGTACGTGGGGACGTTGGCCTCCTGGCTCAGCTCGGGCTCCTGGTGCTCTCGTTCCTCTGTTCCTTCCGTCTTCCTCCGGTACTCCTCTCTGGCTCTCGATAAACGATCCTCCTCCTGGCTCTCATTTCTCCTCTCCGGTGTCGCCGCACATCCACTTCCTAGTTTCTCCGGAACTTAAGGACGGGAACGTGATGACGTCTGCCGTGGGCGGAGTCTCGTCACAGTGGCTGTTCCAGTTAAAGGGACCGACATCGTTTTCCACCTCTCCCGGTGTCAATAAAGTTTCCTGATGTGACCTCCAGTCGTCCTGCTGAGAGGAGATAAGAGCGGTAGGTAGAGGCACTGCAGACCACCACTCTAAATCGGGCTCATGTCTCTTGCGCTGCGAGCCCGCCCCGTCACAAGGAGGTCCGGATGTCAACCAAATACCACCAATGCTGGTCATGCACACACCTCAACATCCACATTGAAATGCATCAGGTTGGCAGGACAATGAGCCACACCAATATCAACCTCTGACTGTGACAACTTAGGACAATGCAATGTACAGGGCCGCATCCAGAGGTACAGTCACAACTGTCATGTGTTTGAACCATTGATGCCTGCAGAAACATAACATACATTGTGTGTCTCTTCCAAAAACAAGTGATGATGGGGACACAGCAGCAGATGAGGAGGAGTCCCTGTCCCAGGCTCCGTTGGCCCCTGAGCTCTCTGGTGTGGAACAGCCTCTGCCCTCATCGGATGGCGAAGACCAACCTGGCACCTCCGGTGTGAGTCATCATGCAGCACCAGCAGAACCACCATCTGCACCCCCTGCACCCCTTCCTCCAACATCTGGCAACACACAGACCACCCCCGCCGACACGGACAGACCAAGGACACTGAATGACAACAGCACAGGGACCCCAGCCCACCGTGAAGCAACGGACAACAACCCCAGTACCAACCCCCAAGGGGGCCTAGGGTCACCTGTGCGTGCCACCGCAGGTCCCGCACGTGTGGCCAGGGGTGGTGGGAGGGGTGGTACGCAGAGGTTGCTGTTTGCAGAGGGGTCTGTACTGCATGATGACCCACAACTGGTACGCATTGCTAATGCGTACCAGAATAGCACCGGAGAGGTCAGCCAGGTAGTGGGGATCCTCAAGGACATTCAACAGCAGCAGGCTGCCCATCATGCCCACTTGGACTCCCACATGTCCCGTGTGGACTCCCACATGTCCCGTGTGGAGACACACATGTCTGGCACGGAGTCCAAGTGGGACACATTGGAAGAACTGACAGCGGTGCAGAGGGACATATTGACATGCCTCCGCCAGATTAGCACCAACATGTCCACACCTCCCTGTGTGCCCACAACATCTGGTGCCGCAACAACTGCAACTGCCACAGGGAGGGAGGATGACTCTGGTGGAGAGTCGACTGTACCGCAGCGGCATGGACGTGAGGGTCCCCCCAGAAAGAAGAGGGGTCGTCCGAGGAAGAACAACTGAGAGGCCGATGGCCATGTACATCCCCCAGGAACCCAACACCTGTTCTGGAAATTCTCCTTTGTGTGCAAACTGTTCACCCTGTCGAATGCAACCCAACTCTCCCACATGACATGGGGAGTTTAAGTTGGACTAATGTATCAGATGACTGTGGACTTTACTCAGGACATTTCTGCTACCAACTCTTCCAACTCATCTGGGAACTTTGGATTCCAATCCCAATGTACAGCACCCACCATCCTGTGCACTATCCTCACACATGTATGTAAATAAACTCACTAATACACCATACTTGCCTCTGTTGTGATTCCAACGTTGTTTTTGTCATGGAGATGATGATCTGCTAAATGACACTGTGCATGCTAACTGCTACAGCAAGTTCAACACCGTCATGTGAGTCATGGCGACGTGACACATATGAGGGAGACACACCACTAGGGCTACACAACACATACACACCAGGGCCATCTGACTCATCGCCTACACTGATGTTGCCAGGAAATACAGTGGAATGCACAGACACCACACCTATTCAGAGTCTGTGTTAACTAGCCCACAGGTGCAGTAAGCAAATGTCAGTCAGATGTGTGACCACAGACAACGCACATCCCAAAGTGAAGCACAGGTTTATTACACATTTGCAACATGTTGTTTCCACTACAGATGCAAGGTAATCCCACGTGGCAGTGGCCACACAGTCAACAAGTGTAGAAGAAATAAAGTCCAGGGGTGTGTGGCACATCACCTGTAGGGAAACGAATGCTTCCACCCTGGAAGCTGAATCATGGTGTCGGGGGATCTGAGTTGACCAAACAACTCTTAAAGTACCCTGTGAAGGACAGACATGACACACAGTCAAAAGCACTGAAGAACAGGACAGAACTGAAATACTCATGCCCAATACATGTCACAAGATACCTACACAAAACAAAGTTAGCATGTCAACACTGTTGGGGTGTACAGACTACCTGTAAGGACACATCGCTGCACGCATCCAGTCAAGTAGCACATGGTCACACTCAAACAGCAACAGAGCACCACCAACACACATCATGCAAACTCAAATCATTGACATGACATCTCTGTATACTCACATTCAGCTGAAGAAGTTGGTGATGAGCTGTGTGCGGACATCACCCTCATCATCATCACTGGCATCGTGGCCCAGGCCAGGATCCTCCACAGGTGGCGGATGTTGGTCATCGTCATCCAGGATGAGAGGCAACTCCTTCCGCACTGCTAGGTTGTGTAGCATGCAGCAGACGATGAAAATCTTGCACACCTTTGCAGGGGCATATGGGAGGGCCCCTCCTGTCTTGTCCAGGCAGCGAAAGCGGCTCTTCAGGAGACCAAATGTCCGCTCGATCACTCTCCTGGTCCGACCATGTGCCTCATTGTAGCGCATCTGGGCTGGTGTCACAGGGTTCCTGAGGGGTTTCAGCAACCACGGCATGTTTGGGTATCCGGAGTCACCTACATACAGACAATTGCACATTAGCTGAGTTAGAAAAGAGGGTGGAATACAACATTGCAGAACACACACAATGGTACAAAGTCAGTACACACCGACAAGCCAGGCACGCTGGTTCTGCATCTGTGACATCATCCTCGGGATGCGACTACTCCTTATCACGTAGGCATCATGTGCAGAACCGGGGAAACGTGCACACACATGTGAGATGCTCATATCTGCAAGACATACCACCAGAGCATTGATAGAATGGTAATGTTTCCTGTTCCTGTATGCCTGCTCATGTGCCTGTGGTGGTACCAAAGCCACATGTGTCCCATCAATGGAGCCAATGACATGTGGCATCCTCCCCAGGGCATAGAAGTCACTCTTGATGTTAGTGAGTTGTTGACGTTTAGGGAAATAGATGTACTGGTTCAGGTATCTCAACATCGCCTCCAAAACATCGCGTAGCACACGGCTGAACATGGTCTGTGACATCCCACCAGCAGACGCCACAGTGTGTTGAAAGGTACCGGTGGCAAAGAAGTGTAGGGCTGCCATCACCTTCACCTTGGGGGTCAGCTCTGTAGGGTATGGCCGGCCAGGTTGCAAATGTGGGGCCAACCGCACCGCCAATTCCTCAATCAGCGGCCTGTTGAAGCGGTACCATCGGATGCAGTCACGTTCAACCATGGTTGCAAGGTCAGGGAATGGTCTATGGACAGCTGGTGCCCTGCAGTGCATAGGTGAACAAAGAAAGATTGTCAGTCACCCCACATATGTGGCATTGACCATACTCGATATCACATGATACATCATTACGAGACAAAAGTACTTGATGTGTGTGCCTTTCTGTATGGACATATATGGCACCTACATGGCCAACATCTAACATCACAGTTCAACATGTGTTGACAACAAGTTCCAGGTTGTGCTATGGGAAATCATTAGGCTGTGTCACAGTACCCATGTACTGCTGTCACGTTCCAAACACAGACCACAGTAGACAAGTGAGGACAGATGTGCCATAGGCATCACAGCTCTTTGACAGGTAGATTCCCAGGGACCCTGTATTGCCACATGGACACTGGCATGACATGGCATATCATGTACACGTCAGCAAAACAACCATGACTCCCACAGGTAGTGGCCCCTGTTGCCTCTGCAGGACTGACATGGACGTCTGTGACACACACACACGCAAAAAATCAAAGTCGATGTACAAACAACGTGGATGTGGAGACTGTCTCCCATTGTGCACATGGAATCAGAGACATCTGAAACACAACATGCACACAGACTGTGGAGGGCCATCACAATTGTGGCAATGGGTCACCCCGTGATGTACATACCTTCCCACATGGGACTCAGGGTGTATGTGACATGACATACACATACACAACCTGGAAATGTGACCATGCCACATGCTCTGAACTGAACAGTTGCACATCACAGTGGTCATGTGCACAACACACAAAGGATTCTGTCCCCATGAACACGTGCACAGCCTGGGAGTGGCTGCCCCCAAGTGCCACCAAAAAAACCACATGTTGACCCCCATACACACACAGGTAATGCAGCCTTACATGCCTTAGGATACAGTGTGGACAGGCTGTGGTGTTGTAGGTGTGCCCCTGAGTCCCTGGCAAGTAATTGTGGCTGGCATACGTTCACCAGTGACAACCATGGTGACATATGCGAGTGACTTGTACAGAGACGCGTCGTACAGCAATGGACCGATCGGTGCGCACGCATTGGCCATTGCATATGATGTGGACGGATGCGTGTTGTGCTCCGAAATCCGCGTCGTACAGCAATGGACCGATCGGTGCGCACGCATTGGCCATTGCATATGATGTGGACGAATGCGTGTTGTGCTCCGAAATACGCGTTGTACAGCAATGGACCGATCGGTGCGCACGCATTGGCCATTGCATATGATGTGGACGGATGTGTGTTGTGCTCCGAAATCCGCGTCGTACAGCAATGGTCCGATCGGTGTGCACGCATTGGCCATTGCATATGATGTGGACGGATGCGTGTTGTGTCTAGAAATACGCGTTGTACAGCAATGGACCGATCGGTGCGCACGCATTGGCCATTGCATATGATGTGGACGGATGCGTGTTGTGCTCCGAAATACGCATTGTACAGCAATGGACCGATCGGTGCGCACGCATTGGCCATTGCATATGATGTGGACGGATGCGTGTTGTGTCTAGAAATACGCGTTGTACAGCAATGGACCGATCGGTGCGCACGCATTGGCCATTGCATATGATGTGGACGGATGCGTGTTGTGCTCCGAAATACGCGTTGTACAGCAATGGACCGATCGGTGCGCACGCATTGGCCATTGCATATGATGTGGACGGATGTGTGTTGTGCTCGAAATACGCGTTGTACAGCAATGGACCGATCGGTGCGCACGCATTGGCCATTGCATATGATGTGGACGGATGCGTGTTGTGTTTAGAAATATGCGTTGTACAGCAATGGACCGATCGGTGCGCACGCATTGGCCATTGCATATGATGTGGACGGATGCGTGTTGTGTTTAGAAATACGCGTTGTACAGCAATGGACCGATCGGTGCGCACGCATTGGCCATTGCATATGATGTGGACGGATGCGTGTTGTGTTTAGAAATACGCGTTGTACAGCAATGGACCGATCGGTGCGCACGCAATGGCCATTGCATATGATGTGGACGGATGCGTGTTGTGCTCCGAAATCCGCGTCGTACAGCAATGGACCGATCGGTGCGCACGCATTGGCCATTGCATATGATATGGACGGATGCGTGTTGTGTCTAGAAATACGCGTTGTACAGCAATGGACCGATCGGTGCGCACGCATTGGCCATTGCATATGATGTGGACAGATGCGTGTTGTGCTCCGAAATCCAGCGTCGTACAGCAATGGACCGATCGGTGCGCACGCATTGGCCATTGCATATGATGTGGACGGATGCGTGTTCTGCTCCGAAATACGCGTTGTACAGCAATGGACCGATCGGTGCGCACGCATTGGCCATTGCATATGATGTGGACGGATGCGTGTTGTGCTCCGAAATCCGCGTCGTACAGCAATGGACCGATTGGTGCGCACGCATTGGCCATTGCATATGATGTGGACGGATGCGTGTTGTGTCTAGAAATACGCGTTGTACAGCAATGGACCGATCGGTGCGCACGGATTGGCCATTGCATATGATGTGGACGGATGCGTGTGGTGTTTAGAAATACGCGTTGTACAGCAATGGACCGATCGGTGCGCACGAATTGGCCATTGCATATGATGTGGACGGATGCGTGTTGTTTTTCGAAATACGCGTCGTACAGCAATGGTCCGATTGGTGCGCATGCATTGGCTATGGTCTGACATGGTAACGGACGCGTTTTCGAAGCTTTAACGAGTCGGATGCAGTGGATTCAGTTGGCCACCCACAACAATGTTGCAAATTCATGGGTGTCATGAAGTTGAACGTTTGAAGGATGCTGTGGGCGTGTATAAGTGGTGCAATTCCATGGATTGGCCAGATTCAGAAGATGCAAACGACTTGGACCTATCACTTTGGACACATGGGACAGTATCTGCCTCTGCAGCACACATATAATGCTGGCTGTTCCCCTGAGAGCTCACTTGCCTGCACTACATGCTCCAGGACGACATCTGCCACCACCACTGCTGCTGTCTCTGCATCCTCTGGCTACTGCAATGGCACGTACTGTGGATAGAGCCCCAGCCTTCAGCACTGAGGAGAACCAGGCCCTGCTGGACAGCCTCCTTCCACAGTACAGCAAGCTGTATGGGAAACCAGGGGAGCAGGTGAGTGTGCTGTCCACTGCCTTACTAATTGTGCATGTTGTCTGACTAGCAAGACTTACAGTGTGTACACCAGTGGCTAGCATGCTCACTGAGTAGTTGTCACCCCCCAAAGTGTGTAGTCACATGCACTGAACAGGTATAGTGCAGTAACAGTGAATTCCAACGAGGTTTGACTTCCCTGGCAATGATACCATTTAGTAACTGCTGGCAAACTGTTCATAGCCATAGTTGCACTACCTGTGTACATCATATGCCCCTGTGATTGAGACATGTATATCCAACTGTGTGATGCACGGAAATGTTGCATGTGTAGTAATGGCCTTTTCACTTTGTCATCCTCACAGGTTGATGCCCACCAGAAGCAGGAGATCTGGCTGACCATCGTCCGGGCAGTACGATCTGTGGGGGTCTACAGGCGCAGGATCCGCAACTGCCAGAAGAGGTGGCAGGACCTTCGGGGCTGGACCCGAAGGATCGCAAGGGTCCAGCTGAAGCTGTCGCCTCCTCGCAGGAGGGATGGACACCGGACCCTGACCCCCCACATGCTCCAGATCCTGGTGGTGGTCTTCCCTGACCTGGATGGGCAGCTGAAGGCCAGACAGCAGCAAGGAGGGGGTAAGTGCTAGCCTTAACTGTGTACTATGACTAACATGCTCTATGCACTCCTTTAGCCTGGTTCCACTTCCACAGTACAACTGTCATGTCGTCCTGGACTCATGTCCCTCACTTGTGTCATGCCCCCTCCTCATCTGATACACAGGTGTGGCCCTTACAGTCTGTGACTTAGGTCACTTGGGTACTGTGTACTTGCAGTTACCTGTGGTTCAAGTTGGGGACAGCATCAGTTACAGGAACTTTGTGGTGGGCTGCATGGGTGGTACAATTGCTCACAATGCCTGTGATCTGACATGTACTCTGGGTATGGCTTTAATATGTGTTCCAATTGCTGCTCTGACTCACCACATGTCTGGGGTATGTGCCACACACCCATGCTGCAGCAGAGACCAAGGTAGGAGCCTCAGAAGTATGTACATCATGTGTGTGACACATGCTTAGCCACCTGCCTAGTGTTCAGGGTAATACCATGTTGCACATGGACCAGGACTGTAATGCCTACTCTGTACATCTAAGGCACTCTGTTCTCCCACTCCCGTGTGTCAGCATACATATTGGGCATTGTGAAGAGTGCACTCAGGTGTATGCCTCTGTGTCACCGTGGTGTGGCCTTGCTTTTGGACTCCTGGAGTGTTTAACAATTTGGGGTGGCCAGCCATCTGAGTTGTGACTATGGGATCTGCACATAGGTTAATGCATAGGTCTCTGATCCCTTGACTGTGCACAATGTTGTATGAAACATTGAGGTGCAGGCAGCTTTGGTTCATTCTCATCAGACAGTGAAGTGCTCATGTGTATGGATTTGTGTTTGCAGTCACTCAAATGTCTCATTTGATTGACGTGGGATCATCTTGGTCCTCATGATGTGGGTGGCCAGGGGTGCACATGTGCACCTGTCAGCTACAGGGCTTCCATTCCAAAAACTTCCATGATTGTGACACAGTGCAGACTGGTGTTGTGTGTATGCACTGCCCCTGTGACAGGAGACAGGTATGACAAATGACTTGTCAGACAGGCCTGTGCCATGACATTCCAATCGCAAAGGGTGATCCTGCAGTAGTGTGATATGTCCTGCATGCACACCATTGTCGCATTGTCTATCAGGACATGAGGACATCATTGTGTCTGGTGATGGAAGCAAAACCCGCATATCAACAGAGACTCTGCCCATCACTTTTCCTGACACATGTACTGAGTCAGTGGCAGGAGATGGCTTGTGTTTGGAGTGACACATTTCCATATGTTCTCTTGGATGTCCAACAACTGTGTATGTGGTGCATGTGTGCACATATGATTAGTCGCATACAACAGGCAGCAGACAGATGGGTGCATGGACAGGTAGGATATGTGTGGCATGACTGACTGTCAGGCAGACAATGGGCTTCTTCAAATCAGTGTCAGCACTTATTGCAATGTCTAGCAAATGATGGCAGGGCTTGCTCTGTGATGTGCTGTACTTACTGTGGTGTGTGTGGTCAGTACAGGTGACTAATGTTGCTCTGTTTATCATGATTGTTTGCAGATACATCCACGGTCACAGGAGGAGACAGCTCCACGGACCAAGAGGAGTGGCAGAGCCAGACTGGGTCCACTGCATGGGAGAGCGATGGACCCAGTGGCACGGAGGGTGAGGGGAGCCACACTGAGGAGACCTCAGCTACGACCACCTTGGCTGGGGAAAACAGCACTTCCAGTGAGGACTCCCTTGTGGAGGCGGGTGTCAGCAGACCAGAGGCAACATCAAGCAAGTCTGTCCCCGCCACCACCACCATCTCCGCCCTCCCATCTGCTCCCATCCCACATGTCCGTGGAGGCTCCCGTGTAGGGGAACGTGTCTCCTACATGCCAGGCACCGCACCCCCTGCCTCTGTCCCCCTGCTGCCCTGAGTGTGGAGTCTGTGGACTTGCTGAAACAGATCCATGTAGGGCAGACATCAGTGCTGAGTGTCCTCCATGCACACACGGATCTGTTGACACAACTGGTGTCATTCATGGAGGGCATGTCATCTGGCATGTCTGCCCTACATCGGACCAATCAGTCCATGGCCTCCTCGCTGACGGCAGCAGTGTCCCTCCTGCAACAGTCCCTCACCCCTCCTACCTCTGCCCCATCCACAATCCCCAGCACCCTACCTGTCCCAAGCACACACACACCGGCACGCACCAGCACAGACACAAGCAGCACACAGACACACAAGCCAAAATCCAGACGCACACGCATGCACAGTCAGGGGACTGATACCTCACTCACAGGGGATGGGGCCCAGACACACACACACGCATCCATGAGCACTCCGCAGTCCTCAGATACCTCTCCCTCCAAAAGCCCTTCCCTTGCCTCACCTGCAACCCCCCCCCTCCCAGAAGCTCTTCCTCTGTGAGCTTGGCCTCTTCCCCACAGATCCATCTGACACGAAGTCCAGGCGGAAGAGGCGACCACCACACACAGAGGGGAGTGCCCCTCACACCCGGACACCCTCCCCCAGGCACAGGCAGACTGAGGACCCCATTCGAAAGTCCCCCCGGACCAGGAAGGGCAAGACCCCACCACCACCACCACGCAGCTCCACCACACACTCTCTCTCCTCCATCCCCCAGGCCACCACTCCACAGGTTCCACTGCCACACCCTGCCCCAGGTTCCCCCACGCACCGATACCACATCCCCAAACTGCTTAGGCCCTCCCCCCTACCACTTGCTCTTCCACCCCCAAACCAGACGCTCTGCCTGTTTGTGCCACTGGTGTGGAGACCGGGTCCCATCCTCTGTCCTGCCCACCTCATCTGCCCCCCCTTCCACTGCCTTGGAGTTATGCACTGCAGTGGAGTCCACAACCACCCCGTCTGACTCGGGCACTGCAGTGGGGACCCAGTCCACTCCATCTGACCGGCCCACTGCAGTGGTTGCAGCACCCACACCATCTGACTTGTGCCCTACAGTGGTGCCGGCCCCCACTGAGTCAGACACCTCCACTGCAGTTGCCGGTGACACTCCTGCACCCACCACCCCTTCACTGCCTCCTTCTGGCATCCCCTGATCCTGTCCCTGCGGTGCTTGGCCTGCCCCTTGTATGCCCCTCCGAGGGGGATGTCCCCTGTCCGTACCAGTGCAGGCAAGCAAAGGGTGACAAGTTGTCACATATCACCCTGTTGGGACTGTGTATTTGGACTGGCCATTGGCCTTAGTTTCTTTTGGATTTGAAATTTTAGTTTCACATTTGCTGAATAAAGCCTCTTTTTGTTTACTTGTGGTTTTTCTTTGGATGTACATGATGTAGATGAGTATCATCATGCATTTGCAGTTGTAATAGTGTTCAGATCAGGAAAATGAAGTGTTGCTGTGATCGACTCCTTGTGGTCCATGGGATATGTGTCCTAATGTAGTCTGGATCTATAGCATCCTTTGCTGCAGTCTGAGGGTATAATGTTCAGCATTTGACACAGGGATGTACGTTTTGCATTTGTAAATTAACATCTTTGGCTTACACTGATGCACATCTGGTGGGCTTACCACTGTTCAATGTTTCTATTTCCCTGACTGTGTGCCCATCTCCACTGGACATGCAGTTTACCACATCAATGTTGAAGGACTCATCTGTGTATACAGTGCAACTTGCTTGACATGTGTTTTGGGTGTATGCAGATGACTGACGTGACACTCCCGTACCCAGGCTGATGTGAGCAGAGCCTTCAGTGTGTTGTAGTTGTTGACTCACTGACCGAGTGTTCTGCTGACATGTTTGAGTCGTGCACAGACAAGGTTTGGCACAGCGGACCTTCCACAGGAGTGGAGTGCCCTCATGGCAGTGTGTAATCCCGTGACATTGCCTGGGCCCGTGTTGTGTGTTGTGTGAGCATGTCTGTGTGTGTTCCCTTCCCTTTTCCTACACAGGCTGTGTCCCTACGGATGTTCCTGTTTGTGATGCTTGCTGAGTTGTCCTGTGTTCATCCAGCATCTTGGACCTGGTTTCTCCGGGATATGGGTGCATGGCAAACTAATGTTCATCAGGTTGTCATCCCTAGTTGTCTTTGTTGTCAGGGCTGGGGATGTGGGCAAACGCAGATGCGACACAGTCAGGATTCCCCTTGGCACTTGTTGGTTACACAAGTTATGTAATTTACAGTTTGTGGTAGCTTTCAGTGATTGTGACACATTGTGTGTGTGACTGCTGCCACTCCTCAGGGTCAGAGCTGCAATGTTGGAAGTTGTCTATGTGTGTTCTTTGTGGGTCACCTTGGCTTCTTCATTGGTGTGTGACTGTGGCCAGGATCCCATTGATTGGGGTGGATTTCACGTCATGCCCATGTACGGCATACTGTGCAGTGTGTCAGACATTCATGAGTCTTGTTGACTGGCCATGTGTAATGGGTTTCTGCACCTTAGTTCCCACCACCACCCCTGGGATTGTCATGGGTGCATGTGCAATGTCACCATTCCATGTGAGCTTCACTGCTGCACATTAGTGGAGATCAAGGTGTGTGGTGTTGAGTGTGTGCAAATGTGAGTTGTTGCATGGCTAGACCCCTACCTCCATATTGGCCTTGGCTGACAGGCCGTGCTGATTGATTTGTGCTTGTGTAGGTGTGATGGTAGTTTGTTGCTCAGGACACATGGCTGTGGTTCACAGTGTGAACGACATCTACCTTTGTCATCACAGTGGGATTATCATGCAGGCTAGTGTCACCACAATGTGGGGTCCCTGGGGGTTGTGCTGTGGTGGGTCTGTCTCTTGCTGTGTTAGTTGCTGTTCATACAAGCTTGTGTGACATGTGTAATTTGGGCTCCCTCTCATCTAACAATGCCTGATTGCCCACATAGGGGAATCCGATCCATGAGTTACTTTTGTGTGGTACTGTACACACATCTGTGTAATTGGGATTCAAGCCTCCTCATGTGTTGTGTGGTTGCCTGGGGACACTGGCACACCCCCCCCATCACCTGTTGTGTTTGATATGCAGTGTGAGGCTGCCTGTTTGTGTTTGTGCATCTGCACCACTGCATTGGCATGTCTTTAGTGTGCCATTGACTGTATGTTGTTTGGAGGATTTCCCCTGCTGTCCCTGGGACTCCTAGGCCATCAGTCAGCACAATAATCATGGTTTGTATGTCCCATTGCTGCCATGGTATGGTATTTGTTCACCTAACATCTACAGTCTCCACAGGATATCTACATTTGTGTGTCCATTGGTGCAGATATGTGGGTCTGCATTATGATGGTCACTTCTGTCATTGTGTAATTGATAAATGTTGACAATGTCAGCCCCCATGGGTGATGTTTGTCTGCACATGGCCAAAGGTATGTTTTTATTGCACTGCACTGTTTGCCTCACCCAATCTATGTTGCTATGGGACACAACCACTACTTTGCCACTGATGTGTTTGTTGTTGTGTGACCAGGAATCATCCAAGCTGTTTGGCAGTTGCAGCTTTTTCCATGACAACACTTACCTTTTGGTCACTGTGATGATGGGGGTTTAGACCCCATTGCCACAATGTTCAAAATGTGCTTCAGCTATGGACCCCACACTTACCTTTTGGTCACTGTGAAGATGGGGGTTTAGACCCCATTGCCACAATGTTCAAAATGTGCTTCAGTTATGGACCCCACACTTACCTTTTCGTCACTGTGATGATGGGGGTTTAGACCCCATTGCCACAATGTTCAATTGGGCTTCAGCTATGGACCCCACACTTACCTTTTGGTCACTGTGATGATGGGGGTTTAGACCCCATTGCCACAATGTTCAAAATGTGCTTCAGTTATGGACCCCACACTTACCTTTTGGTCACTGTGATGATGGGGGTTTAGACCCCATTGCCACAATGTTCAAAATGTGCTTCAGCTAAGGATACCACACTGTGATGATGGGGGTTTAGACCCCATTCCCACAGTGGTCATGGTCTGCTTGCATTGTGGAGGCCACACACATTTATGTGTGACACATGTGATAGGGGTCACATTGTATGTTCAATGTCATGTTCAGTGTTGTAGGCATTTGACACAGACTACACACTCTTGTCATGATGTTGGGGGATGTCTTTTTCTGACATTCCTTATGTTGGAGTATGCTGGTTGTGTCATGCATTACCCGTCCTATGAGTGGGGATGGTAGTAGTGGTAGGCATCCAGGCCCCCATGAGTAGGGGTGGTGGTAGGCATCCAGGCCCCCATGAGTAGGGGTGGTGTTAGTGGGAGGCATCCATCCCCCTATGAGTGGGGATGGTAGTAGTGACAGGCATCCAGGCCCCCATGAGTAGGGGTGGTGGGAGTGGTCGGCATCCATCCCCCTATGAGTGGGGATGGTAGTAGTGACAGGCATCCAGGCCCACATGAGTAGGGGTGGTGTTAGTGGTAGGCATCCATCCCCCTATGAGTGGGGATGGTAGTAGTGACAGGCATCCAGGCCCACATGAGTAGGGGTGGTGGCAGTGGTAGGCATCCAGGCCCCCATGAGTAGGGGTGGTGTTAGTGGTAGGCATCCATCCCCCTATGAGTGGGGATGGTAGTAGTGACAGGCATCCAGGCCCCCATGAGTAGGGGTGGTGGTAGTGGTAGGCATCCATCCCCCTATGAGTGGGGATGGTAGTAGTGACAGGCATCCAGGCCCACATGAGTTGGGGTGGTGGTAGTGGTAGGCATCCAGGCCCCCATGAGTAGGGGTGGTGTTAGTGGTAGGCATCCATCCCCCTATGAGTGGGGATGGTAGTAGTGACAGGCATCCAGGCCCACATGAGTAGGGGTGGTGGTAGTGGTAGGCATCCATCCCCCTATGAGTGGGGATGGTAGTAGTGACAGGAATCCAGGCCCACATGAGTAGGGGTGGTGGTAGTGGTAGGCATCCAGGCCCCCATGAGTAGGGGTGGTGGTAGTGGTAGGCATCCATCCCCCTATGAGTGGGGATGGTAGTAGTGACAGGCATCCAGGCCCGCATGAGTAGGGGTGATGGTAGTGGTAGGCATCCAGGCCCCCATGAGTAGGGGTGGTGTTAGTGGTAGGCATCCATCCCCCTATGAGTGGGGATGGTAGTAGTGACAGGCATCCAGGCCCACATGAGTAGGGGTGGTGGTAGTGGTAGGCATCCATCCCCCTATGAGTGGGGATGGTAGTAGTGACAGGCATCCAGGCCCACATGAGATGGGGTGGTGGTAGTGGTAGGCATCCAGGCCCCCATGAGTAGGGGTGGTGTTAGTGGTAGGCATCCATCCCCCTATGAGCGGGGATGGTAGTAGTGACAGGCATCCAGGCCCACATGAGTAGGGGTGGTGTTAGTGGTAGGCATCCAGGCCCCCATGAGTAGGGGTGGTGGTAGTGGTAGGCATCCAGGCCCCCATGAGTAGGGGTGGTGTTAGTGGTAGGCATCCATCCCCCTATGAGTGGGGATGGTAGTAGTGACAGGCATCCAGGCCCCCATGAGTAGGGGTGGTGGGAGTGGTAGGCATCCATGCCCCCATGAGTAGGGTGGTGGTAGTGGTAGGCATCCATCCCCCTATGAGTGGGGATGGTAGTAGTGACAGGCATCCAGGCCCACATGAGTTGGGGTGGTGGTAGTGGTAGGCATCCAGGCCCCCATGAGTAGGGGTGGTGTTAGTGGTAGGCATCCATCCCCCTATGAGTGGGGATGGTAATAGTGACAGACATCCAGGCCCACATGAGTAGGGGTGGTGGTAGTGGTAGGCATCCATCCCCCTATGAGTGGGGATGGTAGTAGTGACAGGCATCCAGGCCCACATGAGTAGGGGTGCTGGTAGTGGTAGGCATCCAGGCCCCCATGAGTAGGGGTGGTGTTAGTGGTAGGCATCCATCCCCCTATGAGTGGGGATGGTAGTAGTGACAGGCATCCAGGCCCACATGAGTAGGGGTGGTGTTAGTGGTAGGCATCCAGGCCCCTATGAGTAGGGTGGTGGTAGTGGTCGGCATCCATCCCCCTATGAGTGGGGATGGTAGTAGTGACAGGCATCCAGGCCCACATGAGTAGGGGTGGTGTTAGTGGTAGGCATCCAGGCCCCTATGAGTAGGGTGGTGGTAGTGGTCGGCATCCATCCCCCTATGAGTGGGGATGGTAGTAGTGACGTTTACGGACCCATCTTTCCTTTGGTTTTCACCGTACATGCGAGGTGCCTGGCTTATCCGCCCCCAGGGACTCTTCAGTCACAGGACCTCCTACCCTGGTCCCCAGTGGCACCCGATTCTTTTCCCCAGGATTTCCACCCCGTTTGGGTGTCTAGGTTTTCCGATTCTGCCCCCAGGCACCTCCTTACCTTCTTACCATTGGACCTGCCACTCTGGGTCCCCATTGATACCCGTTCTTCTTTGCTTCTGGCGGACCCACTAATTGCATCCCGGTCTTTTTCATTGTTCTTTCTACCTCTGCTACGTGGCCCTGATGAGTCACGGGACATCTCCCGTCTTGACGAAACACGTGTCGGCTGGTCGTTTCTTTGTTTTTCGCTTCATTAAAGAACATTCTTATCAATCCACTGGTGTTGACCACTGATTCGCTAAAACCAGACATTTCTACCATCAGGATATTGTTACTCTCATTACGTGTGCCCGGGACTCTTTTTCTCCATTCTTGCTGATGCCTGACCTTGGCAGAGCAGTTCACCGGAACCTGATCGTAGCTCTGACCAATGCAGAGGCAAGGCCTGTCTAAGTGGCCGGCTAAAGGTCTAGAAAAAGGGACATCCGAGGGCACAAGAAGGGCCCAAACAAATTCAAGAGCAGTGGTGAAAGAGGTAGACCAACGCACCAGCGGGATTTCTTGGAATACATGGTGGCACACAGGGGCGACAACTCGTGGAGGCAGTGGTGTTACCTTAATAATTGGAGTGCACCCTATACCTGAACGGAACTGGCACACGGAAAGCTAATCTGGAAGCTATTACCGGAACCTTACCATAGTGAACAGAGTCACCATCGCTTGCCCTGCTGCCTAACCTAGAGGCCTACCCCCTCGCAGAACTATATAATAGAGTCTCCAGCTATTTCGCCCGCACACCAGCCAAAGGAAACCAAGTGGCTACAGGGGAGGAGTAAAGGATGGCGCTTACCAAGGAAGATCTCCTCACCTCACTTCGCGAAATCAAGCAAAAATTAAGAGAGGAATTCAGGGCCGACATGTCTAACTCCCTTGAGACATTGAAGGCCAACCTTAGTGGCAGACTCAATCAATCAATCAATCAGGGGTTTGTTAAAGCGCGACTACTCACCCATAAGGGTCTCAAGGCGCTAGGGGGCGGGGGGGTGCAGGTTCCATCCATCAAGGAGGGGGTCTGTTGAAGAGCCAGGTTTTGAGGTTTCTTGCGAAGATGGGGAGCGATGTTGTCTGTCTGAGGTGGAGCGGAAGGGCGTTCCATGCTTTGGCCGCGAGGAAGGAGAAGGAGCGTTAGCGACAAAATGGCGATCTGTAAGCGTGCGGTGCGATGATTTGGTCAGCGAGCACTCAGCGGCAGCAGTGCGACGGATTTCTTGACGCTCCTCGGCTGCGGCGGCTCGCTAACAGGCTTTAGCGACGAAATGAAGTTTACTGGACCTGAGACTTCAGTCAGGAGGCTAGTTCTCTCTCTAGCCCTTGGGTGATTGCAGGTTCAAGATTAAAAAGTTCTCTTACAGCTCCTTTTCCCTCTTCTTTCCAGTCCAATGACAACTACTGCAGGCCAATCCAGGGAACAGCACACAACACAAGGACAGTCCTCTCCTGCAGCTTCCTTCAGTTCCACGGACAGAGGTTGGTCTTGAGATCCAGGGGCAATACAAATTGTAGGGGTTTGGGCACAACTATTTACACCCCAAAAGTCTTTGTTCTTCAAGCTACCAGGCACTGAACCCAGCCAGAACCAGTTCTGCATCTTCTCTTTCAGAAAAGGGGGCCTGCTATCAGACACACAGCAGGAGGTGGAGCCAGCATTCACCTTGCCGGGCACAGCCCTATTCAGGTCAAGCAGCTGCCCCTCCCCTCACTCAGGAAGGAGACCTCTCTATTCAACCCAGGTCTGACTCAGCCCGCCCTGCCCCTCCAAAACCAGACAGTCAATACACAAGACAGCAGAGCACACTGGAAGGCTTAGGCAAGAAAATACTCACTTTCTAAAAGTAGTATTTTCAAACACAGAATAGAAAAATCAACTCCACTAAAAGATGTATTTTAATATTCTGAGCTCAGGCATACTAAATTCGGCTTTCTACCATGTCCCTGGGCTCAGTTAGGACTAAAGGGTGTAATAGTCAAACCGCCCATTCTGGCCTATGGGGAACAGGTAGCCTTACAGTAGTGAAAAACGAAATTGGGTGTAATTCACTACCAGGACATGCTACATACACCAGGGCATGTCCTACCTTACACATACAATGCACCCTACCATAAGGGGGACTTACATGATGCCAAGGGAAGGTTCAGGGGCTGGGAAGTGGGTGCACTTCACAGCCAAGATGGCAGTTCTGGACTGCACACAGACTCTGCAGTGGCAGGTCTGAGACACAATTTACAAGCTGCTTCTGTGGGTGGCACAACCCAGTGCTGCAGGCCTACCAGCAGCATTTTGGTTCACTAGCCCTGGGCACACACAGGCCACATTACTAGGGACTAACAGGTAGACCAAATAAGCCAATCAGGGATACATCAATTCATATGTCATCTTTACACAGGGAGCATCCGCGCTGCGGCACTGAATGGCAGTGGCGCAGCGCCCAGAGCATCTATCACCAGAAAAAACAGAGGAGGCACAGCGAAAAAATGGAAGGGAGACTCACGCCAATGGTGCCAGGTCTAACAGATTCTATCTAGAAAATAAATGCAGCAATATATTGCTGAACAGTTTAGCACTTTCGTTATGCTGCAACACAAACTGAAAGCACATAACAAACTAACAATGGGCCAAAAGGTTTTCAGACAAAATATCGACAGACACAAATATTGAGTCTGTACTATCGTCACACAGAAATATTGTGTGCAAGAATATCCTTGTCAAGAATTTCGATTTTAAGTAATATCGATTTTAACAGTGTCGAAATCATTAATATAGTTTATAAAAATATTGTTTTAAAGAATATAGTTTTAAAATTATTTTTATGTATTTTAATATTTATTTAAATTGAATATGTTATAAAAATGTTTGTTTAATTGTTGTTAAGGTTTTTTAATATAGTTTTTAAATTGTTAGTAGTTTTGAAATTTAATTTATTATAGTACCATAATGGGTGGAGGGGTTTATATTGGGTATAGGGTGGAAAGTAAGTTAATTATAATTAATTAATAATTGATTTTTAATTGATATTTTTTATTTAATTGATAATTATTTATTAATTGTAAAATTAATTTTATTTTTTTAATTAACTTTGAGGTGCAGTTTGTGTGTTTTGTAGAGGTATGGGGTGCAAAATACATTAATTATAATTAATTACTAAATAGTTCTTAATTAATATTAATGATTTAATTGATAATTATCTATGTTAATTGTATAATTATTTTTTTATTACATTTCAGGTGTGTATGTGTGTTTTGTAGGGGTATAGGGTGGAAGTAAATTAATTATAATTAATAATACATTGTTAATTAATATTAATAATTTAATTGACAATTAATTATGTAAATTGTGTAACGCAAGCATTTTTTGGGGTATGTATTTTTGTATGCTTAAAGAGTGTGCAGGAAATTAATTATAATAATTAAGTAATAATGTTAATTTATGATAATTATTCAAATGATAAACAATTATGTAAAATATGTAATTAAGATATTCCTTATGTTATATATTTGGTTTAAGTTGTGGCATTTGTAGGATTAAATGAAGTGAAGTTACTAACATATAATTATTTTATAGTTAACTATTATTAATAATTTAATTGACAATTCATTATGAAAAATTATGCATATATATATTTTTTTTATATATTAGGCGTGGGTTGTTTGTTTTGGATGGATAAAGGGTGGGGAGATAATTAAATAAAATTTTTTTTAGTAATAGTTAAGTATTATTAATAATTTAATAAATATGTAATTATGTAACAAGTAAATAATACCATTTAAAGATGTAATTTTAGATATGTATTGTGTACTAATTTTAGATATGTAGTTTATAAATATGTTATTTGTTATTGTATGTGTTAACTGTGTTGTGCTTTTTAAATGTAAATAACATTGTCTTTATTGGTTAATATTAATTTGGAAATTTAGGGCCAAATTACGAGTCTGGCGGTCTTTGACCGCCAGACTCGCGGTGGCAGTCCTGTGGCCATCCTATTCTGATGCGGCCATTCGGACCGCCACCTTTGCGCCGGCTATGCCAGGTAACCACCGTTCCCTGGCAGTGGCACAGCGGACAGGGATATCCAATATACAAGGCAGGACCGCCACGGTCCACCGAACATATTATGAATTACCCCACTGCCAGCCTTTTCATGGCGGTGAGCCCACCATGAAAAGGCTGGCGTGGGAAAACAAAGGGGGCCTTACAAGGCCCAATGCCCCCGGAGCCATGGTGATGCATTCAGGGGGGCACAAGATATGCCTCCCTGTTTGCATGCAGGCTAAGTTCCAGCTCGGATTGGACTTCACAGTCCAAGCCGTGCTGGAACTGCTTTTGCGTTCCAATTGTGGGGCCCGTTTTCAGGGCACCCCTTGGGAACAGTAAAAGAAAAGCCCACAAGACATGAGTTGAACTCGTACTCTGGTGGGCGGACCATGCATGGCTTTGGCGGTGCTGTGCCGGTGCAAAGCTGGTGCAGCACCGCCAAACTCGTAATCAGGCCCGTAGCTTTGTATTTTCATTATAATAATATTTATAGTTATTTAATATATGTATTAAACATTGTAATAAATATTGATTTGTTCAAGTTAATTAGTCTGTTTCTAATGTTGCTCTGACTGGAGTGGAAATAGTACATTTTTCCCCTCTGCAGTCCAACACTTTCCCTACTATTGCACTGACTGGAGTGGGACTAGTAAATATTACCCCTCCGCTATCCAACACTTTCCCTACTGTGGCACTGACTGGAGTGGGAATAGTACATTTACCCCTCTGCAATCCAACTCTTTCCTTACTATTGCACTGACTGGAGAGGGAATAGTAAATATTAACCCCTCTCCAATCCAACAGTTTCCCTACTGTAGCACTGACTGGAGTGGGAATAGTAAATTTTACCCCTTCACAATCCAACACTTCCCCTACTGTTGCAGTGACTGGAGTAGGAATAGTAAATTTTACTCCCTCTACAGTCCACCACTTTTCCTAATCTTGCACTGGCTGGAGTGGGAATATTAAATTTTTATTTTACCGCAATCATATAATTTCCCTCCTGTTGCACTGACTGGAGTGGGAACAGTAAATCTTACCCCTTCGCAATCCATCTCTTTCACTACAGTTGCACTGACTGGAGAGGGAGCAAATTTTAATCCCTCCACTACTATAACACACTTTTCCTACTGTTGCACTGACTGGAGTGAGAGTAGTAACTTTTACCCCTCCACTATCCAACACATTCCCTACTGTTTCACGGACTGGGGTGGGAATAGTAAGTTTTACCCCTCCGCAATCCAACACTTTCCCTACTGTTGCATTGACTGGAGAGTGAATAGTTCATTTTACCCCTCCTGAGTACAACACTTTGCCTACATTTGTCTAAATTGTAGTGAGAATAGTATATGCAGTTTATAGTCTAGTTTATATTGTTTAAATGTATATTTTTATGTTTTTGTTTATTGAAAATTATAATCATAATTCATAATGTTTTTAATATGTAATACAATTTTTGTGAATTGCACTTTTGTATTTAGTTATTTTTTTTATTTGTAATGAAAATGTTTTTTAAAATATATTTTAAGTTATATATATATTATTACATTTACAAAAATGATTACATTATAATATAAATTAAAATTATTAGTTTAATAATATTTTATAATTAGATATATGTAAATAAATATATATATATTAATATATATGTGTGTTTTACTTTTTGAAAATAATTATAATTGTTTTATTTTTTTTAACGATTACATATATTTTATTTTTATTACATTAGTGTTATTATTAATATATTTAGGGCCAGATGTACGACCCATTTTTGCATGCGCAAACGGGTTAGCGACCCGTTTGCGCATGCAAAAACTGTTAGGGCCATGTCAAACCCTATGTAGCGAGTAGCAATTTATTTGCGACTCGCTAAATAGGATTTGCGGCTCACTATTTGGAAGTGGCGTTCCCTTCCTAATAGCGACCCCAAATGCCATGTATGTCTGTTTCGCGACCGCAGAAACAGTCGCAGTTTACCACCCTTCACAGAAGGGTGGTAAACCACTTGCAAATTCCCCTTTGTGACTGGCTCTAAAAATATTTTTTAAGGGCAGGCAGTCGTCCCGGGGACCACTACCTGCCCTTAAAAAATTAAACAAAAAAGTTAAATTTTTCTTTTTTAAAATGCATCCCGTTTTCCTTTAAGGAAAACGGGCTGCATTTAAAAAAAAAAAACTGCTTCATTTAAAAGCAGTCCTAGACATGGAGGTCTGCTGAGCCCAGCAGCCCACCATACCTGGGAGGGCCAGCCATTCCAAATGGGGTCGCAAATAGGCCTGGGCGGAAAACTACGCTACGCTCGCGTAGTTTGCGAAGTTTGCGCTACTTCGCACTACTCGAATTGCACGTAGCACAGTGCAAACACGCGTAGCGTAGTGCAGCGGTCATTTTTTGCTTGCTCGCGGTCCTCAACGTCAAGTTGGCGCCCGCGAGCAAGCAAAATGACATCCCTGCGAGACTTTTTCCTCGTTCGCGATCAGCAACATCAAGTTGCTGATCGCGAGCGTGGAAAATAAACCTCCCGGCGAGATTCTCAACGCGGGGAGGTCAGGTTTCTCATTGCGAGTGGTCGCGTATGCTCGCGACCGCTCGCTATGAGAAACTACCAGTCCGCGTTGAGAAAGCTGCCGCTCGAGTAAAAATCTACTCGAGCGGCAGTAAAAGACAGCTCGCACTGTGCAAGATGCCGTTTTCAATGATTGCACAGTGCGGACAAGCATCCGGCACTGTTCAATCATCGCGAACAGCGCACTACGCAGTTCGCGTAGTGCTACGCGTAGCTCGCAAAGTGCACTTCGCGTAGCTTCGCGTAGCGCTACTTCGCGAACTACGCCCAGGGTTAGTCGCAAATTGCGAGTGCCTCATGAATATGCATGAGGCATGCAATTTGCGACCCCATTGGGAATCACAATCAGTGTCGCAGACACTGTTGTACATACCAATTTGCGAATCGCAAATTGCGAATCGCTATTGCGACGCAATTTGCGAGTCGCAAATTCCTTGGTCGTACATCTGGCCCTTAATGTTCACTATTTAAATTTATATATATTTAAAGAAACAATATTTTATACAATGATATAAGAGACAACGATTTTTTCTCTCGAAATGTTTGTAATTTACATGATAATTATAGCATAACTATATTTTTGACATTGATATTTATGTCACAATATTTTTGTCTGGGGATATTTTCGGGGTCGATATTTTGTCAGTGAACCGGGCCAAAAAATCCAACATTAAAAATATAGGCAATGCATACTAACATTCTGAGGAATGTGCACGTGTACACAACTGTTATTTCTGCCCCGATAACCAGCTCACCTTCAACATTACAAATTGAATAATAAGGGGCTTATCACGATGTCGGAGTTGCCACCGACCGACACTGTCTTGGACTCGGGACCGACCGACCTGAGGTCGACGGTTCCGACCGCCTGATTATGATGCGACCGAACACTGTTCGGTCGAATTCCCACTGTTCTCTATGGGAGCTTGTGTTACGGCCATAAACCGGCCATAATACAGGCTCCTATAGAGTAATGGGTGCATGTGTAAAACACTGTACAATGGTACCTGCTGTACAGTGCAGGCTTTCACAGGGGGGTACCCTAGGTACCCCCTCGACCACCGACCTTACACCACAGGGGCAAATTGGCCCTGCTGGGGACCCCCAAAGTCGCTTTCTGACAGCCATTCTGTGCTGGAAAGGCCAGCACGGAAAGGCTGTTGGAAACCAACATCGTAATCCCGACGGCGGAAACGCCATCCATAGGGGATTACGGTGCGGTTCCGATCGACAGGAACATTCCGAGCGCCGGCCGGAACTGAGTCGGAATGACCAGCTGGTTTACATTCCGACCGCAAACTTTGTAATCAAGCGTCGGGCCACAAACTGACCGAGTCTGCCGGAAAGTCTCTGACCGCGGTTGGTAAGCTTCCGACTAGAGGTCAGAGGTTTTCCAACCGACATCGTTATCGGCCCCTAAATAACCGGAAACATGCAACAAGCAGAGATAATAATGAATTCATAAAATCAAAAACATGAAAACCTGATATTCTCTTTAATCAGAGTGACTACATTTTGGAAATTTATAGTTCATGGGGAAGTATTTTGCTTGTAATGGGTAGGTAACATGGAAGCAAGCGTGGATTCCCACAGAAGGGGTATGGTGACAATTGCTTTGAGACAATATCCTATTAGGCTGTGAATTCCTACAACTGTAGTCACTTTATAGATTATAGAATAGACTGCTACAGCAGAAGCATTCGCCTACCTTTCAGAGTCCAGAAGCTCTTCATGACGGCTTACTGTTGGCAGCCACTGCAACACTCGCACTCGGCGGTTATACCGCCGGTTGTTCACAGAGTGCAGAGTTAGATTCCTCCGATTCAAAGGATTAACTAGGTGCCAGACAAGAGGACAAAATGTTATGTGTGCCCATTGTGACCATACATATTCTCAAGACAACCCTTCATGTTAATACTACTTGTGTATCTCACAACTAAAGCACTGACAAATGATCTAGCTACCACTGCTGGTCATCATCTATATTTATATCAATGCATGATGGAGAAATATGTGAACTGCTTTGGGCTCCAAGTGCTCAGCCATTACAAACTACGTTTGTGTTTTATGCATTTATGCAACTATGGTCTCAATCTTCAAAATAAAAGGTGCTCTTCGAGGCAGTCTAAGGAGACTTTGGGGCATATTTACAAGCCCCTATTGCAACCATGTCTCTTTTAGTAACGTTGTGATGGTGATGGGAGGTTTGCCTTATTTACAAGGCAGCATTAAGCCACTTAACGTGGGATAACGCTGCCTTGTAAATAAGGCACCCTTTCACGCTGCACTTGCAATGCGTGTTGTGGTGGGCGTTCCACCGCAACACCCATTGATTTTGATGCTGCCCCCGATTTAGAAGAGCAGCGTAAATAGGAGGCAGTGCCAAAATTAAGACCAGGAAAAATCTGGTCTTAAACAGGCGAAATGAGGAGAAATGCTTTATTTCTCCTCATTTTTGCTGTTTCCATGTGTGCTGCGTTGTGCAGCACACATGGAAACAGCAAAATGCCGATGATTGTTTACGTACAGGAATGTCCCCCTTCCTGCACATAAACAATCATTTGTAAAAAATGCTGTTTTGCAACTTCTATTTGTGCTGCATTAAGCAGCACACATAGAAGTTACAAAACAGCATTTAAAGAGTGTTTATGTGCAGGAAGGGGGACCATAAACAATCTTCCCCTCAACACAGGCACCCTTGCACTATGGTGCAAGGGTGCATGCATGGCGCTAGGCAGCTTAATTTAGTACCAGAGCAGGGGGAAACGCAGGGCTGCACCGTATTCTTGTAAATACAGTGCAGCCCTGTGTTTCTAAAATGACGAAGTGTGTTGTTAGCCTTCTTGGCTTAACGACACGCTTCGCCACTTTCTAGTAAATATGGCCCCTTGTATCACAGAAGGAGAGACAGAGTTGATTTCCGTTCTTTGTATAAAAAGGTCTCCTTTGCACTGTGTTGCAAGGCTTGCATATGTATTTTTCTAATGTTACCTATATTACAAGTCCTGTTGTATACTAACTTGGTCACTGCTTGTGGACTAAATGCATCAGAATGCAGGTGCAGGCTGAGAAAGCAGGCCACTAGTTTAAACGGTGCAGCTAATTCAAATGTGTGCTCGACTGCAATGCTTGTTTTTTGAGACTCATTTTAACAAGCCGGAAAAGGAATATTTTCCTGATGCACTTTTTATAAACACAACTATGGCAGCTGAAATATGCTATGAGAGAAACCTCAAATAGTGTATAACAATCTCACAGTGTAAAACACTAACCATTGTGTACTGAGTTCAGGGTACAAAGCAGGGTTCTACATTCCACCTGCAGATGAGAGATCCTCCAACCGGTTTTGCCTGACTCCTAGGAGATGGGTAGGAGACA
Source organism: Calotriton arnoldi (assembly GCA_963921515.1). Classification (NCBI taxonomy): domain Eukaryota; kingdom Metazoa; phylum Chordata; class Amphibia; order Caudata; family Salamandridae; genus Calotriton; species Calotriton arnoldi. The sequence continues at coordinate 103,049 of CAWUFW010012709.1, forward strand.
CTTGCCAGTTTTCCTTTTTTTGAAAAAAAAGTCATAAAATGTCCTTTAAGGGTTTAGCAAGTGCACCACGTGTGAACACAGTGAGGTGGGGTGTAACACTACCCCTTCCCAGCTCTGACAGCTTGTTAATGACTGTTCACCATAACCCTCATCTTTATGCAGCAGATCCGTCAGGTTGACTTTACTTCTTCCAACAGTTAGGAGGAATCACCGTGAGTATTCCAGCATTGCTCAGCTTTTTGATGTCCTTCTTTATACTGTGTGATGTGCATGAGCTGTAATTATACTTATATACATACACAAACAGAATATAGGAACAAAGGTATTGGTGGTAGAAAGTAAATAAAATGCCACAAAAAAGATTTTAAATTCTCCACTGTGACCACCGTAGCGTACAACAAGTCCTCTGAAGTACTTAAATAGCACGACAAATGTACCACATTGAAAAGCATCAAGAGAGATCATTCTTAAAGGAACCTTGGGGCATATTATCAAGGGCCTTATCTCCGCTTTTTTGGCTTTAAAAGCCAAAAAAGCGGAGATAACGTTTACGCCCTATTAACAAGAGGGTGATAACATGCATTAGCGCATGTTAGCACCCTTTTACCCGACGCCTCCCTCTGCATCTCTAATGAGATGCAAAGTGGGCGTCACTGGGCAGAACAACCTTGTAAATATCGCTGATGTGCACATCGCGATATTTACAAGGAGGCCCAGGAATTTTTGCAGACGTTAGTTTTTGGCGAAAACCGCGGTTTTCGCCAATAACTAACGTCTGTAAAAATGCTGACTTATCTATACTTTATATTGGAGGTGGATTATGCTGATACGACCACAGGGTCGTATCAGCAAGGTTATCGCCGTTTTCCATGGAACATCGCTGGAAAACCAGCGATGTTCCATGGAAAACAAGCTTATCGCAGGAATAATTATCGCCATTGCGCTATGCGTTGTTAATACAGCGCTAGCATGGCGATAATTATCGGCGATAGCCGGCGATAACAATTCTCACGCTGTGGACGGCCAGCGATAATTATCGCTGGCCGTTGATAATATGCCCCCTTGATTGTAAACGTCAACCTTTTAACTGGTAGCTCTTAGAGGAAAGATGTCAGCAGGCAGTTCTATCCCACCCGAACTATTTTTTTAAGTGATTTTGTTATTAGCTCCTGCGGGTGGGTGTATACTCAATAGGAACATGGTACTGAACTGTAACTATTTCTGCAGTGAAGATTATCGTTTATAGCATTGCATATCCTAAAGAATATTCCGTCATCATCAGCTAAAGATCTCAGAGTCATTTTACATGCAACTCCTTTAGCCTCATTTAGCTTCAGTAAGGGCCGTCACTAGATTCAAGAGAACCAATGGCATGCCCATAGCCATTAGGATACCCCATAGTTTTTCCCATGGAACTAAGTCTAAAGCTGACTTTAGGTCCACAAAGGCCAGGTACATAGAGCCCTTTCCGATTTTCACAAATTTTCAATACAAAAGTAAAAACCGAAAGACATGATCCAAGGTGCTGGTTTTGGGCTGAAAGCCAAACACTAAGGGCCTGATTACGAGTTTGGCGGTGCGTGAGCTTGAGGCCCGCTCCCGCACCGCCAAACCCATGCGCACCAGGTTATGGGTTTCCTTGTGTTTGGCGGGCTTTTTTTGGCAGTCCCACGGCGGTGCCTCTGAAAATGGGCACCGCAATGGGATTGCCAAAAAAGAGTTCTGCATGGCATGGACTGCAAAGTCCATGCTGTGCAGGAACTGGGGTGCATGCACACAGGGGGGCACATGTTCTGCCCCCTGCATTCATCCCCATGCAGATGGGCTACAGGAGTCCCTGTAGGGACCCCTTTGTTTTAGGACCCCCAGTCTTTTCATGAAGGAAAGACCTCCATTACACCGCTGGCAGTCCTGAAACTTGTAATATGCATGGAGGTGCCGCAGGGGCACCAATAGCATATTACTGAGGCCCTGACCGCCACGCCACCGCCAGGTAACAGCGGTTCCCTGGTGGCTGCGACAGTGCAATGGCAGTCCGACTGCCCATTTTGTAATGGGGCGGTCCGACCGCCAGTGCGGCAGTGGCTGGACAGCCACCACGCGCCGCGTAATTAGGCTCTTAGGGGCCGATTACGATGGCGGACGGACTGGAGTCCGTCCGCCATCGTGGTGGAGACCGGGACCGTCCGCAATACATGCGGCGGTCCCGCACACCAAATCAGGATGCGACTGCCACCATGGCGGTTGCATCTTGCATGTTAACATTGCGGCGGGTGCTGCTGACAGCAGCACCCGCTGCGAAGTTAAAATGGCATGTTGCGCATTTCACTGCACTACGTGGTAGGCACCACACGGTGCCTGCCACATGGTGCAGTGAAATGTAGGGGGGTACCATGGGTACCCCCCCAGTGCACCCACACCTCCCCCCAAAACAAGGGGGGCCCGCAACGGGCCCCCGAAACCAATCTCCACCAGCCTTTCAATGGCGGTTTACCCGCCATGGAAAGGCTGGCTGGAGACAGCATCGTGATCTGGCGGACGGTGCCTGCTAGGCACCGCCACCATTTCATTGATGCAGACCGCTCCGCCAGGCAATCGCAACAATTGCCTGTGACGGTTCCATGGCGGACGGTCTTTGCGTCCGCCGCGGTCCGAACGCAATTCCCTCCGCCATTGTAATGTGGCGGGGGAAAATTGCGGTCCAATTGCGGAAGGTGACGGGCCTTCCGCAATCGTAATCGGCCGCTAAGTGTTTTTAGCTTTTTATGGGTTTTAAAGTGCCCTTTAGTGATATAATTTATTTTTAGGATGTTTTATGTACTTAAGGAGAAATGTGACTAAAGTCTTAAAACATCTCAAATTTGTTCAGCAACAAATGCTTTGTGGAGTTGCATAATTGGTAGATATACATATGAAATAGTGAGAACCTAAAAGATGGAGGTAATTACAGAAGTATGCTTCTCCGTGAAAACTTTCTAACCCCAATTTGGGGTGTACAATCTGGGATCAATGTCTAAACAGTAAAACTCACATTGATGAATCACATTGATAAACAGCTGATTTGCAGTGTCCAGAAAGAGGACTAATGCCAGAAAATCCGACAGTGGTTGCTTGGTTTCCATGTAAATGAGTCTGGCATGACTGAACAAGGTGAATTGATAAAATAAAACAAACAGTACAGGGTTCAATATTTTTTATAATGCTCAATAATAGAGGTATGAGCCCCAATTTCACCATATTCTTGAAGATAAACGGATGAAAAGCATTGGGAATTATTTGACTGTGATCAAACAACATTATAAGGTTCACATTAGTAAGTTAATGCAAACCACAATTCACATAGGAAGCAACATGGGAATAAACTCTTTTACTATTAAAATAATGGTAGACTACCTAAATTGTGCTAGGGTAAAATATGTCTTGGAGTAGAGGGTATGCAACCAGGTTCCCTGACAGAATGTCGAAACCATAAATATCGTGCTACCAAAATATAGTTTCAAAAATATCGATCACAAAAATATTGTTTTTCTATACATATAATGGTAAGCAGAAAAATATTGAGAAAAAAAGATAGTTATACACTAATATAAAAAAAAGTACAAAAATATCATATATATATATATATATATATATATATATCCACACAAAGTTGACGCTTGCAAGGACACCCTTCCTGTCGGATCGGGGCTTTCTTAAACGGGCGTCACCGTTTAACATATTCCAAACGACGAAGCCCCTGTATCCAGGGGCAAACAAAAGCCCACCAGCCGGTTAGTAGCATTGCAAATTCTTTTAATGGCAGAGGGTTACAACATGACCGGTTTCAGCCCCATTGGGCCTTCATCATATGCATCATGTGACCTCGGCAGTTCGTCTCTTTTTAAATCCACAGGCTATGCAACACTAAGAACAGACTCAAAGTAATGTTCTCTGTCATCAGTTTAAAAACTATAGTAGTTCGTTTTTTTGTTACTGTGGTCATAACAGGTATGCTTTTCATTTCATTGTCATTTCACCCGGGATTGTTTTATTGCATTATTCACTGTTTATAAATTCCTCAGGCCACAGCGTGCGCAATTCATTTCAACAATTAGTTGCACTCATTTGAATAGTAGTAAAACTTTAGTAGTTCATTTCATTCATATTGGCACAATGTCATTGCAACCCAGACTTCCGTAACTCCATTTAGCTGTTTCTTCATACCTGGGACCACAGTAACCATCATGCATTTTGATAGTCAGTTGCACTCCTTTTTTGCCCCTCATGGATATCCTGCCTTTCACATGTAGTTTTAGAAAATTAATTTGTTTTCCCAAAAGAGAACCCTCCACCAATGTCTTTACAGCTCCAGGCATGTACGGAGGAAATTCCTCCATAAATCCTAGCTGCCAACAGTGCTTCCCATACTCAATTTATCTTCGGTGGGCCTCCCATTCAACTGATGGTGGCCTCACCTCGGTCCATCTTTCCGTTTCCACTTGGCAGCCGGCGGGTGTCCTTTCTACAAAAATCCACACGAAGTTGACGCTTGCAAGGACACCCTTCCTGTCGGATCGGGGCTTTCTTAAACGGGCGTCACCGTTTAACATATTCCAAACGGCTCAGACCGCGGGGTCGCCCTGCTGCGTACGAGGCGGATTGGCAGCGCTGAGGAAAGGAAAGCGCTGCAAAAACAGCGTGTCCTGTTTGGCGAGCGGAAGAAGGTGGAGGCTCCGCTTTTGGACATGTGAGCAACCCAGTGGGGTATTTTACTTTGGACAGTATCAGGGGGCACAACGGTACACCCACTTAGGGCAATACCTACAGATGTACTACATCGACCAGAATGCTTTGCCACTGGGGCGGAGCACCTAAGTGCGTACAGGTGCGCTTATGCAAATCTGTTGAACTCCTGAAGCCCGAAGCCAGTGACCAAGGGTAGTTGTTACCAGAAACACGTTTGGCAAGGAATTCTTTTAATTGAAGGGCATTACTGAACATGTGCTCATGTGACAAAGCGGATTTCTTCACAAGCTGCCAAATAAAAGGAGAAGTACAAACACGCTGTGTGTGGCACCTTATTGCATATATGTTTCCAAACTTTGCCCTGCATTAAGGACGCACTCTCCAACAGCCAAGTTCAAAGCCTTTTATTAGCAAATGAAAGTGGAATTTCAACTCGATTTTTGCAGTCCTGTTACCAACGCGTTTCGAAGCTTCATGCTTCTTCTTCCAGGGTAATTTGTGAAAGTGCAGTAGTGCCTGGTGAACATAGTCCCCTGTGTGCTCATTCATTTATAGGCCTCCGGTGTGCCTTCCATAATCGTTTGTGTCTCCATGCACACTGGGACATGTAGTTCATTTCCCAAATAATTATTCACCCTTCAGTGGGTTTTGCATTTTTCACGATGTTTAAGGACACAGTAAATATATATATCCTTAAACCATGCTGCACATCTTTCTTCAAACAGCAAAAAACGCGGACCAAGAGATTTAGCGAAGAATTAATTTATTCCAATAGGTGGTACAACACTCAACGCGTTTCGAAGCCCACGCTCCTTGCTCACAAGTGAGAAAGGAGCGTATGAAGCTGTATAAACCTCACAACCCACTACTACACTATAAATTACTTAAATTTTTTTGATTAAAATTATAAATAAGTCAAAATTACAAACTATATTAAAAAATATTAACAACAATTATACAAACTTTTCTCAGGGGGCACCCATCTTATCTTATTTGTTGATTCCATATCTCATGGTCCATAATTTAGCCTGTGTCCCACGTGTTAGAAGAGCAAGGGCGGGCGGTCGGTCTTTTTGCACCAAGGCCCATGCCCTTTGGAAAGCCCTCCCTATTCCTTTAAGGCACACTCAGAGCCACTTGTCCTTCAGGAAATCACTGAAGACCTGGTTGGTTTCCATCTAATTATCCTGCTGGTCTTCTTCTTTTCCCCTCAGGTCTCGCTTTCACAGTTGTGGCTGTAATAGTGAGTGAGTGGGTTTATGAGTGGCTGTATGGGTGAGGAAGTGGATGTGTGTATAGATATATGAATCAGTGAGTGGGTATGTAAGTACTGGTATGGGTCTGTGAATGGGTTTGTGAATGGTTGTGTGTGAGTGGATGTATGTTCTATGGGGGTATGAGTGGGTGTGTTAGTGATTCTGTGGATGGTGTAATCAGTGATGTCATCAGTGATGTCACTAAGTCAAGAGTGATGTAATATGTGCGGTCAAAAGAAGTGCATTACAGGTGTGCGAGTTATAGTTAGCTCAGATAACTATAACTGCTGAATTTCACTGGTTTTATACAAGTGAAACCTGAGCCTTACTATAACGTCCCTGTAACCTTTGTTTTTTTCACTGAATTTCTAAGGTTTTTTAATTCCATTTCCTAACCATTACGTCCTTGTACTCTTTGTTTTTTTTCAGTGAATTTCTAAGGTTGTTCAAATGCTAATTCCTAACTATAACGCCCCTGTAACCTTTGTTTTTTTCGGTGAATTTCGATGTTTTTTTAAAGTAGTAATATGGTGGAGAAAGGGGGTAGGCCTCAGACCAGCTCTCAGGAATCCTGCTGTGTAGGACTTACAGAAAGTACCAGGAGGGCTTCTTGGCCTTCTTTGCTTCTTGGCCCCCAAGGGCCCTCAGCATCCAAGAGGACTTCATTCCCCAACCAGTAGTGCACCAAAAGACGCGTTTGCAGAAAGGTTGAGAAATGGGGCATGGCCTCCAAAGACCTCTTCGCAATCCTGCTGTGTGGGACTTACTGAAGGTAACATGAGGGTTTTTTTACCCCCAACGACCCCCAGCAGCCAAGGGAACTTTATCCCCAACTAGTAGTGTGCCAGGAGGCGTGTTTGCAGAGTGGTAGAGAAAGGGGGATGGGCCACGGAGACCTCTCAGCCATCCTGCAGTGTGGAACTTACTGAAGGTAACAGGAGGGGTTGTTGGCCCACATGGATGTCCTTGGGGGCCAACAACTCCTGTTACCTCCAGCAAGTCCTACACAGCACAATTACTTAGAGGTCTTTGGAGGCCATGCCCCCTTTCTCCACCAGTCTGCAAATGCACCTCCTTGTGTTCTGATGGTTGGGGGATGAAGTTCACTTGGCTTGTAAAGAAAGCTGCACTATATAGCATTTGTACTGCACTGACCTGGGCCACACCAGTGCCCCATCTCATTTCGAGAAATATAATAATTTTGTCTTGAAATGGCATGTTGTGCTTATCCACTGCATTAGCCCCTCCCCATCCCCCCTTCCACGTGAACATTTAGTTGACAATGTCTTCGTCTAAGGTCACCGGCCCATATTTTTCGCACAGTGGGCACGTCCCTTGAAGGCCACAGGTTGTGGAAATGATGGGAAACAGTTTTGCGTGATTCTGGCCTTGTAACTGTGGGTCAATGTTCCCCGAATTGCAAAACACTATCTCTAATTCGAGACAAACTGCCTCTAATGTAAAGACAAAGTATCTACGCTGTTTTGCTGATTGTAGAGACGGTTCCTCTGATTGCGGGTGCTCTTCCTCTCAGAACCTTTTTAAAATTGCCAGTTAATTTAATTCAGAGAACTGTCTCTCTAAATATGTGACACCATTGTTGTAAAGTTGGGCATTATACCGCTAATATAAGACCTTTGTCCCTCTAAAGGCAGGACGCTGCTTTGCTGATTTCAGTACTCTGTTTCTCCTAGTGTAAAACACAACTCATCTGATTAAGACGCCATTCCTCTATTTATAGGACACTTATTTGCAGTTGTGTGGCACTGTTCATCTGTCTGTGAGACACGGTTCCTTTGATTGTGTGTTGGGTGACAGTGTTCGTCTCATTGTGAGTCACTGTTCCTCTAATTTTGAGACAATCTTCCTCTCATTGTGAGACACTGTTCCTCTGAATATGAGACAATCTTTCTCTGATTGAGTGACCCTGTTTCTCGGAGTGTGAGACACTGTTCCTCTGATTGTGATACACTGTACCTCTAATTGTAAGACACTGTGCCTCTAATTGTGAGACACTGTGCACTTAATAATGCGACACTGCACCTATAATTGTGAGACACTGTGCATCTAATTGTGAGATACTGTTCCTTTAATTGTGCTCTAATCGTGAGATACATAGGGGTCGATTCCGATCTCGGCCGGTAGGGCACCGAATCGGATTCGGCTTAACCGGATCCGATTCGGAGCCCTATTTCCCGACCGATTCGTACGTGCGTCCGGGCGAGCGAGTACGATGCGAGCGCGTGCGAATTCGCCGACCGACTCGTACGCCCGTCCCAACCGCACCGACCGACTCGCATGGATGCGCCTCGCACCGCGCAATGGAGACGTTCCCCGGCCGGGCAAGTACGATGCGTGCCGCGAGCAGTCCGACCGACTCGCGCCGACCGGCTCGAAGAAGCAGTCGGAGCCGTACTTCGGGGGTCCGTGTTGGACCCCCCTGTATGCTTAGCCGCGCGAGTCGCACACAGGGGGGACCCATGGGTCCCCCCTACCTGTGCGTGTATGGCGCAAGTCGCTTCGCCACGTACACGCTGTAAGGGGCGCCCTTGTTCGCCTCGCACCCATTGAGTCAATGGGAGCCCGCGTACGCATTGTACGACAGGCTCCCATTGACTTCAATGGGAGTCCGACCGAATCGAGTCCGATAGCATGCGTACGCATCGTACTCGTTCGGTCGGGCTGCTAGGGTCCGATTTGGTCGGAAAACTCTCCGGGTCCGGCTCGGTCGGAGAGATTTCCGGCCCGAATCGGAATCGGCCCCTTAATTGTGAGACACTGCACCCCTAGTTGTGATATACTGCACATTTAATTGCTGCACACTATTCCTCTAATTGCTGTACAATGTTGCTCTGTTTGTGGACAACACTTCTCTAATTGATTAGTTGTGGATCTTTGAATTAATGACTCTTGGCACTTTGAACGGATATCTTGATTATGTCTTTGGCAACTAGACTGTGGCTGTTTTACATTTCTCTGACTGCAGGCATGCAGGTGGGCTTGATACCCGGAACAGGTGTGAGCAGGTCAAGATACTGCGCGGATTTGAATGTTACTCCTCTTTTCCCACAAGTGTTTGACCCATTCCCCTTAAAGCACATAGAAGAGGGTTTCTAGGTGGTTGCAGTGGAATAGTTATGACACCTGCCCGGGATCACACCGTGACTGGAGCGGATGGGCTGGCATCCTGGCAGACGTGTACACCTGGAATCAAAGGCAACACTTAGTGGCTGCCTTGTTAATGCTGTTTAAACTCTCTTGTCACCTCTCTTGGGAGTAATGTGTGTTTTCAGCGCTTTAAACCAGTAGGTAGTTATAGTTAGGACCATAATTCGATGGGTAAAGCGTTGTATGACTTTCAACACTTACACGAGCACTCACAGACCCAATCACAGGCCCACTCACACACACACAGACACTTATAGACCCACTCACAGACCCACACAGCCACTCACACACCTACTCTCAAAGGTGACAGATTACAGTTAGGATTAAAACATTTTTAAAATGTAGAACTTGACGGAAAAAAACAACGTTTAGAAGGATGTTATAGTTAGGAAATAAAATTTTAAAAAACATAGAAATTCACTGAAAAAAACAAAGATCACAGGGATATAATAGTTGGGAAATACAATTACAAAAACGTTAGAAATTCATTGAAAAAATCTAAGGCTACTGGTATGTTATAGTTAGTCTCATCATTTGAGATGTCATGAGTGATGTAACATGTGAGGTCCTAAGCAGGGCATAACGGGCGCAAATTATAGTTAGCTCAGGTAACTATAACTGCTAAATTTCATTGGTTTTGTTCGAGTGAAATCCTAGCCTAACAACAATGTCCCTGTAACGTTTGTTTTTTATTGAATATATATCTACTATGTAATAGTACCCTTTCCGGCTTAGCCTTTTGCCATTTATACAGCAAAGTCTTTAAGCATAGGATTAGCAAGGGCCATCCATGCCAGCTCTGGATTGATAAAATACCATCCAAGCCAACCTGAAAAGCAACCCCTTTTATATATTACCGGTTGGCTTGGATGGCTCTCATTTTACCAATCCAAAGCTATAATACTGTGCCTGGAGTGGTAAAAAGCTTTTGTCATTTTACAGCTTGGCATGGATGGCCCTTGCTAATCCAATGCTTAAAGACTTTGCTGTATTAATGGCAAAAGGCTTTGTCCCTTTCTAGCCCAGGCGTGGATGACACTGTGCTAATCATATGCTTAAAAACGTAGCGAGAAAAAAAGACATTTGAGGTGAGCAGATTCAGAGTGTCGCTGGTGTTGAAGGGGTGCTGCTCTCCACCTAAATTTGGGAACTACCCAGAGTTCTCTGCTTCCTATTTTGCATGCATATATCACACACACTGTGGTATTAAGGCTTCAAAACCAATATTTCACCTATATGTTATTTGATCATTTCCACAAAATAAAGATGTCATTGGGTTACGGGCAACATTGACCCTATACCATACACTTCACGGGTAGAATAGTTAACATTAACAATCAACCACTAATATATGAGAAATCCTTATTGCCCATGGTGTTCAATCAGTATACTTGTGTTCAGAGAAGTCCCTCAAGATTCTCAACGTCTCTTTCAAAATTAATAACCTACTGCAGACAGCCTTTATCTGTATCAAACGTCTCACAGTCATTGAACCTACATTGAGAAATTAAGTTGATGAGTTGAAAAGTGGATACTTAAAAAATGTTTACTCTATGGAGAGAGTTTACTCGGTGAACTGAATTATGTTGCGCACACCCTTTGTTACATATGGATTAGACAATTATCATTTCTTGCAAGATTATCACTTGTTTGCGTGCGGGTCAGGAAAGAGGTTGCCTGCCTGTACTAACAATCAAAACCTTTGACTAGTGACACTGCACTAGATGCCTGACCGCATAGCATGAAATTACATTAAAGACTTGCTGATATGTAATACAATGTTTCAAAATATCAAAGTCTAAATCATCATTATACTGTTTATTCAAGTAGAGATTCTTTCTCTCAAAATGTAACTTTCTTCTGAATTAAACAAACAAATACAAATGCATTCTGATTTACAGCAACATTAAGTTCTTTCTCAGAACAATGTAAACAAAATTTCTTATGTTATGCACTGTGACGAAATTCCTTGAACATTCTGATGGAGATGCCCAATGCATTTCAGGATTGGAATCCCTTCTTCAGGGGCCTCTATAAATACAAAAATAATAAACATCATATTGTAAAATATCTCCTTAATATGCAGGGAGGAACAGACCAACCCAATTTTATGCACCCAGAAAAACACAATGTGGTGCTGGGGAACAAAGACTATGAGATAAAAGTTCACTGAAAAGTTCTGGTGATTGTGCTTCCAAAAGTAAAGCAAGACCTGTGTCAACACCCCCGAATCAAGAAAAATTATTGTGAAATCCCAAGAAATAACCCAGATTTATACGTGTGTGAGTATGTGCGCCTCGATGTTAATACGCCAACCACCACAGAAACCACATCAATGTGCAATACGAATTTCCATGCTGTGATGTGAGTGAAGAGCACACTTACTGAATGTCTACAAGAACTCCTGCTGCCAATCAATTAAAAACTTCACTATGTGATTAAACGCAGATGTAGTTTGGAAAGAAACCAACAAAAGACTCCAAAATCATAAGCCGCATATGGTGAATTCAACTGATCTCAAGATTAGTACATCCTAAAAATATGAAGTAGCTTGTGGTTATTTAACTGGGGGAAACCGCCAAGAGTCCCAAAGTGACTTGGTACCATAACGTGTCCAAGGTGTATTAGTGAATCAGTGGGTGTATGAGTGCCTGTATGGATGATCCAGTGGTTGCGTGACTGACTGTATAAGTGAGTGATTAAGTGTCTCAGTGAATGTATGGGTGAGTGACTGGTTCTGTGAATGTCTGTAATAGTCTGTCAGCTGGTGTCTAAGTGGCTGTATGGGTGTGTGAGTTGGTATGTGAGGTCGCAAGACAAACCAACACATTACAGTGGCTGAATAACACCAATTTCTTTGTCAAATTGTGGAAAATAATCTATAGAAGAAAGGGGAAGGGAAATCACTAATTGGTCATTAAACGCAAAAAGAAAGAGAGTTCCTGTATTATAATCAATGAAGGATTAAGAGAAAACCAGCTCACCCTCCTAGGTAGCAGCACTGTACAGAAAGCGGTGATGCAGGCCCATATGATTCTAAAAAGGGGAAAAGTGGGGAAAAGCAGTGCTAAATATGAGGATAAATGCAAACGCATGCTGCTGACAAGTGGCTACAGAGCTGTACCTAATCAAAGCTGTGGCTGAAGTCATCGTGAAGGATTTGCATTCTGATGGCGTGTGCGCTGGCGTCTAAAAATAGACAATGTCAACGCGCAAAATAGTGCACACTACATAACAGGTAGATAGAAAATAGTCAGAAAGTGTTCTAAAAAATGAACTGCACAGGAAACATCAAAGGCAACAATTATTCTCTTTGATTAAATCCCTTAATGAAAAAATAGTAAAGGCCGGAAAAAAAACAAGGACTAGACTACTATGGCCATAGAAAAAAGACTTTCCCAGGCCAAAGAAAATACTATACTATCACTAGCCAAAAATGTGTATGAATGACCACCCGATGGAGGTGCATTTGATGCTTGGAAAAATCTGCAAGCAAAGTAAAGGTGTGAATCCAGTGTTAAAAAAAAGAGAAAAAAATCCAGAACTCGAAAAAGAGGATGCGAGTGACCTCAGTGGAGAAAAGAAAAATTCTAGAAAAACAATACAACGGCAAGGTAGATGAGACATACAGAAAAACATACATAATTACAAACAGTCATCATGAGTCAATGTTCATATTACATGTTGCAGACAATGTATGAGCTCAGCCATATAGTATATCGCAAAAAGGCAGCTTGTTTCCAGTCCTCTAAATTGTTTAAGCCTTTGCTGTGGAATGGGATCCCCAGGGCCATAGCTCATATATATATATATATGTGGGCTACGCGTCGTTCAATGGAACCATAGTCTGGCAACGGGCTGAAAACGAAGAATACGTGAGGATTATTGCAACGAGCCCCCCAATAGCGACATCTGCGACCCTCTTCCATCTCGAGGTAGGCTGACACGGGTTGGAGGACGCGGACACGCCTACAGTGAGTGGAGGGAAGGCAGCTTTCGCGTAATTGGGTTGAGGGGTGTGCTTCAATGCGGTAGGAGTAACTGTATCAACACAAGCACTCCAGACAGCATTTGCCAACAACTATCTAAATATCTCCACAACACTATCACCATATCAGCCGACGCGCTTAGAGATCGGGAGGCAGCGGCGGCGGAAATGTTAGACGATGCACGCATGCCGAAAATGAACTCACTCACCCAGAATGCAATAGCTAGCAACAGTAATACTAGCTTAAAAGATAAAATAAGGCACCTGGAAAAACTCATGAAAAGTGAACAAAGTAAATGGTGGAAAGCAAAGTCTTTACAGTGTTACTTAGATGTGGGAAGGATCCCACGGGGGTTGAGAATACTCATAGCTCGCAGCTATGAACACCCGGATCCTGAGATGATGAAAGAATGGGCAGAGACAAATCTTGACTCATCAAGGAAACTTGTAACCAATCTGGTTAAATACGCGGAGAGAGACAGAACACGACTACAGGAACAAATTGAAATAATCAACGATGAGTTGAGCCAAATGGGGGAAAAGGAAGAACTAACTAAATGAAGGGAGGAAATGACAAAGAGACTCAGCAAAGAGGAAGAAAGGAGGGGGGAGAGGAAAACTTTTAAATTCCACAGAGACAAAGTGGATTACGAGTGCGGCCGAATATTTACGTTCGCCAGGAAGTACGATTCACTCAAGGCATCCAAGTATGGTGGAGCCAATGTAGGAAAATCCAGTACAGCAAGCAACAGGGCTAGACCTGTAGAAACATCAAATTCAGATCTAAGCTCTGCAATTGAGAGTGAAACTGAACAAGAATCTTGTGATCCAAGGGTAACGCAAATACCCTCCCAATTATCCCTAGCTGAGGAATTAGATTTTTTATGTCTGGAGCGCAGACAGACATTAAGACCGAGAACACAAGCAAACAAACCGGGAAAAGCAGATCCACCAGGCGCCGGGAGAGGCGAAAAGTCAAACGAAGAAGAACCCAGGAGACAACCAGTGCGCAAGTGGAAACGGAGGTAAAAACCAATTCAAATGCAAATGCAAACCGTACCGTAATCAATCTGGCCAATGTGGATCTCAGTAAAGCAGAGGAGCAACTTCTATCTCTCTGATTATCTTATTGACCTGAGAGCACTTTTAATTACGCAGCAACAAGATTGGATATATTCAAAAGTGTACGTAAGCTCAAACTTAAAAAATATCATCTACTGCGGAGCAAAACCATGAACAGTACACAGTTAAACCAACAGGGTGATTCCTCACAACCTTCTCCCCCATTTAATTTAACAGCATCTGATATGCCAATATTGAGAGTCATACATGATTTAGCAGAGGAAAATGCAACATCTGTGCTGCCTAGCCAGGATATTGAACCTATGATCAAAGTGACTGAGCCTAATATGTCCACTACACCGTTTAAACCCCGCTCAACTTTCAACCCTATAACACCGAGGGATGCCATAGACATTTTCCATGAACAGACAGTAGCAGGCATCAAACACCTAAACCATGTAATACAAGGAACAAAAAGAAACAAAGTCAACAAACAAGAAATACAATATCATCAGCTCATGACTAAACTAAAGAACAACTCGCAAATCATTATACGGAACGCGGACAAAGGAGGTAATCTAGTCATCTGGGGCAAAGAGGACTATGTAGAGGAAGCTATGGGGCAATTGTCTGATAGGGAGTGCTATCGCAAGAGTGACATGCTATCTCTCAAATCCACTTACAATCAATATTACGCAAAATTACTGGCGTGGAAAAGCGCAGGTCTACTCACAATGCAAGAATATAAATATTTTAAAAACGACACCCCGACAATCCCAGTTATTTACTTCATCCCCAAAATTCACAAGAACCCACAAAAGCCCCCCGGGCGACCAATAATTTCTGCCTGCAACAGCTTACTTGAAAAATCATCCCAGTATGTGGACTATTTTTTACAGGAACATGTTCAACAACTTTCCTCTTACATTAGAGACACTGGGTACTTTTTGTACAAAATTCATGATTTTAATTGGCAGAGTAATTTCTTTTTAATAACCTTGGACGTGACAGCACTCTATACTAGTATCAACCACCAAGATGGTTTGAGGGCCCTACAATTTTATCTAGACAAAAGACCAGCCCAATTTGCACAACACAGTAAGATGCTAGTCAATATGGTGGAATTTTGCTTGCATAACAGCATCTTTATGTTTCAGAACGCACTTTATCAACAACTGTGCGGAGTGGCAATGGGGGGCCAGCTTCTCCCCCAGCTATGCCTGTCTCCATATGGGATGGTGGGAGGAGCTGGTACTGCGAAAAACACATGAAGAGACATTTTAACAACAATGTAAAACTGTGGCTGCGGTTCATTGATGACCTTTTTATAATCTGGCAGGTAACCTTGACAGATGCAAAAAAATTTATAGAGGGTCTCAACTCTAATGATCTTAATTTGCAATTTACAGCTACTATCCGTGCCGAGGCAGTAAAATTTCCTAGATGTTCAGGTGTATATAAAAGAGGGAAAAATAGCTACTAAAATACACCGCAAACTCACGGCAGGCAACTCAGTGCTGCATGCCTCTAGCTCCCATCTGCAATACTTGATCCAAAGCATTCCCTATGGGGAAATGCTTAGGCTCAGGAGGATCTGTAGTGATGACGATGACTTAAGGGAAGCACAACTAGCAAGTAAAGCCAGATTCCTGGAGAGAGGGTATTCAAATAAATGCATTAATGCAGCCATAAACAAAAGCAAAGCTGTAGTCAGAGAAGATCTACTTAAAAACTACAAATCCCAAGAACATATACCTGTGGCCTCTAATACAGTAGAGGTACCAAGGGAGGAAGAAGATATCTTTAGGATGATCTTGGGTTACACTAAGCAGGACAAAGCCATTACCAAAATCATCAGGAGAAACTGGCCATTAGTCCTTAATGACCCGATCATAGGCCACTTGCTACCTACTAAGCTCTCCATAACCCACAGTAGGGCTCCTTCGATGAAAGACGTTCTGGTACAAAATAATCCGGTGAGCCAGACATGAAGTTCTTGGTTAGCACAAAGAAAAGGATTTCTCAGATGCAAGTTATGCAAGGCCTGCCAATATGGCACAAACAAAACGTCCTACATGATACCTTTTGGCAACCAAGAGAGATTCATCAATAAGGCCCTAACGTGCAAAACGGACCATGTCATCTATGTGCTGGAGTGCCCCTGTGGCCTACGATATGTAGGAAGCACCAAACTGCAGGGCCACAAGAGGGTACTCCAGCACATACGAGCTATTAAAAATTAGGACCAGACCTACCCGGTGGCACAGCACTTTGGGGAAGTACACAATTCTGAACCCAAAGATCTTAAATATTATCTAATAGATACCGTACTACCAAATAAAAGAGGGGGAAATAGGGAAAAAATCCTATGCCAACTTGAGACCTGATACATTTTAGACTTGGATTCTAAGCATCCAGGTGGGCTCAATGCCACAGAAGACTTATACACTTGTTTATGAGGGTTACCAGGCGGTGAGAGGCTCTTAATTTTAAGACATCGTCAAAACATAGGAATCTGTATTTATAAATCTGTTTAGCTAAGGCTAAACATTGAACCCAGCCGTCCTCCCAATCATTTGCACAGTCCTTTGTTTTATAAAATAATGATTTTCAACTTTTTGCACTTTGATGTTACATGCACATGCACTTTTGTAAATTGCACAAGGCACAAGCACTTTAAGTAGTCAAAGGGTTTACATTACTAATGTTTACAGTTCAAGATTCTAATATGCCTCAGCACTTTATGTAGACAAATTATTGATCTACAGGTTAACGCAATCGCAAACTGTTGCACCAAATGTATTATACATGTATTAGGTGACTGTTTTTAAGCAGGAATTGCGCTACCATGAAAAAAATGTATTTTAAATGTTTTTAAGTGTCATCATCAAGTAGCTAACTCAAGATGAGGAAAAGATCTATTTAAAGTTGATGTGCTTAATCGGTATTTATACCGGGATGTAATTGGAGTGCTTGAAGGCAAAGACAATATAAGGGCTGTAAAACAATAAGTAATTTATCTATGTCTATGACTACCTTTGTAAATAGCACTGTTCACTTTAAGAAAAAGCTGAAAAAAATTATACAAAAATGAGATCGAGGCTGTGAAGCGCATCATGTGATCAAGGCCCTTCGGTGCTGAAACGCTTAATGGCTGCTTGGTGATTTGGAGAAATAAAGAAAAGAATGTTGCACCAAACCGTGGTCCGTGCTCCAGTCCTTCCGGCGATCCTGGCAAGCAGTGGCGGAGTAGGCTTGAGATATATATATATATATATATATATATATATATATATATTCACTGAAAAACCATAGGTTTCAGGCACGTTATAGTTAGAAATTAGCATTTAAAAACCTTAGAAATTCACTGAAAAAACCATAGGTTTCAGGGACGTTATGACATTTCACTCGTACAAAACCAGAGAAATTCCGCCGTTATAGTTAGTTCAGCTAACTATAACTCGTGCCCCCGCAATGCACTGCTGATGACGTCACATATTACATCATTCATGACATGGTCAGTGACATCACTGATTACATCACTGATGACATCTCAAATGACATCACTGATGACATCACTGATGACATCATCCAGTGACTGTGTGTTTCTTTAAAGTTTAAATATGTTTTATATATATGCCAAGGTGTTATGAAGAATGAGTGGGTGTTTAAGTGTCTGGATGGAGGATTTAGTAGGTGCGTGACTGACTGTTTAAGTGAGTGATTAAATGTGTCTTACTGAATGCATGGGTTAGTGACTAAACTGTGTGAATGTCTGTATCAGTCTGTCTGTTGTTGTATAAGCTGCTGCATGTGTTGGTCAGTAGCTACATGAGTGTCTATATGGGTTATTGATTGGTTGCCTGAGTATTTGTATGGGTGCCTGAGTGTGTGGGTGGGTGGGTGGGTGGAAGGTGTGTGACTCTGTGCATAGATGTTTGAGTGGTTGATTCACTGGGTGTATGGGATCAAGAGTGCATGTGGAAACAGCTGTATGGGTGGGTGAGTGTGTGTATGGGTGTGTTGGTGAGTGAATGGATGTCTCAGTGGTACATGTCCAAGTAACTACATATGTAAAAGGCAGTGTATGTGAGAGTTGGAGTATATAAATGACTATACGTAAGAGTCAGTGATTGTGAGAGTGGCTGTATGGATGAGTGTGTACTTGTATCAGTGATTGTATAAGAGAGTAAGTATGCATTTGTTTCTGTATGAATAAGTGATGTGGTGTGTGTATAACTGTATAGGTGAGTAAATGGAAGTGTGATTGATTCTTCGCATGACTGACTAGGTGTGTGAGTACTTCTGGATGAGTGGTGGTGGGTGAGTGTCTGTATAGGTGTATGAGTGCATATGATAGTGTTGTATTGATGAGTGACTGCATGTATGAGTGATTGTATGGGTGAATGAGTGGATGTGTGTGTAGACCTAGGAATCAGTGAGTGCGTATGTAGTAACTGGTATTGGTGTGTCGATGGTTTCGAAAATGGTAGTCTGTATTTTACAGTGGTTGTATCAAAGGTTATATTAGGGTGTGAGGAGGTGCATCAGATTTTCACGTGGATGATGTCATCAGTGATATCATTTGAGATGTCATCAGTGTCACTGACCATATCATGAATGATGTAATATGTGACGTCATCAGCAGTGCATTGCAGGGGCGCGAGTTATAGTTAGCTGAACTAACTATAACAGCGGAATTTCTCTGGTTTTGTACGAGTGAAATGTCCAACTAACTATAACGTCCCTGAAACCTATGGTTTTTTCAGTGAATTTCTAAGGTTTTTTTAAATGCTAATTTCTAACTATAACGTGCCTAAAACCTATGGTTTTCAGTGAATTTCTAAGGTTTTTTAAATGCTAATGTCTAACTATAACATACCAGTCGCGTTTCCAGAGTGGTGGAGAAAGGTGAGCGTGGCCTCCGAAACACCTCTTAGCAATCCCACTGTGTGGGATTTACTGGAGGTAACAGGAGGAGTAGTTAGCCCCCAACGTCAACCTTGGGGGCCAACTACCCATTTTACTACCACCAGTATGTCCCACACAGCAGGATTGCTAACTTCTTATATCAGGCCCCACCCCCTCCCTGTGCAAACGCACACCCTAGCACGTTGTAAGTTGGGGGATTAAGTCCCCCTGAATCCTGAGGGTCCCTGGGGGCCAACTAGCCCTCCAGGTACCTCCAGTAAGCGCCACAGAGCTGCTTTGCAGAGAGGTGGTCGAAGGCCATGCCCCTTTTTACACCTCTCTTCAACGCAGCTCTGTGGCGCTTACTGGAGGTACCTGGTGGGCTAGTTGGACCCCAGGGACCCTCAGGATTCCAGGGGACTTAATCCCCCAACTTACAACGTGCCAGAGGGCCCGTTTGCATAGTGGTGAAGGGAGGGGCCTGATGTGACAAGTGTGCAAACGCGCCCCGTGGCTTGTTTTAAGTTGGGGGATTAAGTCCCCTTGAATCCTGAGGGTCCCTGGGGGCCAACTAGCCCACCAGGTACCTCCAGTAAGCGCCACAGAGCTGCGTTGCAGAGAGGTGGTCCGAGGCCACACCCTTTTTACACCTCTCTGCAATGCAACTCTGTCTGCTTAAAAAAAGTGTATTTTCCCATGTTAATTCCCATAGGATGCAGAGTCGAACCTACAGCCCAAACTTGTCCCGTGAGTGCTCCGCACCTGGTAGCTTTGATTTTTAACGTGATTTCGACCTCACGCTGCGGAAAAAAGCACCCGTCCAGGAGTCTGGGTGATACTTGGAAGCATGGATATATATATATATATATGTATATGTATATATATATATATATATATATATATATATATATTCCATCGACATCCTTCCGGATAAAATGAAATCGCACTCGCAAGAAGATTAATTTCCCAAGTTCTTTTATTTTTCAAAGGTTTCCAGGTTGAGAGAACAACCGACGCGTTTCGTTATCACAGATAACTTGATCACGGTTAGGATGACCATATTCGTTTCAACCAATTAAATCACTTTTAATGTTACATGTGACTCACATAAGTTCAGGACCCTTTCAGTGGATTCTGGGATTTGTAGTTTATTAGTATTTATATATTTAAATAAAATTAAAATTAAAATTCCTTTTTTGTTTAAGTATTCACGTGTACAAAGTGTTACTACTATTCTATACTAAAATTAGTGTGTTTGTGATATGCTTTATTAATTCAGATAAGGAGTTATAAAACTTTCTAATATTGCAGTATAATTATTCTCTTAACTGCATTCTCATTTGGCGCTCTAATGCTGCCTTGCATTTATCTGTGACATACCAAGTCGTTTTTTTAGGGTGGGGGGTCTAGTTCTTTGCCGGACAACCTTATTTTTACTATGTTGTCCGCATTTCTATTACGTACATTCTTTTTGTGATCCCTAGTTTTAAGGAAAATCACGTGATTTTCTATGTAGACAGAATTTAATCTCCCTCCACGATTCAATTACGCCCTCTAGTGGGCCTTCTCTAGGCTGTCATATAGATTATAAGGATTAACTTATTCTTATTCCTACCCTCTTATGTGCATTTATTTAATTTAAAAGAATTATCCGCAATTCTGAGTTTGTAAAAATGTGTGTAATTATGTGATGTTTGTGCTCTATACCAGTTACATACAAAATTAGATTAATTCAAATCATAAATGGACGTACAGTTCCTCGCTCTGGTTTAACCCAAACGGAGTAAAAGTTCTGAAATTCAGTATTTGCCTTGATTCTCTCTGCCGCAGTTTCTTTTCGCGGTTTCCGCCTCTCTCATTGCGAGGTATCGTTTCAATTGCATAGAAGCTTAGTAACTTACAGTTTCCCTCATGTTCAATCTCCATGTGTTTAGCTATGGCATTGCTTCGATCTTTATTCACTGTTGCTCGTACATGCTCAAGTATCCTCTTTTTCAGTTCGCATATTGTGCTTCCTATATACTTCAAGGAGCATGGACACTCTATCACATAAACGACATATTGACTTTTACAAGTTATTAGCTCTCTTATTTGCCACATTTTGTTGTTTGCCAATTTCACCTCTGTCATGTTCTTCGCTATCTGACAGACTTTACAATTGTGGCATTTAATGAAGCCTTTTGTTTTCAGCCATTGAGATCCTTTTAATTTTTCCTTTCGTTGATGATGACTATGGATCAATTTGTCTTTAAGATTTTGTGCCCGGCGGAACGTTATTTTTGGGTGAGTTCCCATTACTTTTCCTACTGTGGGGTCAAGTTGGAGTATTTTCCAATTTTTTCGCAAGATATTTGCGATTTTTTTAGATTCACAAGAATAATCCATAATCAGTCTTACAGGCTCCTGAGTTTGTTGTGTGGCTGTTAAGTTTACTTTCGGTTTCAATTTTAGTGTTTCTTCCCATGTTCTTTCATTTGCTTTTATCCAACACTTCCTGACATTGCTTTCTTTATATCCTCGTTGTTTAAATCTCAGTGCAGTTTTGGTACTTTGATTTTCCCATTCCTGTTCGTCTGAACATATCCGCCGAATTCTGAGAAATTCCCCATAGGGTATATTTTCAATTATTGATGCCTTGTGAAAACTGTCTGCATGTAATGTGGCATTTGTTGATGTTTCTTTGCGGTGTAGAGTTGTTCGTATTTCATTGTTGGTGACATAGATCTCAGTGTCCAGAGAAACGACCCTTTCTTTGCTGATGGTATAGGTGAATCTAATGTTTGCTTCTGTTGAGTTCAAGATTTCAAAATACTCATTGAACTCAGCAGCTGTTCCATCCCATACAATTAAAAGGTCGTCTATATACCGCAGCCACATGGCAGTTTTGTTTACATGTTTGTCATTATTGGGGTGCCAGGCTAATTGTTGTTCCCACCACCCCATCACAAGACACGCATATCCGGGACTGAAAGAGAAACCCATTGCACATCCTTTTGTTTGTTGGCAAATCTCTTCACCAAACATAAATACATTTTGGGTCAGACACATCTCAATCATGTCTGAGAGCATTTGGTTGTGTTGGTTATACTGTATATTCCGTTCTTTCAGGAAAAAACTACATGCCAGTAACCCGATGTTATTGTCGATGTTAGTATATAAGGATATTACATCCATTGTGATGAGCATGTAGGAGTCTTGCCATGATAATTCTTGGAGATGCCTCAAGAGGTCGGTGGTGTCCTTTATATAAGAATTTAGGTTTAACACAAATGGCATAAGGAAAAAATCAATATAATTGGCTATTGGTTCCAATAGTGATCCTTTTGCTGACACTATCGGCCGCCCTGGTGGTTTGAGTGAGTTTTTATGCAGCTTTGGTAAAAAATAAATTGTTGCTGTTGTCGGATGTTCTGTTGTCAAATATTTTCTTTCATCATCGTCAATTAGATTTTGTAGGAGCCATTGCATGGTTTTCCCATCCAAGGCCTCTTTGTACATCTGAGTTGGGTTTTTCTCCAATTTGCGGTAGTACTCCCGATTTCTCAATTGAGAATATGCCTCCAATTCATAATCCGATGTGTTCCAAATGACGATATTGCCACCCTTATCAGCCATTTTTATTGTGATATCTCGATCCTCCATTAGATTTTTAAGGGCAATCCTTTCATTCTTTGTGAGGTTATCTCGATATTTAGTTCTTTTAATTTTGTAGAGATCTTGAACTACAGCTTCCTGGAAAAGGTCGATTTTTTTTGTGGGCAGGCCATTTCCGCAGGGATAAGATCTTGTTCTTCCGTGACGTCTAAATTAATTAGAGTTAAAAGTGCATTCATGTCCGTTGTGATCAGATTTGACTCTGGTGGTTTGAGACTTTTTTTCTTTTTCATTTTTGTGTAATTCGCCATGTCCTTGTTTTCCTGAAAAATCTTAGCGAGCTTGATTTTTCTGACGTACTTGTAAATATCTATTCTAGTTTGCGCTATGTCCATTTGTTGTGTCGGACAGTAATTTATTCCATATTTTAGCAAGGATATTTCTGACTCTGAGATGTTACGTTTAGAGAGGTTGATCACTGCCAATTCATTCGTTTCGTTTATAGGGGATTTTTCTGACGCATGCTCCTTGTTTTTGCACCAATTTTTTCCATTGAGCCACCTTCTCCTTTTTCCCCTCCTGGTTGTTTTTTGGATTCCCACTGGCGTCCTCTCCCTCTTCCTTTTGGACTTTGTTTTGGGTTTCGGTTTTGTTCCCAATGTCTCTGTTGGAGGACCAACCTCATATCCCCTAAAAAAGTACTTTTAGATTGATCTGCATTTGTTTCTTGTTCTCCTTCACTGGCGTCAGTTGATGTTAGGGATGTAATGCTGCTTGAACTCTGGGCTGCGCCATCCATACGATCTTGTTGTTTAAAAATATCAAATTTTCTAGCCCTTGTGTGTAAGCATCCTTATCCCGTTGGAACTTGGTTTGTTTCCTTACTTTTACTACTTCCTCGTGTTTTTCAACATATCGTTCCAGGTCCTCTTTTAATTTAGTCATTTCCGAATTCATTTCCAATGTTGCTAGTTCCTTTTCTAGTTCCTGTAGCTCCTCTTTGATTTTAATTAGTGCCACTTCTATGTGTTTTACCAAGATTGCTATCAGACCCAATGAGGAGTTTAAAACATACTCTCCCCATTCTTGTAGCAATTCATTTGTTGCATCCTGTTGACTAGGCATTAATGATATCCTCAAACCTCTTGGGACTCTTCGTACTTCCAAGTATTTTTTCAATGTGATTAATTCCCACCATTTGTTTATTTCTTTCCTACTTAGTTTTTCCCATTGTTTAAGTTTACTCCGTGTATCAGATTTCTTTAGGTACTCTTGTTGGCTGTTTGGTTCCGTATGTCTATTTCTTGATCAAAAAGTGAGTCCAAAAGTTCATTTCGTTTTGCCTCTCGTTTTTCACATGTAACATTAAAAGTGATTTAATTGGTTGAAACGAATATGGTCATCCTAACCGTGATCAAGTTATCTGTGATAACGTAAACGCGTCGGTTGTTCTCTCAACCTGGAAATCTTTGAAAAATAAAAGAACTTGGGAAATTAATCTTCTTGCGAGTGCGATTTCATTTTATCCGGAAGGATGTCGATGGAATAAGTGGTGGCGTGGCTCTGCCTGGAAATTTGCACCGAAGCGATGCGCCATGGGTTCTAACGAATTATGAGCCAAGAGATGTGGATATATATATATACATATATATATATATATATATATATATATGTATGTATATATATATATATGTATATGTGTATATATATATATATGTGTATATATATATATATATATATATTACCTACTGGCGGTCGCCAGTAGGTAGTTATAGTTAGAACCTAGTTTCCATAGGAAAAGCATTTTTTGATTTGCTAATAACTTTGGCATCATTTGACGAATCTTCCTGAAATTCTCCAAACAAAAAGTCTATCCAGGTCAGCTCCTATCCTGAAAGTTTGGGGGTGATTCGTCAAGCGGGGGCTGAGAAAAAAGGGGGTCTTAAAACTTGTTTTCTCCATGTTAATTTCCATAGGAAATTTTGCGACGAGCTACAGCCCGAACCGCTGAACGGAATTACCCCAAATTTGGCAAAAAGGTAGAGCTTGGTTCAGAAAGCGACCTTTTTTTAAATGGTGTAAATCCGTTCAGTAGTTTTTGAGAAATTCAAAAAATAAGAGTCAAAAAATCAATTTCCCATAGGAAACTTTGTGCAAGGCTACAGCCGAAACTACTGATCGGAATTACTCCAAATTTGGCAGAAAGGTAGTGCTTGGGTCCAAACGCGACCTTTTTAAAAATGGTGTAAATCCGTTCAGTAGTTGCTGAGAAATTAGAAAAATAAAAGTTTCGATATCTGGGCGGAGTCTAAGTCGCGTGCGCGGAGCTTCACTGTGATTGGCTGCTAGTAGTCCAAACCAGGAAGTGTTGGCAGCCATCTTGTGGCTCGGTAGAAGCGAGTCACCCGAAAACGGAGAAACAAAGGTATAAAACAAGAGAAGGGGTCAGGGTAGAAAAACCCTGACCCCCTAGGCCTGCACAGGGGGTCCCAGAAGGACCCCCAGGGCCCAAAAAATCATTAAAAAAAAAAAAAAAGCCAAACATTTTCGCTGGGGTCGCGGGTTCTCGCGTTTCATTTTAATGGGTGGGCTAGGTTCCGGGGGTATTTCTTAAAAAATAATAGCAGGGGCTCGCAGGGGTTGCGGGGGTATGCTGGGGTCTGCGCAGCCCCGGGCTTCACTCATGTTGGGAGGGGTTGCGCGGCCCCCTTCTGGAGCCTTCTATGTGCTTGTAACTTTGGCGTCATTTGACGAATCTTTATGAAATCATCCAAAAAGTTTCTCTTTTTTTGATTAGCTCTTATATTGAAAGTTTGGGGGTGAATGGTGTAGGAGGGGCTGAGAAAAAAAAGGGTCCTAAAACGTGTTTTCTCCATGCAATTTCCATACGAAACTTTACAGAAGACTACAGGTGAAACTGCTGAACGTAATTACGCCAAATTTGGCAGGTAGAAAGGTGATGGTCCAGAAAGCACGCTTTTGTTTAAATGGTGTAAATCCGTTCAGTAGTTTTTGAGAAATATCACATTTTACAGATTTTGATATTTGAGAATTCTGACATGTGATTGGCTGAGGGGTTACAAGCACCAGCTTGCAGCTTATTGGCTGTGAATGGTTGAAACCAGGAAGTGTTGGCAGCCATTTTGTGATTTACTCCGTCAGCTCGCATCTCTTCGTGTAGAAGCCATCGGGTTCGTAGTTTTACTCTCTGCGAGGCAACACTGGCATCTGTGTCTGTGTGAGATATGCCTTTCACGCTGCCTCTCTTCATATCACCAGGTCGCGGCTATGCCTTTAGAAGCCCGTCAGTCGGCTCGGAGCTCTGCGAGTCAGTTTGTCGGTACGATCCCCTACACTACCCAAAGACTACCCAAACACCACTGCACTGTTGTAAACTCTAAAACACTACCCCCAGCACGATCCCCTACACTACCCAAACACCACTGCACTACCCTAAACCCTAAATCTACCCCCAGCACGACCCCCTACCCAAACACCACTGCACTACCCTAAACCCTAAAATACGACCCCCAGCACAACCCCCTACACTACCCAAACACCACTGCATTGTCGTAAACCCTAAAACACTACCCCTAGCAGGACCCCCTACACTACGCAAACACCACTGCAGTACCCTAAATCCTAAAACACTATCCCCAGTACGACCCCCTACACTACTAGACTACCCTAAACCCTAAAACACTACCCCCAGCACGACCCCCTCACTACCCAAACACTACTGTTCTACCCTAAACCCTAAAAGACTACCCCAGCACGACCCCCTACAGTACACAAACACCACTGCAGTACCGTAAACACTAAAACACTACTCCGAGGATGACCCCTTACACTACCCAAACACCACTGCATTTTCGTAAACTCTAAAACACTACCTCCAGCACGACGCCGGACCAGCACACGCCGCTTGTGCATGCAGGAGGATGCGTGCGTAGCTACATGTCCAGGCTCACTGCCAACGCTGAGGTGACATGGTAACGTCCGCTGAAGACAGCACACTGTGATGTTGCAGGGCCCGTGCCCATCTTGCTAACACAATGACCACACGGACACACTTGCTCAGATGCGAGTTCGGGGGCCGTTGGCGGTCCTGGGGTTGTTGCGATGAGTGTTGTGGCCCTCATGGGTATCCGTGTATCATGCTCATTGACTCTATGGCACCTGTGGGTGTTCCGGTGTGGCTCTTGGCTGTGTTCCCTTTCATGCTGCAGGTAGTCGTCCTGCTTAACACCAGCAGAAAGCAGGTGTAAAATCCCTGGTGCTAACGCGGCTTATCGCCGGAATTTGTTTCGCATCGCAGTTTTTGCCTTTCGTTGTGAAAGTTGTGATGTGGTTTTTCGTGTACAGAAAAATAAACGAACTGGGAAGTGTATCCCGTCAAGATTCAGCACCTGACCCACTATTCCCAATCAATATAAATACAATGAGATTTCTTCATTGATTTTGTGTGTACACTGTAAATGCACCCACTACCACAGTGCAATTCAATACAGGATTTTAGTATTTAGAATAAATCGCAAAGGGGCACCTCGTGTGTTTTTGCACGGGAACGCATACTCTGCATCTCATTATCAGCACTTTAATGCAACTAAAGTTGAGATAAATCTAACACACTATTCAGAAGCTGGTGCAAACTGCAGACATCACCAGTATTCCCGCGATAACTGCCCCAAAATTTAACACCATGGTGGACACCACCAAATAACAGTAATAAGAACGAGAAAGAGTCACACAGCACTTAAGTAACAACCAAAAACTTTATTGAAATTTATTTATTTTTTTCAAACTTTATTTTTCCGTTTACGTACATATAGAGGATAAACTAAATTTAACTAACTCAACACAAAACAACAAGGCAGAAGACTCCTGTCGGGTCCATCAATGTCGACGACACAGCCTGCAAAATAAAGCACAAAATAAGGACGTGTGTAATGCGCATATCAAAGGAGTGAGACACAGAGAAAGAGAGGAGGAAAAAAAAGCCAGAGAGAAAAAGAGAGGGAAGGAAAGAAAGGGAGTGAGAAAGGGAGAAGGGAGAGAGAGTGAGAGAGATAGAGGAAAGGAAGGAAGAGAGTGAGAGAGAGTGAAGAGAGGGAAGTGAGAGAGAGAGAGAGACACTGCCGCCCCTGCGCATCCATGACCAAATAATTACCTGCTGCCACCGGAGTGTCTACCAGTGGGCACTGCACGTGCCTGTGAAAGCTCCAGGGCCCGGTCCCTCCACAATGGCTTGGTGCACATTATGTGGACCCGCTCCGCGGCCCAGCAGATCCCACACATGTCACTGAGTCCTGAGTCATCAATGGCGGAGACCACATCAGCTTTTGGTGCCGCTAACCCTGTGCAACGCAAGTCCGCGCCACGTGGTAGTAGGCCCCTGATGGCCACATCATCTTCGGGTGGCACTAACCCTATGCAACTCAAGTCAGCGCCACGTGGTGGTAGGCCCCTGACGGCCACATCAGCTTCGAGTGGCACTAACCCTGTGCAACTCAAGTCCACGCCACATGGTAGTAGGCCCCTGACGGCCATACAGCTCAGGGTGCGACTAACCCTCTGCGCAACTTTTCATGGACTCTTTATGATTGAGAACTGTGGAGCGTCCGCCATCCAGTCACCGCCGGCAATAAAAGATGTGACGTTGTCGATCCATTATATTTGCGTGGTCACATGGCCTGTGACGCATGTGCCGGATGGGTGTGGTGTGTGTGCAAACCTGCCCTCAGGGAGTGGCCGTGACATGTTGACAACTAGACCACTGACCTGCACACCAACAGCGAGTACGCCTGTGACAGGTAGCTATGTGGGGGGTGTGAAAACGTGTTTTCTCAATGGATTTTCCATAGGAAACTTTAGACAAGGCTACAGGTCAAACTGCTGAACGGAATTACGCCAAATTTGGTAGGGAGAAAGGTCTTGGTCCAGAAAGCGCGCTTTCTCGCATCGAGTGAAAATATAAAAGAAAGGTCCTGGGGGCAATTTAATATACCGGAGCTCTGTCTGTGCGAGATAACCCTTTCCCGCTCCCTCTGCCCAACATCACCACTTCGCAGCTATGCCGTTAGAAGCCAGTCCTTCGGCTCGCAGCTCTCTACCTTTGCGAGCTAGTACGCTGCTGTGCCTGTACCTCTGCGAGCTATTACGCTGCTGTTCCTTTGGGAGCGGATGGCTCGTAGTACTGCGTCTGTGAGTCGAGCGGACGAGCCACAGTTGTCCCTCTGCGAGCCTGGGTGCGAACTGTTCATAAGTCACACTACATAAGCATTGAAAAGCCATTTTGTGATTCAGTCCATCAGCTGGTATCTGTCCGAGGCATTTCTGAAAACATACCGGAGTTCTTTCTGTGAGAGAAACCCCTTTCACGCTGCCTCTCCCCACATCAGCAGGTAACGCACCCTCTTCCCACATTATCAACATACCCCCAACAACCTTCTTGGGCCTGGAATTGTCCCTGTGCGGTTGCACAAACAAGAATCTTAGTCATGTATAGATTTACATATAAAACATTTTATTTAAACAAAACAACAACAAATAAAACTGAAGGGAGTCTGGTGCTGTGGTCGCTGCAACAAAGTTGGGGTCACTGCCATCTAGGATTCAGGACACAGATCCACATGTGGGATCGGCTTGTATTGAACAGGGTTAGTGGCACCACGTGTCGCGCCTTGTGTTGTACAGGGTTAGTGGCACCACGTGTGGCCGGCCTTGCATATGGAAATATGCCTCACTGATCGAAGGGAGTCTGGTGCTGTGGTCGCTGCCACGGACTTGGGGTCACTGACATTCAGGACTCAGGACACAGTTCCACATGTGGGATCGGCTTGTGTTGAACAGGGTTAGTGGCACCACGTGTCGTCGGCTTGTGTTGAACAGGGTTAGTGGCACCACGTGTCGCGGCTTGTGTTGAACAGGGTTAGTGGCACCACGTGTCCAAAATTCGAATTGCGAGCTCTGCTGCCCGCAGTGTAGGCTGCTAATGAGTGTTCGTTTGCACTTGAAGATGAATTTGGTGATTGTACTAAAGCTATAACTGATATAAAAAAAGTTCTTGATGCAAGGATACTAAACGGATATTATGTAGGTTTTAGGCCTGTGATAGTTACTTGCCTACTGGACTCTGTAATTAATGAATGAAGACTTACTTTTAATTGTGAGCCCTGATGACCGCAGTATAGGCCAGAGGTAGCGGTCAGCAAGGGCCCATAGGCACGTGGCGTTGAGTTGAGGTGCACAGTTAGTGGCACCAAAAGCATTGAGAATGTATGAGCCTGTGATGCTGCTTGGTGCGGATGGGCCACACTGGGAGCAATGTCTCTTGCCTACTGGACTGCGTCATCTGCAATCGCAACTGTATCTGAATTGTGAGCCCTGCTGACCGCAGGGTAGGCCAGAGGTAGCGGTGAGCAAGGGCCCAGAGCCACGTGCATAGGTTGGTGGCCCCACCGGCCTGCGTAGTTCAGGTTCAGTGGCACCACGTGTCGCCAGCCTTCCATATGCAAATACGCCTCATTAATCGAAGGGAGTCTGGTGCTGTGGTCGCTGCCACGAAGTTGGGGTCACTGCCATTCAGGAGTCAGGACACAGTTCCACATGTGGGATCGGCTTGTGTTGAACAGGGTTAGTGGCACCACGTGTCGCCGGCCTTGCATATGGAAATATGCCTCACTGATCGAAGGGAGTCTGGTGCTGTGGTCGCTGCCACGGACTTGGGGTCACTGCCATTCAGGACTCAGGACACAGTTCCACATGTGGGATCGGCTTGTGTTGAACAGGGTTAGTGGCACCACGTGTCGCCGGCTTGTGTTGAACAGGGTTAGTGGCACCACGTGTCGCGGCTTGTGTTGAACAGGGTTAGTGGCACCACGTGTCCAAAATTCGAATTGCGAGCTCTGCTGCCCGCAGTGTAGACTGCTAATGAGTGTTCGTTTGCACTTGAAGATGAATTTGGTGATTGTACTAAAGCTATAACTGATATAAAAAAAAGTTCTAGAAGCAAGGATACTAAAAGGATATTATGTAGGTTTTAGGCCTGTGATAGTTACTTCCCTACTGGACTCTGTAATTAATGAATGAAGACTTACTTTTAATTGTGAGCCCTGATGACCGCAGTGTAGGCCAGAGGTAGCGGTCAGCAAGGGCCCATAGCCACGTGGCGTTGAGTTGAGGTGCACAGTTAGTGGCACCAAAAGCATTGAGAATGTATGAGCCTGTGATGCTGCTTGGTGCGGACGGGCTGCACTGGGAGCAATGTCTCTTGCCTACTGGACTGCGTCATCTGCAATCGTGACTGTATCTGCATTGTGAGCCCTGCTGACCGCAGTGTTGGCCAGAGGTAGCGGTGAGCAAGGGCCCACAGCCACGTGCATAGGTTGGTGGCCCCATCGGCCTGCGTAGTTCAGGTTCAGTGGCACCACGTGTCGCCGGCCTTCCATATGCAAATATGCCTCACTAATCGAAGGGAGTCTGGTGCTGTGGTCGCTGCCACGAAGTTGGGGTCACTGCCATTCAGGAGTCAGGACACAGTTCCACATGTGGGATCGGCTTGTGTTGAACAGGGTTAGTGGCACCACGTGTCGCCGGCCTTGCATATGGAAATATGCCTCACTGATCAAAGGGAGTCTGGTGCTGAGGTCGCTGCCACGGACTTGGGGTCACTGCCATTCAGGACTCAGGACACAGTTCCACATGTGGGATCGTCTGTTGCCTACTGGAATGCGTCATCTGCAATCTCGACTCCATCTGAATTGTGAGCCCTACTGATCGCAGTGTAGGCCGGAGGCAGCGGTCAGGAAGGGCCCACAGCCACGTGTTGTTGACTTGAGCAATGTCTCTTGCCTACTGGACTGCGTCATCTGCAATCGCGACTCGATCTGAATTGTGAGCCTTGCTGTCCGCAGTGTATATCGAAGGCAGTAGTTTGTACAGACATAAGTCCGCGGTGCTGTGCCGCTGGGGGCCTGTGTGGCGGAAGCCAGCAATCGGCTGAGGAGGCTGGCGGTCACGTCGGCGGCCTCGTGGCAAGGTGAGGGGCGCCGCCCTGGCAGACGCTTTGGCCTTCCCACAAGTGAATCACGCCCAGAGCTCCGGCCTATTTATTCACACTCCTACGCTGAAGTGGCGTACGTCGGACCAGCCCACTCCGGTTACGCTTATGCTTACAGGGGGGGACGACACAGCTACATGACTGAGATCTTCCCTAGTGTTTGACGTAACATGGTTGGGTCCACTGTCCACAACACTACAAGCACCAGTAGTATTTGTGCACATGGAGAGGTGTGTGTTCTGCACACTGAGATGTGCCCAGCACATCACCGCTACACTTTGCATTGTGTGCATTGTTAAACATGGGTGAATTGCTTCCTTCACATATAGTTTGTTCACACCTGTCCCAATATTCAGCTATTGTGTAGCTGAGGGGCCATACCGTTTTCGAAAGGTTCGCTGTCTTATTCTGCGCTGCCTCGGTGGTAGAGGGGGGCGGGGGGTCCTGGGGGTGGTGGTGGGTGTTGTGTCGTTCTTGGGTGTCGGAGCTGCTTGATCAGTAGGTCTATGACATGTGTTGGTCTTCAGATGTGGCTCTGGGCTGGGCTCCCTTTCATACTGTATGTAGTTGTTTAATATTTAAAAAACAAGAAGACATTATATAGTTTAAATAACAAATAAAAGAAATTACAGTAGGGAGAGGGGTGGTACGGGGGGGGAGGTCCTGAGGGTTGTGGCAGTGGGTGTTGTGTCCTTCTTGGGTGTCGGAAAAACTATAGGTTAAATGAACATTATAATTAGAAGTTAGCATTAAAAAAACATTGAAATTCACTGAATAAACCATAGGTTTCAGGGACGTTATAAATAGAAATTTGTATTTAAAAACCTTTGAAATTCACTGAAAAAACCATAGGTTTCAGGCACGTTATAGTTAGAAATTGGCATTTAAAAAAACCTTTGAAATTCACTGAAAAAAACATAGGTTTCAGGCACGTTATAGTTAGAAATTAGCATTTAAAAACCTTAGAAATTCACTGAAAAAACCATAGGTTTCAGGGACGTTATAGTTAGTTGGACATTTTACTCATACAAAACCATAGAAATTCCACTGTTATAGTTAGTTCAGCTAACTATAACTCGCGCCCCCGCAATGCACTGCTGATGACGTCACATATTACATCATTCATGACATGGTCAGTGACATCACTGATGACATCACTGATGACATCTCAAATGACATCACTGATGACATCATCCATGTGAAAATCTGATGCACCTCCTCACACACTAATATAACCTTTGATACACTCACTGTAAAATACAGTTCTACCATTTTTGATACCATTGACACACTAATACCAGTTACTACATACCCACTCAGTGATTCCTAGGTCTACACACACATCTACCCATTCACCCATACAATCACTCATACATGCAGTCACTGATCAATAGAACACTATCAAATGCACTCATACACCTATATAGACATTGACACACCAGCACTCATCCTAGTCAGTTATGTACTCATCCTAGTCACTCATGCAAAGAATCAATCACAGTTCCATTTACTCACCTACACAGTTATACACACACCAACTCATTTATTCATACAGATAGTAACGCATACTTAGTCTCTTATATAATCACTAATACAAGTATACACTCATACATACAGCCACTCTCACAATCACTGACTCTCACGTATAGTCATTTCTATACACCAACTCTCACATACACTGCCTTTTATATATGTACTTAGCTGGACATGTGCACTGAGACATCGATTCACTCACCAAGATGCCCATACACACACCCACCCATACAATTGTTTCCACATGCACTCTTAAACTCATACACCCTGTCAATCAACCACTCACACATCTATGCACAGAGTCACACCCCCCACCCAACCACACACACACTCAGTCTCCTATATAAATACGCAGGCAACTAATCAATAACCCATATAGACATTCATGTAGGTACTGACCAACCGATGCAGCAGCTTACACAACAACAGACAGAGTGATACAGACATTCACACACTTTAGACACTAACCCATGTATTCAGTAAGATACATTTAATCATTCACTTAAACAGTCAGTCACACAATTACTAAATCCTCCTTCCAGACACTTATACATCCATTCATTCTTTAATACAGCTTGGTATATATATAATACATATTTAAATTTGAAAGAAAACCACATTCACTGGATGATGTCATCAGTGATGTCATTTGAGATGTCATCAGTGATGTCATCAGTGATGTCACTGACCATGTCATGAATGATGTAATATGTGACGTCATCAGCAGTGCATTGCGGGGCGCGAGTTATAGTTAGTTGAACTAACTATAACGGTGGAATTTCTATGGTTTTGTATGAGTGAAATGTCCAACTAACTATAACGTCCCTGAAACCTATGTTTTTTTCAGTGAATTTCTAAGGTTTTTTAAATGCTAATTTCTAACTATAACGTGCCTGAAACCTATGGTTTTTTCAGTGAATTTCAAAGGTTTTTTTAAATGCCAATTTCTAACTATAACGTGCTTGAAACCTATGGTTTTTTCAGTGAATATATATATATATATATAGCCTTGTTGTGCATGTCAAATTTCTAGGTGATCCGTCAAGGGGGACCTGAGGAAAAAAGGGCTAAAAAAAGTGTATTTTCCCATGTTAATTCCCATAGGATGCAGAGTCGAACCTACAGCCCAAACTTCTGGGCGGAATTACACCAAATGTGGCAGAAAGGTAGATGTTATGCAGATTGTGCTTTATGTTATTTGGTGCAAATCTGTTCAATAGTTTTTGAGAAATTTATGAAAATACATTACACAAAAAAAAGACACGAAAAAATAAATTGTGCACTACTATGACCAGAATGCTTTGCAACCACACAAACAGGAAGTTGATGTGGCAGTAGAAATAATGTCTGGTCCTGCCCTGTTGTAACAAACTACCCGTGATCAAGGTTCGTGTGAGGAACCGAAACGCGTTGGGCATAGCGATGTTTGCTTAAAAGTAATAAAAAGCAACTTGAAAAAACAGCGGATTTCGAGTGAGTGCGCTTTCAATTGATCCCTGGGCTCAGGGGTCACCTTGTTCATAATTACCGGCTGCCCTGCCGGAGGAAATTCGCACCGCACCACGAGAGGAGCGCCGATGTTCAATTGAGGGCACCTTTGGATTTATATATATATATATGTATATATATATATATATATATATATATATATATAGCCTTGTTGTGCATGTCAAATTTCTAGGTGATCCGTCAAGGGGGACCTGAGGAAAAAGGGGCTAAAAAGTGTATTTTCCCATGTTAATTCCCATAGGATGCAGAGTCGAACCTACAGCCCAAACTTCTGGGCGGAATTACACCAAATGTGGCAGAAAGGTAGATGTTATGCAGATTGTGCTTTATGTTATTTGGTGCAAATCTGTTCAATAGTTTTTGAGAAATTTATGAAAATACAGTTAGAGATATATCTGGCAGTGACGACTTCATGAGAAAAAAAACGAGATTGTGTAGGGAAATGCACAGCTATGATTGGATGCCAACACGTCAACCAGGAAGTGCCGGCAGCCATCTGGAGACTAGGACTCACTGAGTCCCAAAAGAAAAAAAGTAAAAATAAAGATAAGGGGCAGGGTAGCAATACCCTGCCCCCCCCCCAAGCCATGGTCTTGGGTTCCCGCTGGAACCCCACCAAGCAAAAAAAAGCATTTTTTTAAAAAAAATTACAGCGAGGTCGCAATGAATTCGTGAATTCGCGATAAAAACATTTTTTTTAAACACAAGTGCGAGCTCCTGCACTTGTTTTTAAAACAGCCCCCAGGGGGGGCTAAGTCCAGGGGGCATATGTAATACTATGCAGGGGCCGTGCTCAGCCCCGGGGATCACCACCTGCCCGTGGCAATGAACTATGGAAATGCAGGGAGGCCTGTACAGCCCTTCCGCAGCCACGGGACAGCGACCTCCCTGGGGCAATGAATTAAAGAAATGCCGGCAGGCCCGAGCACCCCCGCAGCATCAGGAGATGCATAGCAATAAGGGGTCAGTGGTAAAGATTGGAGGGGGGCTGTGCGGCCCCCCTACTGGAGCCAAAGATGGCCTGGAGACCGCCACCCCCAGGGACAGCTCCTGCTATGTCCCGGGGTGCTCACCCCAGGACATAGCTGTTTGCTATGGCTTGTTGGGAGCTTTACTGCTCCCACTAAGTCATAAAAAACTGTGCTCCGCTTTGACCATGTGTGAGCATTTTGCTTGCTTTCTCAAAACAGAGCACAGTTGCTTTGACTGAGAGGGAGCTGCGTGTTCAGAGAGCTGGATTGCTAAGAGGCCTCCTTTCTCCACCACTCTGCAAACATGCTTCCTAGCACACTACTAGTTGGGCTTGAAGTCCATTGTACTCTTGAGGGTCCTTGGGGGCCAACTACCCCTCCTGTTACCTTCAATAAGTCACACACAGAGGGATTGCTGAGAGGTTGTTCGTGGCACGCCTCCTTTTCCCACCACTCGGCAATCAAACCTCCTGGTGCATGGGGGCAAACAACCCCTCCTGTTGCTTCCAGTAAGTCCCACACAGCGGAATTGCTAAGAGGTCTTCAGAGGCCACACCCCTTTTCTGCACCACTCTGCAAACGCACCTCCTGGTTCACTACTGGTTGAAGGATGAAGTCCTCCTGGATGCTGAGGGACCTTGGGGGCCAAGAAGCCCTCCTGGTATTTCCAGTAACTCCTACACAGAGGTATTCCTAAGTCCTGGTCGAAGACCCGCCCCCTTTCTCCGCCACTCAGCAAATGTGACTACTATTTAAAAAACCATAGAAATGCACTGAAAAATCCAAAGGTTACAGGGACATTATAGTTA
Organism: Calotriton arnoldi; assembly: GCA_963921515.1. Lineage (NCBI taxonomy): Eukaryota > Metazoa > Chordata > Amphibia > Caudata > Salamandridae > Calotriton > Calotriton arnoldi. Next base: position 139,636 of record CAWUFW010012709.1, read on the forward strand.
GGGATTAGCATTTAAAAAACCTTAGAAATTCACAGAAAAAAAGTAAAGTTACAGGGATTTATAGTTTGGAAATGGAATTTAAAAAACCTTATAAATTCACTGAAAAAAACGAAGGTTATAGCGGCGTTATAGATAGACACAGATTTCACTAGTACAAAATCAGTGAAATTCAGCAGTTATAGTTATCTGAGCTTTACTATAACTCGCGCCCCTGCAATGCACTGCTTATGGCTTCACATATTACATCCCTCATGACTTGGTAAGTGCATGAGTGTCTCAGTGGTTGTGTGAGTGTTTCAATGGGTGTGTGAGCTGGTGTGTAAGTGTGTCAGTGGCTCTGGGAGTTGCTGCATATGTGTCTCACTGGGTGTGTGAGTGGGTGCATGACTGACTGGGTTTCTGAGTGGGTGTGTGAGTGTCTGAGTAGGTGCATGAGTGTCTGAGTGGATCTGTGAGTGGGTGTGAGAGTGTCTGAGTAGGTTTGTAAGTACCTCCCTGAGCGTGTAAGTAAATTTGTGAGGGAGTGAATGAGTATCTGAGTGGGTCTATGAGTAGGTGCGCGAGTCTCTGAGTGGGTCTGTAAGTGGGTGCATGAGTGTCTGAGTGGGTCTGTGAGTGGGTGTATGTGTCTGAGTGGGTCTGTAAGTGGGTGCATGAGTGTCTGAATAGGTCTGTGAGTGGCTGTGAGAGTGTCTGAGTGTGTCTGTGAGTGGGTGCATGGTTGTCCGAGTAGGTCAATCAGTGCATGTGAGAGTGTCTGAGTAGGTCTGTGACTGGGTGTGTGAGTGGGTGTCAATGGGTGTGTGAGTGCCTGAGTGTGTAAATCGGTGTCTAAGTGTTTGTGTGGGTGTGTCAGTAGCTATGTCAGTGACTGGTCCACAATAGAACTTCAATTGCGCTTTAATCCTTAAAGGTTCCACAGTTTTGCACATAGTATCTACCCAAGTGGAGTACTTTCTATTGGTTAATTACTAAGGGCTGCCTCCTTGGGTAATCATCCAGAACGTATTGTACACTACAGCTGAGCAATGGATAATGAGGAAATGTCCCCAGTGACCTTGTGTGAGTTTTGGCAATGTGATTGCTTCTTTTGCATCTTTATTCAGAAATTTGTGAGTACATAGATGTGAATCACCGCCAGACAAGGTTCCTGATTCTTAACTATATGAAGTAAGTGCTCCTTTCTTTGGTGGAGATGTCCTCACATTCCTCGGCATCAAGAACGTGTCACTATAAGCTATCCATCATCCTGGCAAAATGCAGGAAGACCTTTGCATACTACTAAGGTGGACGGAGCAAAACGGGCAAAACTTCCAAGTGATTTCGACATTTGAATACTCATAGTAATTTAAAGGGAGAACCATGGACTCCGCTCTCACCACGCAAGGACAAGAAATAGGGCAAACACAAGGAGATGATGGACAGAGTGTTGAAACTTTTCAGACATTCACCACAAGCCACAGATCTGGGTTGAATCCATCTTCGTTCTTTAGCTCACTTCGCCAGCCCAGTTCAGACCCAGCCGTATGCAAATCAGTCTTGATCCTTTTCCTCATGGGAACAGTCCAGCCCAAACTGCTAAGCAAGCCAGGTCTTCCCTGAACCAGAAACAAGCATCCTGGGACAAGTTTCGGGGTAACACTCCTCATCAGCCAGGCTAGCTTGAATCCAGTAGCAAAGTGAGCAAGCGACCCACGTCTGGGCATACCCTACCAACTTGGGGCAAACAAACCAAACACAAGGAGATGATGGACGGAGTGCTGAAACTTTTCAGACACTCACCACCAGTCACAGATCTGGGTTGAATCCATCATCGTTCTTTAGCTCACTTCGTCATCCCAGTTCAGACACAGCCATATGCAAATCAGTCTTGACCCTGTTCCTCATGGGAACAGTTCAGCCCGAACTTCCAAGCCAGGACTTCCCTGGACCGGAAACAAGCATCCATGGAAAGGTTTCGGTGTAACAACCCTCATCAGCCAGGCTAGCTCGAATCCAGAGGCAAAGTGAGCAAGGGACCCACGTCTGCGCGTACAATGCCAACTTAAGGCAAACAAAGAAAACACAAGGAGATGATGGATGGAGTGCTGAAACTTTTGAGGCACTCACCCCCAGTCACAGATCTGGGATGAATCCATCATCGTTCTTCAGCTCATCCCGCCACCCCAGTTCAGACCCAGCCATATGCAAATCAGTCTTAACCTTGTTCCTCATGGGTACAATCCAGCTAGAACTGCCAAGTCAGGTCTTCCCTGGACGGGAAACAAGCATCCTGCAACCGGTTTCGGGGTAACATCCCTATCAGCCAGACTAGCTTGAATACAGTGGCAAAGTGAGCAAGGGCCCCATGTCTGGGCATACCCTGCCAACTTAACGCAAACAAAGCAAACGCAAGGAGATGCTGGACGGAGGGCTGAAACTTTTCAAACACTCACCCCCAGTCACAGATCTGGATTGAATCCATCATCATTCTATAGCTCACTTTGCCACCCCAGTTCAGACCCAGCTATATGCAAATTAGTCTTGACCCTGTTCCTCATGGGTACAGTCCAGCCAGAACTGGCATGCCAGGTCTTCCCTGGACTGGAAACAAGCCTCCCGGGATGGCTTTCAGGGTAACACCTCTCATCAGCCAGGCTACCTTGAATCCAGTGGCAAAGTGAGCAAAGGACCCACGACTGGGCATACCCTGCCAACTAAGGGCGAACAAAGCAAACACATGGAGATGATGGACGGAGCGCTGAAGCTTTTCAGACACACCCTCAATCACAGATCTGGGTGGAGTCCACCATCGTTCTTTAGCTCACTTCGCCACCCCAGTTCAGATCCAGCCAAATGCAAATCAGTCTTGACCCTGTTCCTCATGGGAACAGTCCAGGCCAAACTACAAAGCCAGGTCTTCCCCGGACTAAAAACAAGCATCCTGAGACCATTTTCGAGGTAACACTCATCATCATCAGCCAGGCTAGTTTGAATCCAGTGGCAAAGTGAGCAAGGGACCCACGTCTGGGCATACCCTGCCAACTTAGGGCGAACAAAGCAAACACAAGGAGATGATAAACTGAGAGCTTGGCCGGAAACACTCACCCCCAGTCACACATCTGGGTTGTATCCATCATAGTTCTTTAGCTCACTTCAGCAGACTGAACTGGGGTGGCAAAGTGAGCTAAAGAACGATGATGGATTCAACCCAGATCTGTGACTGGGGGTGAGTGTCTGAAAAGTTTCAATTTCTCCGTCAATCATCTCCTTGTGTTTGCCTTGTTCGCCCTAAGTGTGCAGGGTATGCCCAGACGTGGGTCACTTGCTCACTTTGCCACTGGATACAAGCTGACCTGGCTGATAGCAGTGTTACCCCAAAACCGGTCCCAGGATGCTTGTTTTGGGGTAATACCCCTCATCAGGCTAGCTTGAATCGTGTGGCAAAATGAGCAAGGATGGCGAAGTGAGCTAAAGATCGATGATGGGTTCAACCCAGATATGTGACTGGGGGTGAGTGTCTGAGATCAGCACTCTGTCCATTATCCCTTTGTGTTTGCTAAGGACAAGAAATATCCCACTTGTCACAGTCACTACAGATTGTGCTACAATAGATCAATGATGCATTCACCTCCACGAAGCATTTCAGATCATTTTTCTATGTTGGATTGGCAAGAAAACACACATGCTTTGCATTTTTCAAGCCTAGGAGGTCAGGATCATTTGTCCTTTACAGAAATAGAGATTCAGTTGGGGCACCTGCTATGTTTATATATGTAAGTATTTCCCGTTGAGATTTAATTTCTGTGAAATGAGCATCAGGGCAGAACAGCCCCGCCAAAACTTAATGGGAGAGGGATGTTTGGCCATGACAAAATTCAATGGGGGAGAGGTCACACAGCACCCCTCCCCGGGCCGATTTCGGCCACGGGGACACCATCCCCCATCCCTCGGGGCCCGGCCATATCTATCTGGGTGCCCAGTGTGCTTTGATCGGGACCACAGGAGAACCTCAATGCCCCTGTGACCCTGCCGCCTCCCCGCCTCTTGCAGGAGCCTGTATTGCTCCTGCACGCAGTGAGCTGCTAAATATGCAGTTCCGTGCATGCAGGAGCAATCTTTCATCTGTTTCCCTGGCCACATGACAACGGGCAGGAAAACAGATGAAAACACCGCTCCCAGCAAGCGGCAGCAGTTTGACAGCTCCAGCTTTCTTGGAACAGAATTAGTGTTTGCTCTTGCTTGGCAGGAGCTGTCATAGCTCCCACCAAGCAAAAACAAACAACTATCTCCTGAAGGTGGGCACCTCCGGAGTTATCAGGAGCCGGTCCGGGGGTGGCAGTCCCTAGGGCTACTAATGGCTCATGGCCCCCCTTCTTTAGTATGCACGAGTCGTCCCCGGGGATGTGGTGGTCCCTAAGCCTGTATATGGCCTGGGAGGGGGACGCGAGGTACCCGTCCCACTTTTTAAAATTGTGTTTGGCCCCAGCGTGGTGGTGTTCCCCAGGGCCTGGAGGGTCCGTGCGGCCACCAGCATCTTCTTTCATTTAGCCCCGGGGAAGTTGTGGTCCCAGGGGCATATTAATGCCCAAGGAGGGGGACCTGCATGGCGGGAGGTGATTGTCCCAGGGGCCAAAAAGAGCCCTAGGAGGGGGTTGCCCGTGTGCTGCCTCCTTTTTTCCAAATACCATCAGGCCCCCGGGACCTGGCACACCCGGGGTCTAAAGTGAAAACAAGCATGGGAGACCACGCTTGTTTTTTTAAATTATTTTATTGATGCTGTGAATTTGCGATCCATTGTGATTTTCGCAGCAAAAATTGCAAAACAAATGCTTTTGTGCCCTGGCGTGGTCCCTGGGAAATCCCAACACCAGAGCTAAAGGTCATGGCATTCCTACCCTGCCACCTTTTCTTCATTTTGGGCTTTTTGGGGGGGAACTCGGCTGAAGCTGAGTCCCAAAAAGGCTGCCAACGCTTCCTGGTTGAAGTGTTGGCAGCCAGTCAGATCTCTGCACGCGATCAGGAGGATTCACGTAGGGGTCGCAGCCCTATATATTCAAATGTGGTTTTCTTGTAATAACTTTAAAACTAGTGAATAGATTTATACCAAATAACAAAAAGCACTCTTTTTAGACCAGGAGATAGTTTTTTGTCAAATTTGGTGTAATTTCATTTAGCGGTTGGGGCTGTAGTCGAGTTCAAAATTCCTATGGGAATTAACATGGGAAACACGCTTTCTTTGACACCCCCTTTTTCTCAGCCCCCACTTGACGGATCACCCTGAAACTTTCCATGCACAACTAGAATCAGCAGCACACTTTTGGGGAAAATTTTGTGAAGATTCATTAGACGGTGCCAAAGATATAGGCAAGTCAAACAATGCTTTTCCTATGAAACTAGATCCTACTACCTATAGTTATATATATAAAGTTTTCACCAAAATGTGGCATAACTAAAGTTTGTTAATAAACACACTTCTAAACATCATGTTAAACACATTTTAACTACATATATACTAATTCATTATTTGCCTATTTGATCCAACATAAACATCATTAATGCTTCATTTTTTTGTGTGATAAAAATATGAACTTTAAAACAAAAATACTCTAACAACCCCGCTCCAATTATTTTATAATCATTTCTTTCTGGAACCTTTCACTAAAATCTTTATCTGGTTATAAACATGATTCTTGAGATTTTGCAAATAATTCTCCTTGACTGTATTTTTCTTTAAATTGCTTCTTTTCATTTCACACTTTTCAAACCTACATCTGAAACATTTTAGAAAAAGATCCCAGACAATTGCACAAATCATTATGATTATTATAGGGGTTAGGATAAGACTTAAAGAACTTCCCCCTGCACTATCGATTCAACTACTAAAACCCTTCCCTATCATTAAACCAGGAGTCTACCGTTTTTCATGCAAAAGATTAGTCAGTTTAGTAATGAAAGAATCAATAATACTACTGTTATCTGGTATGTATGTGCAACACCTCTATTACCGCCTGTCTTACCTTATAGACTCCACTCTCTTTCACCAGGAGAATATCTAATGCTACAAGATTCTGCATTACCATGCTCTAATAGTCATCACCGCTACATTTACTTGCTTCAATGATCCTGCTGTATCTGCTGCAATCTTATCTACAAGCATATGTAGATGTCTACTTTTCACATAATTCAGTGCCATGCCTAAAGTTACTTGTCCAAAAGTCTGTTTCACCCTCCTCATACTGTTTTCATTATCGATTGGATTCATATGCTAAACTCTAGGAAACACTAAAGCTAAATAACATGACCATCCCAGCTCCATGGCAAATTGAAATAAGCAGTCTTCCCACAAACATAGCAAATTCCTCTCCGAATTGGCTCTCCATCCTCTAAATAGTTTACACGTATTACATAGGTTTTATCACACTCACTTTCTCCTACAAAATCAACTTTTCTTCCCTTCAAAGGACGGCACCTTATCATACACAGCTCACCCCTTCCTTCCTGCCTCATCCTTAACCTAGGATGCAAACTTAACAGCCTGAATTCTTCCCCTTCCTTTATAAGGCTCTTCAACAACCTTCCTTTCCTCCCAATTCCTCACAATAATAAATCCTCTCATGTATTCTCTAATACAATTCTGCTCTTCACTAATCAAAATACAAACATGACCTTGATTAGTAGAGCTGTATACTTATTTTGTGCAACTTCCCTTAAAAATGTGTTATATTTAATGTCCTTGTCATATTCTTTTATAGGCAGATCCTCTAAAGACAAATTAAAAACAGTAAAGTAGGGAGAAGGAAATTCATCATTGTTAAATATAGCAACATTTTCAAAAGAGAGAGAGAGAACCCTTGCACTAAGTGGACAAGATTCTTCCAACCAAAGAGCACAAAAACTCCCCTGGGTATGAAAGTGACTTTAAAAAACTCAAACTTCACTGTACAGCCACACCCACACCGTGGCAGAAATGCAACACACCCAAATACCACAGACGTTTAGAAAAATATATGTGGCTTTAATCCTCTTTCATAAAATATTTTCACATTTAAAATATCATATAAAATAACACATTGGGAATACAAAACATATACATAACATAAAAAACAAAATACAAAACATAAGGGAGAACATCTGAGACACAACAGTTCAGTGTCAACAGGTTTCCATAAATTAATTGAATCACATATAAAGACCCCCTTGCACTGCAGATCGTGTTTTACTGATGTGTCAATGCGTTTTGGTGGACGCTAACAATCACAACCACTTTCTTCAGGACTATATATATCACCTCCCCAGGATATTTTAATGTAACATCGAAGAGTGATATTGATGGTAAACGTTTTCAAACAACTACAGGTCACTTTCTCCTCAGTAGGAATTGTCTGGGATCTTAATCACTTTGCTGCATTTTGGTGGGTTAAAAAGACTCTTCGTAGTCAACTTAACTGGTCGGGGGTATTCCCCGCACCCATATCAGCGTACATTCTCCACTCAATCCATTCTGATTAACATAACCTTAGACAGGATTTGGTCAGAACACTCAGCTCCTCCACATAGAGAGTCCAATAAAAATAATGATACTCTCTCTGGACCGACTGATTTATCGCCACTTTCCAAGGGCATACAGCTCCAACCTTTTCTTATGTTTCATTTCAGTTCAAAGCTCTAGATCAGTAGCACACCTGTGGCAGCAAACAATTACATTAACAAAAAACATTATTAAGGAAAAAAAAACATGCCGGTGTCTGTCCATAGAGATGGTAATTTTATTTTTATTGGATGCTCTAAGTGGAAGGACCGAGTGTACTGACATTGGTCCACTGATTTGTAATTTCCCAACTCTATTTTGTCTTTTTCTTCTTCTAAGACTGCAGCTAGTTAATCCATTTGCATGGGACTCTTCTCCTAGTTGATCTCTTGGCAATGGGTGAATAACTCCCACTAGTTTCAGACTCAATAGGCCTCTCAAACTTTTCTGGTTCACAGTGCTTCCTTTTGCAAGTTCTCTTTCTTGGGATATCTTATTCAAGTTTATTTTGTTTAATAACAATCTTTGTTAGAATTTCTTTACTCTCTGTAGAGCTTGAGTTTGAATCAGACTTTAAAAAAAATCTGTTTATTAACAACTAAATCAGTCATCACACTACACGTATCACATTGCATTACAGTTGGTGGGTATCAGTCTGGAATTCAACAATCAGTGTCACATTTCTTACATGAACAGACGGATATAATAGCAGCTTCATTACCAACAGCTTGAATCACAACGTGCTCTCCCTTGATATGGAGTCTAGAGCATTTTTCAATTCGGGCAGTACACGGGCTTCCCCTCTACAGGTTCCATTTTCCCCAGACCCTTTCCCATTTTCAGGGGCATCCTCTACTTTCATATACTGCTCTTTTGGCTATCATTCATTGATCCAAATCTCTTTTCCAACTTCCAAGAGATGGGGCAGATGTCACCTCTCACATTTGTGCTATATTACATTTGGCTACCATCATGCCCAATATGGCCCAGGTTTGTTCAGCTCGCATCAGATCTGTGGCCTCCCAAACATTCAGAAGGCACCATTTAGCCAAAAGGGACATGGTTACTCCAGTGACCTCACTCATGCACAATATCACTGCTTCCCAAAAAGTTTGGAAAGCCGGTCATCCCCAGAGGATATGGACAAACGTCCCAACTTGCCCACACTTCCTGAGACAATCTGCATCTGATTGCTTACCCATTTCTACCAGTGTGGTATGAGAGATATAGACCCTATGCAGCATTGTAGGAAAGTAGGATCTGCTTCTTATGGTTACCCCCACTTTTTGCTTGATGTTACACTGTTTTTGACTAGTCTGACTGGGATCCTGCTAATCAGGACCCCAGTCTATCTGCTTTCTCCTTAAAATGTTATGCATGTTCTTTGGTACACTCCAGATTGGATACTGGGGTACTCTTAATAGTCCCTAGTATATGGTACCCACGTACCCAGGGCATAGGTACCCAAGAGGCCTCCCATGGGCTGAAGCATGTATTATGCCACTCATGAGAGGCCATGCAAAATGGAACTACAGGCCTGCAATTGCAGCCTGTGTATGCATGTGTATGCGTGTGTGCATGCACCACTTACGATAGATATAGGTTTACTATATCTATAGGTCACTACACTTAAAACCTATAGGTCACCCCTATAGCAGGCCTTAACAATCCTGAAGGCAGGGTGCTGGGTTTTATGTGAGAGGGTGCCCCTGCATGAGCAGAACCCCTCTGCAGCCTTCGGAGACCATTCTCCCGGATTGTCTGTGACACAGCCAGAGATATAGGTAGACGTGCATTATAACCTCGCGGTAAATGCTGTCTCGAAAACAGCTGAAACAAAACATGTCATGTTTGGTATCATCACCTTGGAATCATACCTCCACACCGGTAACTGGTGTGAGAGGTATCATTCCACCCCTCAGAAGCAAGCTTCGTGGGTCCCTGGTATTCCCGGTACTAGCCTTCTCGACCCGGACAGCACAAAATGGATGCTGCCGACCAGAGACACATTTCTGCCCTCCTGCTTCTGAGCCAAGCTCGAGCAGAGGAAGGCAGCACAATAGGCATCCTGTCACAGGGAGGACTTCAGCCTCCTCGCACTCTGCGCCCTGCAAGCTGTTGTTTGGTGAAACTGCTAGAGGCCCCCTCGCGACTCCTGTGCCTTCGGTCTGTGGGTCTATTTGAGGGACAATCCTGATTTTCTTGGGCTCCCCTGGTTGCTATAGGCCTGCCCTGACTCCCCTTGCCGTGGTGAGTCCTCTGGTCCTTGCTGGGCCAGACTGTCACCTTTCTTGACCTTCTTCGTGGGTTGCCGTTGCCAAGGCTTGTTGGTGCTCCCGCCGGACACCGACCACTCAGCACTCAAAATCCTTCATGGGACAGCTCGTATCTGGCTCATGGTCATCCTCGACATCTCCTGGTCCCTGCAGCTGTAGAGTCAAGGTCTCCTCCTTCGCACCTGAGGCACCCGACATCAGTGGGCATTCGTCTACCGAGCCCCTGGTCACTCTTGAGTGACCCAGACTCTGTCTCCTCTGCTTTCAGGTTCCTTCCATCACGAATCCACCTGCGGATTCCACCGGACACTTTTCTGCTTTCCAGCAGTGGCATTTCTTTGAAGGCTCCCATTGAGAACGACGGCGGTTTCCGATGTCACTTCAGACCTATGCACCCGGCCTCCCTGGGATAGGTAACTCTGGTTCTTCAGTATCCACGGGTGGGGTGGCTCTCCAACCTTCTATGTTCCAAAGGGTTTCCTCGTAATCCACTGGGAAAGGTCCTTTAACTTTAAAATTGCAACCGCGACTCTCCCATTGAATTGTACGTAGCACGCTGTCGTGTTCTCACACTGCACCCGTCCTCCGTGGGGTCCCTACTTACTCACCTTGGGTGGTTCCTTGGGGTCCCAGCGATTCTACACATTCTAGACATTGTCTTGACTCGTGTCGTGGTTCTTATACCACTATTTTAGTATATGGTTTGGTCTCCCCCGGGAGCCCATTGTGTATTAGTGCTAATTACGATTGTTTCTGTGCTACAGTATTGTGTGCTTTGTGTTTATCTGCGTGTAGCAGATACTGTGAGGTATTTAAGGTGTTATAATAATAAATATATATTCTTATAACTACTGTGTGGTTCTCCTTTCATTTAACCAATACAATAAGGGTGCATTCTGGTAAAGCAAGCTGCTTAACATTCCTTCAAGACTAAGCCTGAAGGCTGCTCTCCACAGCTACCACTTGGATAGCTTTCTAAGGTTATCTTTGACCTCTTAAATTAATAAGGGTTGTTTGGACTGGTGCAAGGTGCACACTTTAATTAGTGGACATCATATACCAGGTCAACTTCTCACATTGGGGGCAGCGGTGGGATTCAAGCCTGCATTGTTTTACCAGATAAATCTTTGTATTGATTAACTGAAAACCACTAAGTACTAGGTACATATAATACTAGCTTAGAATAAGTAAGTTCTACTGAACTTATGGTTGGGTAAGTCAAGGGTCAAGCACACCCTTTCTCCAACCTCAGAGAGTTTAGTTCCCACTAGGTTAGGTAGGTGCAACAGCTCACCACACTTAGGGGTCGATTCCGATTCGGGCCGGAAAAAGCACCGACCGACTCGGAGCCGGAATTAATTCCGACCGACACGTACCTGTGGCGCCCGACACGCCAAGTACGATGCAAGGCGTGCAAAATCCGACCGACACGTACTGAACCCAAGCCGAACAACCGAGCCGCACGGGAAACAGCAATCCGGCTGGAAAAACACGCGAATCGAACCGACCGACACGCACCCGGAACAAATCCAACCGAAAAGTACACGCGAACTCCAAACCGCAAAGTACGATGCAAGGCGCGAAAACCACGACCGAGTCGTACGGAGGACAAGCCGTACGACCGACACACATACAAAACCGAGCCGAAGTAACACAAAACACCGCGACCGACGCGTACGCAGCATAGAAAACTGCACAAACACAGCGTGAACGAAACGGAGAAGACCGTACGAGACAACTGCAGGGTCCGACTCGGTCACAAGAACGTTTCCAACATGCACAGAAAGTACTAAGGAAAAATACACAAAAAAAGGCCAAACAAGCAATTACAAAGCCAATAAATACTGGGGGGTGGGGACAGAGAACAAAGACACACCCACAACTCCACCCATATAAAGGACACAAATCCCAACCATGATCCTTTGCAAATGCTATTCTACTGCCAGCACTCAACAGACAGCAACCACACACCCACAGCTCATCCCTCACACAAGCCACAGACCATCAGCACACCAACAAATAGCTACTTCACATACACCCAGCAAAACACACACTCACACACCCTCACCTGCACACCAACACACACATCACTCACCATCACCACCCATCACCATGCCCCCAAGAAGAATCACAAGTTCCTAGATTGTGAATTGGAAGTCCTGGTAGACGAGATCCTCAGGGTAGAGCCACAGCTGTTTGGCACACTGGTCCAACAGACACCCATCTCCCAGAAAACCAAGATGTGGGAGAGGATCATCAACAGGGTGAACGCACAATCACCATGTCTGCGCACAAAGACTGACAAAGACTGACATCCAGAACAGGTGGTTTGGTGTCAGAGGCAATGCCCTCGAGTGGCTTAAGAGCTACCTTACCGACCGAACTACTACAGTCCAGATGGGAAACAACATCTCATGTGAGAGACCAGTCAGGATGGGAGTGCCACAGGGCTCAATTTTGAGCCCAACACTCTTTAACCTGTATATGACTCCTCTGGCCAAAGTGATCAGACTTTACGGTTTTGATGTCATATCCTACGCAGATGACACTCAAATTCTGATCACTATTGGTCCAGACCCCGCTGAAACTAAAGAGCGTTTCAAAAAATGTATGTCTCACATTGATAGGTGGATGAGTTCCAATTACTTACAATTGAATGGGGGTAAGTCGGAGATTATGCTTTTTGGCAATGCATCTGAGCACTGGTCCAATGACTGGTGGCCATCCCAGCTGGGACTTTGTCCAATACCCAAACAGACAGTACGAAACCTAGGTTTCTACATGGACAATCAATTGTCCATGAAAAACCAGATCAACCACATTATTGGTTCCTGTTTTGGAGTAATTCGTAGCCTACGGAAGGTTTTTAAATGGATTCCAATTGAGACTAGAAAACCCTTGGTCCAAGGACTAATAATAAACAGAATGGACTATGGAAATGCTCTACTGCTCTCAATTAATGAAGGTCTCCTAGACAGACTGCAGATCTTGCAGAATACCGCAGCAAGGTTAGTTCTGGATCTTCCATCCAGATCCCCCTCCGCTCCCTGTTTGAGATCTTTACACTGGCTCCCTGTGAGAAAGCGAATCCTTTTAAGGTTCTCTGCCTGACCCACAAACAGATGCACGGTAAAGGCCCTAAATACTGGTCTCAGAAACTATGTTGGTACCAACCACATAGGACGCTCAGATCCAGCAATACATTTTTGCTTACTCCCTTTAAAGTTCATCTGGCCAGAAAAGGAGGTAGGTCTTTTTCTTTCCTCGCTCCAGCATCTTGGAATAAAATCCCTTTTCACTTGCGCACCTTGCCTGACCACAACGCTTTTCGTAAGGGATTAAAAACATGGCTATTTGACATCTGAGCTATTTCATCTATCAGTTCCGTTTGCGAGCGCCATGAGACTTCTAGTGATGTGAGCGCGATACAAATGTCCATTGATTTGATTTGATTTGAGGAGGGTACGGGAGCTGCTCAAGAAGGACTACCTCCTGAGCCAATACACCGGCAGTGGCCCTCCTGCCAAGCCAGTATACCTCAGGCCCTGGGAGGAGAAGGTGCGGGCCATCCTTCCGCCAGTGAGCGTCTATGGACTAGAGAACATCCCAGAGCCTGGTGAGTACACAACAAATGTACACAATATTCTGCCACAATACACACACACATCACTGTCAAGGGAGAGTCAAACCATGCACTCATAGCAATTACACAGCAACCAGAACAGAATCATCCCAAAATGTGTATGTCAGTCAGATAAACACAACACATGCCATCTCAAAGTTACATTTAACCGTGTCATCACATGTACAAACACAACTACAACTACAGCTAGGCAGTGGCACAAATATAACTAACAAACACATCCAGACATGTAGCCACCACTACAACACCAACACACAGTGAAGACCACTGAAAGAAAGGAATTCTGTGTATGCTGGGCAAGTCAGTGTAGCCAATAGCATCATAGGAGTCGTAGTCACAGATATTGCTCACCCCCACAACTGTCCCATCAACACCACCATGAACCATGCGCACATCACAGGGAGTGGAAAAGGACTCACAAGATGGCTGACACTGGCTACTGCTGTGGGGAGCACAAGGCCCTGCTGGCAACTGTGCAACAACCAACAGCAGGACACCACTGACTGACATCCTGAGAGACAACTTCCACTCCCTGCAATGGAAGCACGTTCCATGGTGGGATATCTGGCTGGGTGGGAAGGAGGACTCGCAGCACTGACCATAGTCACAAGCACCTCCCCTCACACACCCCCTCAACACAAACTCCACAGAACCCACCTGGGAGAATGCAATGCCTCACATCCTAACTCAAGATCCCACAAAGAACCTCCACCCTGGGTTATGTTGTGTGAAGCACAGGGACACTCTTTGGACTTTTAGCCAAACAACTGCCAGGACAACACACCCAGCCATCCTGTCAGCACAGGCAGCCCACCCCACAGGGAAGCAGAGTCAAAAGGAAGGAAGCATGGGCATGCTGGGAAGGGGGGTGGAGGCAATAGCATGACGGGAGTAGTAGGCACAGATATTGCTCAGCCTCACAACTGGCCCATCAACACCACCCTGAACCATGCTCACATCACAGGGAGTGGATAAGGACTGACAAGATGGCTGACACTGGCTACTGCTGTGGGGAGCACAAAGCCCTGCTGGGAACTGTGCACCAACAAACAGCACAACACCACTGCCTGACATCCTGAAAGCCAACTTGCACACTCTGCAATGCAAGCACGTTCCATGGTGGGATATCTGGCTGGGTGGGAAGGAGGACTTGCAGCACTGACCATAGTCACAAGCACCTCCCCTCACACACCCCCTCAACACATACTCCACATAACCCACCTGGGAGAATGCAATGCCTCACATCCTAACTCAAGATCCCACAAAGAACCACCACCCTGGGTTATGTTGTGTGAAGCACAGGGACACTCTTGGGACTTTTAGCCAAACAACTGCCAGGACAACACTCCCAGCCATCCTGTCAGCACAGGCAGCCCACCCCACAGGGAAGCAGAGTCAAAAGGAAGGAAGCATGGGCATGCTGGGAAGGGGGGTGGAGGCAATAGCATGATGGGAGTCGTAGGCACAGCTCTACATCCCCCACCACATGGCCCAGCAAGCTCACACTCACGCATGCACATCCCACAGAGAGTGGAAAGGCCCATCAAAGATGTCTGACACTGTTGCTGTGTCGTGGGGAGCACAAGGGCATGCTGGGAACTGCACACCAACCAACAGCAGGACACCACTGTCAGCCATCTTGCCATTGCTCTCACACCCACACACACACACTGAACTCCCCACAAAAGCAAGTAAGTATGGGAATGCTGGGAAGTGGGGTGGAGGCAATAGCATGATGGGAGTCATAGTCACAGACATAGCTCACCCCCACAACTGTCCCATCAACACCACCCTGAACCATGCTCACATCACAGGGAGTGGAAAACAACTCACAAGATGGCTGACACTGGCTACTGCTGTGGGGAGCACAAGGCCCTGCTGGCAACTGTGCACCAACAAACAGCAGGACACCACTGACTGACATCCTGAAAGACAACTTCCACTCTCTGCAATGCAAGCACGTTCCATGGTGGGATATCTGGCTGGGTGGGAAGGAGGACTTGCAGCACTGACCATAGTCACAAGCACCTCCCCTCACACACCCCCTCAACACATACTCCACATAACCCACCTGGGAGAATGCAATGCCTCACATCCTAACTCAAGATCCCACAAAGAACCACCACCCTGGGTTATGTTGTGTGAAGCACAGGGACACTCTTGGGACTTTTAGCCAAACAACTGCCAGGACAACACTCCCAGCCATCCTGTCAGCACAGGCAGCCCACCCCACAGGGAAGCAGAGTCAAAAGGAAGGAAGCATGGGCATGCTGGGAAGGGGGTGGAGGCAATAGCATGATGGGAGTAGTAGGCACAGATATTGCTCAGCCTCACAACTGGCCCATCAACACCACCCTGAACCATGCTCACATCACAGGGAGTGGATAAGGACTGACAAGATGGCTGACACTGGCTACTGCTGTGGGGAGCACAAGGCCCTGCTGGGAACTGTGCACCAACAAACAGCATAACACCACTGCCTGACATCCTGAAAGCCAACTTGCACTCTCTGCAATGCAAGCATGTTCCATGGTGGGATATCTGGCTGGGTGGGAAGGAGGACTTGCAGCACTGACCATAGTCACAAGCACCTCCCCTCACACACCCCCTCAACACATACTCCACATAACCCACCTGGGAGAATGCAATGCCTCACATCCTAACTCAAGATCCCACAAAGAACCACCACCCTGGGTTATGTTGTGTGAAGCACAGGGACACTCTTGGGACTTTTAGCCACACAACTGCCAGGACAACACTCCCAGCCATCCTGTCAGCACAGGCAGCCCACCCCACAGGGAAGCAGAGTCAAAAGGAAGGAAGCATGGGCATGCTGGGAAGGGGGTGGAGGCAATAGCATGATGGGAGTAGTAGGCACAGATATTGCTCAGCCTCACAACTGGCCCATCAACACCACCCTGAACCATGCTCACATCACAGGGAGTGGATAAGGACTGAAAAGATGGCTGACACTGGCTACTGCTGTGGGGAGCACAAGGCCCTGCTGGGAACTGTGCACCAACAAACAGCACAACACCACTGCCTGACATCCTGAAAGCCAACTTGCACTCTCTGCAATGCAAGCACGTTCCATGGTGGGATATCTGGCTGGGTGGGAAGGAGGACTTGCAGCACTGACCATAGTCACAAGCACCTCCCCTCACACACCCCCTCAACACATACTCCACATAACCCACCTGGGAGAATGCAATGCCTCACATCCTAACTCAAGATCCCACCCTGGGTTATGTTGTGTGAAGCACAGGGACACTCTTGGGACTTTTAGCCAAACAACTGCCAGGACAACACTCCCAGCCATCCTGTCAGCACAGGCAGCTCACCCCACAGGGAAGCAGAGTCAAAAGGAAGGAAGCATGGGCATGCTGGGAAGGGGGGTGGAGGCAATAGCATGATGGGAGTCGTAGGCACAGCTCTACATCCCCCACCACATGGCCCAGCAAGCTCACACTCACGCATGCACATCCCACAGAGAGTGGAAAGGCCCATCAAAGATGTCTGACACTGTTGCTGTGTCGTGGGAGCACAAGGGCATGCTGGGAACTGCACACCAACCAACAGCAGGTCACCACTGTCAGCCATCTTGCCATTGCTCTCACACACACACACACTGAACTCCCCACAAAAGCAAGTAAGTATGGGAATGCTGGGAAGTGGGGTGGAGGCAATAGCATGATGGGAGTCATAGTCACAGACATAGCTCACCCCCACAACTGTCCCATCAACACCACCCTGAACCATGCTCACATCACAGGGAGTGGAAAACAACTCACAAGATGGCTGACACTGGCTACTGCTGTGGGGAGCACAAGGCCCTGCTGGCAACTGTGCAACAACCAACAGCAGGACACCACTGACTGACATCCTGAGAGACAACTTTCACTCCCTGCAATGCAAGCACAGTCCATGGTGGGATAACTGACTGGCTGGGTGGGAAGGAGGGCCGGCTGTCAACCAAATACAACCAATGCAGGCCATGTTCACACCCCAACAAATACATAGAAATGCCCAAATAATGCAGGACAATGTGCTACACCAATATCAACCCCTGACTGTGACAACTTAGGACAATGCAATGTACAGGCCCGCACCCAGAGGCACAGTCACAACTGTCAGGTGTGTCAACCATTGATGCCTGCAGAAACATAACATACATTGTGTGTGTCTCCCAAAAACAGGTGATGATGGGGACACAGCAGCAGACGCTGAGGAGTCCCAGTCCCAGGCTCAAGAGGATACAGAGCTCACTGGTGTCGTACAGCCTCTGCCCTCCTCGGACGAAGAAGACCAACCTGGCACCTCCGGTGCAAGTCAACATGCAGCACCAGCTGGACCACCAGCTGCAGCACCAGCAGGACCACCAGCTGCACCCCCTGCACCCACCCCTCCAACGACTGTCACCAAAAATACCATCCCTGCCGACATGGACAGAACAAGGAGCACCACCAGCACAGGGACCCTGGACCAACGTGGGGCCATGGACACCACCACCACCACCAACCCCCAAGGGGGACCAGGGTCATCTGTGCGTGCCACTGCACGCACTGCACATGTCGGCAGGGGTGGTGGGAGGGGTGGGAGACAGAGGTCGCTGCTTGCAGAGGTGTCTGGTGTGCATGACGACCCACAACTGGTACGCATAGCCGATGCGTACCAGTCCAGCACCGGAGATCTCAGCCAGGTAGTGGGGCTCCTCAGAGACATGAAACAGCAGCCGGCTGCCCATCATGCCCGCTTGGACTCTCACATGTCCCGCGTGGAGTCCAAGTGGGACGCACTGCAAGAGATGACGGCGGTGCACAGGGACATATTACAATGCCTCCGCCAGATGAACAGTAACCAGTCTACACCTCCCTGTGTGCCAACAACATCTGGTGCTGAACAAACTGCAACTGCCACAGGGAGGGAGGATGACTCTGGCGGAGAGTCCCCTGCACCGCAGCAGCCTGTACTTGAGGGGCCCCCCCCCAAAGAAGAGGGGTCGTCCGAGGAGGGGCAAGTGAGAGGCCGATGGCCAAGTGCAACCCCCAGGAAGCCTGAACCTGTTCTGGATGTTCACCTTTGTGCACAGACTGTTCACCCTGTTGACGGCAACACAACTCCCACACATGACATGGGGAGTACAAGTTGGACCAATGTCTCAGACAACTGTGGCCCCGATACTGGGGATTTTGTCTACCAGGACTTTCAATTCACCTAGGAACTTCTGATTGCAATATAAATGTACAGCACTAACAATCCTATGCACTATTCACACAAATGTATCACAATAAACACACTAATACACCATACTTGCCTCTGTTGTGATTCCAACGTGGGTGCTGTCATGGGGATGATGAACTGCAAAATTACACTGTGTATGCGGACTGCAACAGCAAGTACAACACAGGCATGTGAGTAAAGGCAACGTGACACATATGAGGGAGACACACCACCAGGGCTACACAACACATACACACCTAGGCCATCTGACTCATTGCCTACACTGATGTTGCCAGGGAAGACGGTGCAATGCACAGACACCACACCTATTCCCAGTTGTAGTCAAGTAGCCCACAGGTGCAGTAAGCAAATGGCAGTCAAATGTGTGACCACAGACAACGCACATCACAAAGTGAAGCACAGGTTTATTACACAGTTGCAACATGTCGTAACCACTACAGATGCAAGGTAATCCCACCTGGCAGCGGGCACACAGTCAACAACTGTAGAAGGAAGGAAGTCCATGGGTGTGGCGCACATCACCTGTAGGGACACAACAGCTACCACCCTGGAAGTACAATCACGTCGTCGGTGGACACAGTTGACCAAACGAATCTGAAAGTACCCTGTGAAGGACAGAAATGACACACAGTCAAAAGCAATGGAGAACAGGACAGAACAGCAAAACTCATGCACAATACATGTTACAAGATACCCACCCAGAACCAAGTTAGCATGTCAACACTGTTGGGGAGTACAGACCACCTGTAAGCACACATCGCTACACACATCCAGTCAAGTAGCCCATGGACACACTCCAACAGCACCAGAGCACCACCTACACATATCATGCCAACTCACATCATTGACATGACACCTCAGGATACTCACATTCAGCTAAAGAAGTTGGTGATGAGCTGTGTGCGGACATCACCCTCATCATCATCATCATCACTGGCATCGTGGTCCAGGCCAGGATCCTCCACAGGTGGCGGATGTTGGTCATTGTCATCCTGGATGAGAGGCAACTCCTTCCGCACTGCCAGGTTGTGGAGCATGCAGCAGACGATGATAATCTTGCACACCTTCGCTGGGGCATATGGGAGGGACCCTCCTGTCTTGTCGAGGCAGCGGAAGCGGCTCTTCAGGAGACCAAATGTCCGCTCAATCACTCTCCTGGTCCGACCATGTGCCTCATTGTAGCGCATCTGGGCTGGTGTCACAGGGTTCCTGAGGGGTGTCAGCAACCACGGCATGTTGGGGTATCCCGAGTCACCTACGGACAGACAAGTGCACATTAGCTGACTTGGAAAAGTGGGCAGAATACTACAGATCAGATCACACACAATGGCACAAAGTCAGTACACACCGACAAGCCAGGCACGCTGGTTCTGCATCTGTGCCATCATCCTGGGGATGCGACTACTCCTCATCACAAAGGCATCGTGTGCTGAACCAGGGAAACGGGCACACACGTGTGTGATGGTCATATCTGCAAGACACACCACCAGTGCATTGACCGAGTGGTAGTGCTTGCGGTTACGGTAGGCCTGCTCCTGGGCCTGTGGTGGTACCAAAGCCACATGTGTCCCATCAATGGAGCCAATGACATGCGGCATCCTCCCCAGGGCATAGAAGTCACTCTTCACGTCAGTGAGTCGTTGCAGTCTAGGGAAATAGATGTACCGGTTCAGGAATAGCAACATTGCCTCCAAAACATCGCGGAGCACACGGCTCAACATGGTCTGTGACATCCCACCAGCAGTCGCCACAGTATGTTGGAAGGTACCGGTGGCAAAGAAGTGTAGGGCTGCCATCACCTTCACCTTGGGGGTCAGTGCTGTAGGATACGGCCGGCCAGGCTGCAAATGTGGGGCCAACTGCACTGCCAAATCCTCAATCAGCTGCCTGGTGAAGCGGTATTGTCGGATGCTGTCCCATTCCACCATCGTTACCAGGTCTGGGAATGGTCTATGGACAGCAGGAGCCCTGCAGTGCAGAGGAGAAGAAAGCAAGATTGTCAGTCACCCCACATATGCGGCATTGAACACACTCAATATCACATCATACATCATTATGAGGCACAACTACATGAAGTGTGCAGTTCCGTAAGGACATGTATGGTACATACATGGCCAACATCTGTCATCACGGTTCAACAAGTGGCATCAATAAGTCCCAGGTTGGCCCATTGGATATCATGAGGCCGTGTCACAGTTCCCATCTCCTGCTGCCATGTCACAATCACCCCCCACAGTGACATGTGAGGACAGATGTGCCCCAGGCATCACAGCTCAACGACAGGTACATTCCCAGGGACCCTGTATTGCCACATGGACACTGGCATTACATGGAGTATCATGTATACACCACAGCAAAACAACCATGACCCCCACAGGTAGTGGTCCCACTTGCCACTGCAGGACAGACATGGACGTCTGTGACACACACACGCACAACATCAAAGTCCATGCACACACAACGTGGATGTGGAGACTGTCTCCCATTGTGCACATGAAATCAGAGACATTGTAAACACTACATGCACACAGACTGTGGAGGACCATCACTATTGTGCCACTGGGACACCCTGGCTCAAACATACCGTCCCACATGGGACTCACGGGGTATGTGACATGACATACACATACACCACCGTGAAATGTGACCATGGCACATGCACAGATATGAACAGTTGCACATCACAGTGGTCATGTACACGTAACACCCAGGATCCTGTCCCCATGAACACGTGCACAGCCTGGGGGTGGCTGCCCCCAGGTGACACCCACAGGACAACATGTACACCAACATACACACAATAGGAAATGCAGCCTTACATGCCTTATGATACAGTTTGGACAGGCTGTCGTGTTGTAGGTGTGCCCCTCACTCCCTGGGAGCTATCTGTGGCTGGCATATGTTCATCTGAGACAGGCATGGTGACATATGCCAGTCACTTGTACAGGGATGCGATGAACAGCAATGGACCGATTGGTGCACCCGGCCGGCCCATTGCATTCAATGTGTGCGGGTACGCGTTGTACCCCTGTACGCGTTGTACCGCAATGGACCGATAGGTGCGCCCGGCTGGCCCATTGCATTCAATGTGTGCGGGTACGCGTTGTACCCCTGTACGCGTTGAACAGCAATGGACCGATCGGTGCACCCGGCCGGCCCATTGCATTCAATGTGTGCGGGTACGCGTTGTACCCCTGTACGCGTTGAACAGCAATGGACCGATCGGTGCGCACCCATTGACAATGGCCTAGCCTGGCAACGGACGCGTTTTCGAAATTCGAACGAGTCGGTTGCTAGAAATTCAGTTGGTCACCCACAACAATGTTGCAAAATCATGTATGTCATGAAGTTGAAGATTTGAAGGATGCTGTGGGCGTGTATTGGTGCTGCTATTCCATGGATTGGCCAGATTCAGAAGATGCAAACGACTTGGACCTATCACTTTGGACACATGGGACAGTATCTGCCTCTGCAGCACATATATATTGCTGGCTGTTCCCCTGAGAGCTCACTTGCCTGCACTACATGCTCCAGGACGACATCTGCCACTGCACTGCTGCTGTCTCTGCCCCCTCTGGACCCTGCAATGGCACGTACTGTGGAGAGAGCCCCAGCCTTCAGCCTTGAGGAGAACCAGGCCCTGCTGGACAGCCTACTTCCACAGTACAGCAAGCTGTATGGGACACCAGGGGAGCAGGTGAGTGTTCTGTGCACTGCCTTTCTGAATGTGCATTTTGTCTGACTAGCAAGGCTGAAAGTCTGCACGCCACTGGCTAGCAGGCTCACTGAGTAGTTGTCACCCCCCATAGTGTGTAGTGACATGCACTGGACAGGTATGGTGCAGTGACAGTGCATTTGAACAAGGTTTTACTTCCCATGCAATGATACCATGTAGTGACTTCTGGCAAACTGTCCATGGGCAGCGTTGCACTGCCTGTGTACATCATGTGCCCCTGTGATTGAGACATGTATATACAACTGTGTCATGCACGGATATGTTGCATGTGTAGTAATGGCCTTTTCACTTTGTCATCCTCACAGGTTAATGCCCATCGGAAGCAGGAGATCTGGAAGGACATCGTCCGGGCTGTCCGGTCCGTGGGGGTCTACAAGCGCCGGATCCGCAACTGCCAGAAGAAGTGGCAGGACCTTCGGGGCTGGACCCGGAGGATTGCACGGGTCCAGCTGAAGCTGTCGCCTCCTCGCAGGAGGGGCGGAACACGGACCCTGACCCCCACATGCTCCAGATCCTGGCGGTGGTGTTTCCAGACCTGGATGGGCAGCTGAAGGCCAGACAGCAGCAAGGAGGGGTGAGTCAAAGACTGCACTGTGAACTCTGTATTACATGCTATGTGCCCTCCTCTGGCCTGGTTAAACTGCCACAGTACAGCAGTCATGTTGTCCAGGAGCCATGTCCCTCTATTGTGCACTGCCCACTCCTCATCTGATACCCAGGTGTGGCCCTTACATTCAGGGAATTGTGTCACTTGGGACTGTGTCCTTGCAGTTTGCTTCACTCAAGGTGGGGGACAGCATCTGTTTCCCTAACTCTGTTGTGGGCATCATGGGTGGGTCCATTGTTCACACAATGCCTGTGTTTGGACATGTAATCTGCGTGTTGCTTTCATATGCGGTCCACTTGCTGAGCTGAGCCACCACATGTGCCTGGGGTATCTGGCACACACCCATGCAGCGGGTGGGAACAATGTTTGGGCCCCAGGAGTGTGCAGATTACGTGTGTGACACATACATAGCCAGCTATCCACTGTCCAGGGCTCATCCCTCATTCATGTGGGGCAGGACAGTCATGCCTACTCCAGCCCATCCAATACACCTGTACTCCCACTCCCGGGTATCAGCTGACACGTTGTGCGCAGTGATTTGACCCTCAGGTGTCTGCCTCTGTGTCAGTGTGCTGTGGATTTGTTGCCAGGACTGCTGGGGTGTTTCTCGGTAGGGGCTCAGCATGCCACTGGAGATGTGACCATAGGAGACGATACTTGTGTGTCACATAGGTGTTTGATCAGCTGCCCGTGCAGACTGGGGTATGCGAATGTGAAGTTCAGGCAGCTGTTTCCCATTCACAGCAGATTGTGAGGGGCTCAGGTTCAGAGGGTAGTGTCACAGGTCTCCCATATGTCCAATCGGTATGACCTGGACAGATGAGGGTTAAGATGATGTGTTGTGTGGGGGATGTACATGTGCACTTGTGCAGCTCCAGGACTTGCATTCCCCATGACCTACTATTGTGACACAGTGCAGAGTGTTGTTGTCTGGCTGCCAAGTCATACATCACTGAGACAGTGATGTATGACTTAGCAGTCATGCCTCCGCCATGGCATGTGTCTACTTATTGGTGATCCTGCAGGGGAGTGACATGTGCTACATGCACACCATTGTGGCGATGGCTATCAGGACATGGGTGCATCATGGTGTCTGTCGCTGGTATGCATCACATGCATTTCCTATTTGACTCTGGGCATCCCTTTCATCCGGAAACCTGTACTGACTCAGTGGCAAGAGTTGTGATGTGTGCATGTCCACATGCTACACCGTGTCCTCTGCACTGTCCAACTACTGTGTAGTTGGTGCATGTGTCCACACTGGGGTGTTGCTATCCAACAGACACCAGACAGATGGGTGCAAGGCCATGTGGGATGTGAGTGCCATGGTTGGCATCAGACTGACAATTGGCTTCTCCTGTTCAGTTAGGGCACTTTTAGCAATGTTCAACTAATGATGCCAGGGCTTGCTCTGTAATGTGCTGTGCTCACAGTGGTGTGTGCGTTTGGTGCAGGTGACTGATGTCTGTCTGTTTCCCCATTGTTTGCAGATACATCCACGGCCACGGAAGGGGACAGCTCCATGGACCAGGAGGAGCCGGAGAGCCAGACTGGGTCAACAGCCGAGGAGTGGTCGGAGGGACCCAGTGGCACGGAGGGCGAGGGGAGCCACACCGAGGAGTCCTCAGCAGCATCCACCTCAGCTGAGGACCACAGCGGCTCGGAGGATGACTCCCTTATGGAGGCGGGTGTCAGCAGCCACCACACCCCAGCTAGTGTTGCTGTCCCCGCCACCACCAGCACCACCACCGCCCTCCCATCGGCTCCCATTCCCCAGGTCCGTGGAGGCTCCCATGTTCGGGAGCGTGTCTCCTTTGGGCCAGGCACCGCACCCCCTGCCCCTGTGTCCCCTGCTGCCCTGAGTGAGGAGTCTGTGTACCTCCTTCGCCAGCTCCATGTAGGGCAGACAGCCATGCTGAGTGTCCTCCATGCGCACACCGCTCTGTTGACTCAGCTGGTGTCGTTCATGGAGGGCATCTCATCGGGCATGTCTGACCTACAGAGGGGCAATAGGTCCATGGACTCCTCCCTGACGGCAGCAGTGTCCCTCCTCAGACAGTCCCTCACCCCTCCTGCCTCTGCTCCATCCACACTCCCCAGCACCTTACCCGTCCCAAGCACACACACACCGGCACAGGCACACACCAGCACACACACGTCCAGCACACAGACACACACGCCACAAACAAAACGCACACGCACGCACAGTCAGGGGACTGAAACCAGACTCACAGGGGATGGGGCCCTGGAACACACACACGCATCCACGAGCACTGCGCAGTCCTCAGTTGCCTCTCCCTCCAAAGCACCCTCCCTTGCCTCACCTGCAACCCCAAAGACCCAGCGGCTCTTCCTCAGTGACCTCGGCCTCTTCCCCTCCGATCCAGCTGATACAGCATTCAGGGGGAAGAGGAAGCCCACCCACACGGAGCAGAGTGCCCTCGCCCCCGGACACCCTCCCCCAGGCGCAGACAGACTGAGGCCCCCACCCGCAAGTCCCCCCGGAGTCGTAAGAGCAAGACCCCACCGCCGCCCTGCAGCTCAGGCACCAGGTCTCCTTCCTCCATCCCTCAGGCCCCCACTCCACAGGTGCCCCCACCACACCCTGCTCCAGGTTCCCCCACCCACAGATATACCATCCCCAAGAGGATCCGACCTTCTCCCCCTGCCACTTGCTCTCCCGGCACCACACCCCCGCTGCGCTTGTCTGTGCCACTGATGTGGTGAGGGTGTCCTCCCCCTCTGTCCAGCCCACCTTGCCTGTTCCCCATTCTCATCCCCTGGTGGTAGGCACTGCAGTGGAGTCCACTACCACCCTGTCTGACTTGGGCACTGCAGTGGCGGACCTGTCCACTCCATCTGCAGGGTCCACTGCAGTCGTGCCGGCACCCACAACATCTGAGTCATGCCCCCCAGTTGTGCCGGCACACACCATGTCAGACACCTCCACTGCAGTTGTCAGTGGCTCGCCAGCACCCACCACCCCTTCCCTGCTTCCTCCTGGTGAGCCCTGATCCTGTCCCTGCGGTGCCTGGCCTGCCCCCCGGTTGCCCCTCCTAGTGGATTGTCCCTGGTTTTGTGCAGTGCAGGCATGCGTAGGGTGACATCTGCCACTGTCACCCTGTTTGGACTTTGACAATGGACTGGCCATTGGCCTTTGTGTTTATTCTGGACTTTCACTTTTAAACACACAT
This sequence comes from Calotriton arnoldi, assembly GCA_963921515.1. Taxonomy (NCBI): domain Eukaryota; kingdom Metazoa; phylum Chordata; class Amphibia; order Caudata; family Salamandridae; genus Calotriton; species Calotriton arnoldi. Next base: position 165,843 of record CAWUFW010012709.1, read on the forward strand.
ATGCTGAATAAAGCAACTTTCTGTTCTCTAGTGCTTATGCTTCTGATGTACATGTTGTTGATGATGCTAACCATGCCCTTGCTGCAGTGATGGTGATATTTGGTCTCATGATAATGAAGTGTTACTGTGCAGGAACACATGTGGTCCAGGGGGAATGTGTCCTATCCTGTGGTGTATCCATGTCATCCATAGCAGCATCTGAGGGTGTCATGTGTTCAGTATTTGGCAATGGGATTTCCTACTTACATTAGCAATTTCACATCTGTGGCTTCCAATCCTGCACATCTGTTGTGCCTGCCATTGTTCAATTCGTCTACTTCCCTGACCGTGTGGCCATCTCCACTGGACATGCAGGTTTGGGCATCAATGGGGAAGGACTCATCTGTGTTGTCAGTGCAACATTGCTATACAAGTGTGTTGGATCTGTGCTGATGATTTCGTGGGCACTTCCATGACCAGGCGGATGTGACAGGAGCCTTCATTTGGTGCTAATTGTTGATTGTGTGACCAAGTGCTCAGCTGACATGATGGGGCCCTACTGAGGCAACATATGGCACAGCTTTCCTCACACAGGAGTGGAGTCCCCTCATGGCAGTGTGTACTCCTGTGACATTGCCTGCGCCCAAGGTGTGTGTTGTATGAGCATGTCTGTGTGTTCACTTCCGTTTTGCTGTGCATGCTGTGATCCCTAGTGTTGTACCTGTTTGTGATGCTTGCTGAGTTGACCTATGTTCCCCCAAAGTCTTCTCCCTGGGTTCTCTGTGATGTGGGTGCTTGGCACATTGCTGGTCATCAGGGTGTCACCCATAGGTGTGTTTGCTGTCAGGGCTGAGTTTGTGTGCAGACGCAGATGGGTCACAGTCAGGTTTCCCCTTGGCACTTGTTGTTTGCACCTGTCATGTGATTTCCAGTTTGTGTTATCTTTCAGTGATTGTGACACGTTGTGTGTGTGACTGCTGGCACTCCTCAGGGTCCGGGCTGCAATGTTGGTTGTTGTCTATGTGTGTTCTTTGTGGGTGACCTTGGCTTCTTCATTGGTGTGTGACTGTGGCTGGGATCCCATTGGTTGGTGTGGTATTGCCGTCATGTCCATGTACAGCATAGTGTGCAGTGTGTCAGACATTCAGGAGACTTGTTGAGTGGCCATGTGTGATGTGTTTCTGCACCTTGGTTCCCACCCACCACCCTGGAATTGTCATGGGTGCATGTGCAATGTCACCAGTGCATGTGTGCTTCACTGCTGCACATTGTTGGAGGTCGAGGTGTGTGGTGTTGAGTGTGTGCAGATGAGAGTTGTTGCCCGGCTAGACCCCTGCCTCCATGTTGGCCTTGGCTTACTGGCCGTGCTGATTGATTTGTGCTTGTGTAGGTGTGATGGTAGTTTGTTGCTCAGGGCACATGACTGTGGTTCACAGTGTGAACGACATTTAGCTTTGTCATCACAGTGGGATTGTAATGCAGCCCAGGGTCACCACATTGTGGGGGCCCTGGGGGTAGTGCTGTGGTGTGTCTGTGTCTTGCTGTGTCAGTTGCTGTTCCTACGTGCCTGTGTGACATGTGTGATTTGTGCTCCCTCTCATCTGACAATGCCTGATTGCCCACATAGGAGATTTGGATCCATGAGTTACCTTTGTGTGGCACTGTATGCCCATCTGTATAATTGGTATTCAGGCCTCCTCATGTGTTGTGTGGTTGCCTGGGGACACTGGCACCCCCCCCCTCACCTGTTGTGTTTGATGTGCAGTGTGGGTCTGCCTGTTTGTGTTTGTGCATCTGCACCACTGCATTGGCATATCTTAGGAGTGCCATTGGCTGTATGTAGTTTGGTGGGTTTCCCCTGCTGTCCCTGGGACTCCTAGGTCATCAGTCAGCACAATGATCATGGTTTGTGTGTCCCATTGCTGCCATGGTATGGTATCTGTTCACCTCACATCTACAGTCTCCACAGGGTATCTGCATTTGTGTGCCCATTGGTGCAAATATGTGGGTCTGCATTCTGATGGTCACTTCTGTCATTGTGTTATTGATGAATGTTGACAGTGTCAGCCCCCATGGGTGTTGTTTGTCTGCACATGGCCAAAGGTATGTGTTATTTGCACTGCAGTATTTGCCTCCCCCAATCTATGTTGCAATGGGACACATGCACTACTTTGCCACTGATGTGTTTTATGTTCTGTGACCAGGAATCATCCATGCAGTTTGGCAGTTGCAGCTTTTTCTTTGTCAACACTTACATTTTGATCACTGTGATGATGGGGGTTTGGACCCCATTGCCACACTGTTCAAAATGTGCTTCAGCTATGGACCCCACACTTACATTTTGGTCACTGTGATGATGGGGGTTTGGACCCCATTGCCACAATGTTCAAAATGTGCTTCAGATATGGACCCCACACTTACATTTTGGTCACTGTGATGATGGGGGTTTGGACCCCATTGCCACACTGTTCAAAATGTGCTTCAGCTATGGACCCCACACTTACCTTTTGGTCACTGTGATGATGGGGGTTTGGACCCCATTGCCACACTGTTCAAAATGTGCTTCAGCTATGGACCCCACACTTACCTTTTGGTCACTGTGATGATGGGGGTTTGGACCCCATTGCCACAATGTTCAAAATGTGCTTCAGCTATGGACCCCACACTTACATTTTGGTCACTGTGATGATGGGGGTTTGGACCCCATTGCCACACTGTTCAAAATGTGCTTCAGCTATGGACCCCACACTTACCTTTTGGTCACTGTGATGATGGGGGTTTGGAACCCATTGCCACAATGTTCAAAATGTGCTTCAGCTATGGACCCCACACTTACATTTTGGTCACTGTGATGATGGGGGTTTGGACCCCATTGCCACACTGTTCAAAATGTGCTTCAGCTATGGACCCCACACTTACATTTTGGTCACTGTGATGATGGGGGTTTGGACCCCATTGCCACAATGGTCTTGGCCTGCTTGCATTGTGGGGGCCACACACATATATGTGTGGCACATGTGATAGGGGGTCACATTGTATGTTCAAAGTCATGTTCAGTGTTGTAGGCATTTGACACAGTCTACACACGCTTGTCATGGTGTTGGGGGGATGTCTTTTTCTTGCATTCCCTAGGTTGTGGTGTGCTGGTTGTGTCATGCATTGTCCATCCTATGAGTGGGGGTGGTGTTGGTGGTAGGCATCCAGCCCCCCATGGGTAGAGGTGGTAGTAGTGACAGGCATCCAGCCCCCCTGGGTAAGGGTGGTAGTAGTGGTAGGCATCCAGCCCCCCTGGGTAAGGGTGGTAGTAGTGGTAGGCATCCAGCCCCCCCTGGGTAAGGGTGGTAGTGGTGGTGGGCATCTGGCACCCCCCTGGGTAAGGGTGGTAGTAGTGGTAGGCATCCAGCCCCCCCTGGGTAAGGGTGGTAGTGGTGGTGGGCATCTGGCACCCCCCTGGCTAAGGGTGGTAGTAGTGGTAGGCATCCAGCCCCCCCTGGCTAAGGGTGGTAGTAGTGGTAGGCATCCAGCCCCCCCTGGGTAAGGGTGGTAGTGGTGGTGGGCATCTGGCACCCCCATGGCTAAGGGTGGTAGTAGTGGTAGGCATCCAGCCCCCCTGGCTTAGGGTGATAGTAGTGGTAGGCATCCAGCCCCCCCTGGGTAAGGGTGGTAGTAGTGGTAGGCATCCAGCCCCCCTGGGTAAGGGTGGTAGTGGTGGTGGGCATCTGGCACCCCCCTGGCTAAGGGTGGTAGTAGTGGTAGGCATCCAGCCCCCCTGGCTTAGGGTGATAGTAGTGGTAGGCATCCAGCCCCCCTGGGTAAGGGTGGTAGTAGTGGTAGGCATCCAGCCCCCTGGGTAAGGGTGGTAGTGGTGGTGGGCATCTGGCACCCCCTGGCTAAGGGTGGTAGTAGTGGTAGGCATCCAGCCCCCTGGGTAAGGGTGGTAGTAGTGGTAGGCATCCAGCCCCCCTGGGTAAGGGTGGTAGTGGTGGTGGGCATCTGGCACCCCCCTGGCTAAGGGTGGTAGTAGTGGTAGGCATCCAGCCCCCCCTGGGTAAGGGTGGTAGTGGTGGTGGGCATCTGGCACCCCCTGGCTAAGGGTGGTAGTAGTGGTAGGCATCCAGCCCCCCTGGGTAAGGGTGGTAGTAGTGGTAGGCATCCAGCCCCCTGGGTAAGGGTGGTAGTGGTGGTTGGCATCTGGCACCCCTGGCTTAGGGTGATAGTAGTGGTAGGCATCCAGCCCCCCCTGGGTGAGGGTGGTAGTAGTGGTAGGCATCCAGCCCCCCTGGGTAAGGGTGGTAGTGGTGGTGGGCATCTGGCACCCCCCTGGCTAAGGGTGGTAGTAGTGGTAGGCATCCAGCCCCCCTGGGTAAGGGTGGTAGTAGTGGTAGGCATCCAGCCCCCTGGGTAAGGGTGGTAGTGGTGGTGGGCATCTGGCACCCCCGTGGCTAAGGGTGGTAGTAGTGGTAGGCATCCAGCCCCCCCTGGGTAAGGGTGGTAGTGGTGGTGGGCATCTGGCACCCCCGTGGCTAAGGGTGGTAGTAGTGGTAGGCATCCAGCCCCCCTGGGTAAGGGTGGTAGTGGTGGTTGGGCATCTGGCACCCCCCTGGCTAAGGGTGGTAGTAGTGGTAGGCATCCAGCCCCCCCTGGGCAAGGGTGGTAGTGGTGGTGGGCATCTGGCACCCCCCTGGCTAAGGGTGGTAGTAGTGGTTGGCATCCGGCCCCCCCTGGGTAGGGGTGGTGGTGGTGGTGCGCATCCAGGCCCCTGTCTGCATATGTGGCATTGGTGATGGGCATCCCGCCCCTATGGTGCTGCTGTTGCTGGTGTGAGTAAATTCTGCATCCCTCTGTGTGTGTGTGATGTGTCGTGTACGTGTTGTATGTGTTTTGTGGTTGGTGTCTGACTTACCTTCTGCGCCGTACGCGTCCGTGCCTGTTCCGGTAGTAAATGTAGAATATTGGTAGGATCGGGACGAAGGGATTCATGGTTGGTTCGTGTCGTTCGTCTTTCTCGTTGCTTCGCGTCGTCCTCGTCGCTGGCGTGTTCGCCTCGTAGCCGTGGATCGTGTTGTGGCGCGAATCGGAGCTTATGTGCGCCTCTCCCGGATGCTTTGACGTGCCATGCGTAGCGACGGGTTCGGCGCGTACGGAAAGCGCATCGTACTTGTTCGGCCGGACGGGGCTGCATTTTCCCTTCCGTGCGACTCGATTCTCCGTTTCCGGATTCGCCTCGGTCGGAGAACAGGACCTGGATTGGGTGAGTACGACTCGGCCGGATTCTGTGCTGTTGTGCGCATCGTACTTACTCGTTCGGTATGCTGTACGGATCGGTCGGGAAACAGGCATTCGCATGGCTTTTTTCCCGACCGAATGGTATTGGGTGCGCCACCGACCGAGATCGGAATCGGCCCCTTAGTATTACTTCTAAAGGAGATGCCAGTGGCTCTCTGCCCTCTAGATACAGTGAGCTTTCATTCCAAGAATTGAAAGCCCTGTGTGCCTCTAGAAAGCTGAAGACAGGGAGAACTGCAAACACCCACCGCCTCATAGAGGCCTTACTGCCTGATGATCTTAGGAAGACCCCTGGGTCAGATGAACAGGAGAAAGTGGGTGGGGCACGGAATGAGGACAGGTCAGGAGGTGACACCTTTTATGATCTAGACTCAAACCCTGGCCAGGAGGAACAAGATGGTTCCCACCTGGACAACTCAGATCTTCATGGAGATGATGGAGAAGGCCAAGATGGCCCTCTCTTCACCCCTCCTGGAAGAGTGCAGAGTTTACCAAGATCTAGATCTCCCTCTGCAGAGTCACATCACTCAGGATAGTCTGTAGGGACCTCTGTATCTAGCAAGAGGGACCATTCCTTGGACCGGGAGAACCAACTGCTTGAACTTGAGAATGCTAGGTTTAGGCTCAGGTAAGAGCAGTTGACCCTAGACAAGGAATCCCTAGAAGTCCAGAGAGCTAGACAAAAGTTGGGACTAGAGTTAAAGAACATTCTTTTGACAATAGGAACCTGAGCAAGATTGTCCCTCCCTACCATGTTGGGGATTACATCCCTATTTGGATAACTGCTTTAGAGAGGGCCTGTAAAGTTCAGAGGGTCCCTCAAGAACAGTGGGCAGCTATCTCGTGGCTCTCCGTTGCTGACAAAGGTAGAGATAAGCTCCTCACTGTTAGAGAAGAGGATGTTGACAATTACTCAGTTCTGAAGAGTGCTCTCATTGATAGGTTTGGCTTAACCACTGAACAGTACAGGATTAAGTTCAGAGACACCTAGAAGGCACAGAATCAGGACTGGGTAGACTTTGTGGATAGTGCCATTAAGGCTCTGGAAGGCTGGTTGCTTGGCAGCAAAGTGAATGATTTCAAGGGATTGTACAATTTGATTATGAGGGAGCAGATCCTTAATAATTGCCAAAATCAGTTGTTGCATCAATACCTGGTTGACTCTGATTTGACTTCTCCCCAAGAATTGGGAAAGAAGGGAGATAGGTGGGTCAGAACCAGGGTGAAGCAGAGCAACCAGAACAATGATGGTGGCCAAAAGAAGAAAGATGCTAAAACTTCAGATAAGGGTGGGGACAAAGGTAAAGATGACAAGTCTTCATCAGGGCCCCAAAAACCTGCATCTGGGGGGGAGTCACAATCCAACAAAGGGAAAAGCACAAATACACCTTGGTGTTACTTATGTAAAGAAAAGACCCATCGGACAAAAGATGCCAATTGTCCAAAGGCCAAGGATTCAACTCCAACCACCGCTGCCCCCAAGGCAACTGCTCCCCCTAGTACAGTTCAAGTGGTGGTTGAGGGAACAAGGGAATAGTGGGGTTAACCTTGGGCTCTGAGATGGGTTCTGGCCTAGTCAGAACTCCAGCTGTACTTGTCTGTGATAGTGGCATGGATATTGTCACCTTATTTGTCAGTCCCAGTAACCTGGGCAAATACAGACAACAGCCTTTGATCAATGGTAAGGAGGCCATGGCACACAGGGACACAGGTACAAGTGTCACTATGGTGACAAAAGATCTCGTGGACCCTGAACAGATCATACTTGGTGAGATGTACCAAGTAACCTATGCTAACAATGTCAGGACTGATCATTCATGGGCAGTTGTTATTAATTTCAGCTGGGGAGGGGTAACTGGCCCAAAGAAAGTTGTGGTTAGGTCAGACCTTCCAGTGGAATGCTTATTGGGCAATAATGTGTCCACTTCAGCCTGGGCTGAAGTGGAATTCAGGACTCGTGCAGCAATGCTGGTCATCTCTGCAGATGTGTTTGCTGTGACCAGGTCACAGGCCCAACTGATGTCCACTGAGCAGGCCCTGGATTCTGAAAGAATGGACCAGGTGCCTTCCAAGAGAAGGAGCATGAGGGGTAAGGCTGTGTCTTCCCCCCAGGCTCAGAGAGAGGATCAGTCTCCTGAGGGAGATGATCTCAGTCCCTGTGGAGGAACTGTCCCAGATGAACTGAAACCTGATCAGATTGAGTTCTTAGGGACAGGGGGTCCTTCCAGGGCAGATCGGAGTCAGGGGCAGCAAACCTATCCCTCACTTGAACCCCTCAGACAGCAAGCTGCTGAGGCTGCTGGGAGTGTCAGTGGATCCCACAGGATCTATTGGGATGAGGGATTCCTTTACTCAGAGGGTAGAGACACCAAACATGGTGCCACCAGGAGGTTGGTCATACCTCTGAAGTTTAGGGGCTTCCTACTCACCTTAGCACATGACATTCCCTTAGCAGGACACCTAGGCCAAAGCAAGACTTGCGACTTTCACTTTCACTTTCACTGGCCTCACATGTCAGAGGACAGCAAGGAGTTTTGTCGCTCCTGCACCACCTGTCAAGCCAGTGCTAAGTCAGGTGGTACCACAAAGGCCCCCCTTATACCACTACCTGTGGTGGGGGTTCCCTTTGAGAGGGTTGGGATTTACATAATTGGTCCCATGAACCCTCCAACAGCATCTGGGCACAGTTATATTCTAGTGGTGGTGGACCATGCCACTAGTTATCCAGAGGCTATACCCCTTAGAACCACCACAGCTCCTGTGGTGGCCAGGGCCCTCCTGGGATATTTTTCCAGAGTGGGTTTCCCTAAGGAGGTCTTAACTGACAGAGGTACAAATGTCATGTCTAGTTACATCACTGCAATGTGGAAGGAGTGTGGACTAAATTACAAATTCACCACACCCTATCACCCACAATGCAATGGGTTGTTTAAAAGGTTCAACAAAACCCTAAAGGGCATGATCATGGGCCTCCCAGAAAAGCTTAGGCGAAAATGGGATGTTCTGTTGCCCTGCCTTCTCTTTGCCTACAGACAGGTCCCACAAAAGGGGGTTGGCTACAGCCCTTTTGAACTTTTGTTTGGGCATCCAGTTAGGGGTCCCTTGTGTTTGGTGAAGGAGGGATGGGAGTTACCTCTCAAACCTCCCAAGCAAGACATAGTGGACTATGTACTTGGTCTCCGCTCCAGGATGGCTGGGTACATGAAGAAGGCCAGCAAACCCTTGAGGCAAGTCAAGAATTGCAAAAAGCTTGGCATGACCAAAAGGCTGTACTGACTGTTTATCAGCCAGGACAGAAAGTATGGGTGTTGGAGCCTGTGGCCCCAGCAGCTCTCCAAGGCAAGTGGAGTGGACCCCATACTATACTTGAGCAAAAGAGAGAGGTCACCTACTTGGTGGACCTTGGAACTCCCAGGAACCCCCATAGGGTGCTCCATGTAAACAGGCTCAAACCCTATGTGGACAGGGCAGACATGGGCTTGCTCATGGCTACTGATGAGGGACAGGAGAAAGAGAGTGACCCACTCCCTGATCTCCTCTCACAGAACTCTGATGATGGCTCAGTAGATGGTGTAGCCTTGGCAGGCAGCCTCACTGAGCAACAGCAGATTGATTGCAGGAAGGTCCTCAATCAATACAGACACATGTTCTCTTCGACTCCTAGTCAGACCACTTGGTGTACCCATGATGTGGAAACAGGTGAGAGTCTGCCTGTTAAAAATAAGATTTACAGGCAGCCTGACCATGTCAGAGAGTGCATTAGGACTGAGGTCCAAAAGATGCTGGAATTGGGAGTGACTGAACCCTCAGATAGCCCTTGGGCTAGGCCAGTGGTCCTGGTACCCAAACCTCATACCTAGGGTGGTAAAAGAGAAATTAGGTTTTGTGTGGACTACAGGGGGCTCAATGCAGTCACTAGGGCTGATGCTCACCCTATTCTAGGGCAGATGAACTCATTGACACTTTGACCTCAGCCAAGTTCTTGAGCACATTTGACCTTACTGCTGGATATTGGCAAATCAGACTAGCTGAGGATGTCAAACCAAAAACATCATTCTCAACCCCTAGTGGGCATTATCAATTTATTGTGATGCCCTTTGGCTTGAAGAATGCACCTGCCACATTCCAAAGGTTGGTGAACAAAGTCCTCACAGGCCTGGAAGCCTATAGTGCAGCATATCTTGATGATATAGCTGTCTTTAGCTCCACCTGGGAGGATCACCTGGTCCACCTAAAGAATGTTTTGGAGGCCTTGCAGAAAGCAGGCCTCACTATCAAGGCCACAAAGTGCCAGATAGGGCAGAGTAAGGTTGTGTACCTGGGCCACCTTGTGGGTGGAGGCCAGGTTCAACCATTGCAGAGCAAAATCCAGACCATCATGGACTGGGTTGCTCTAACAACCCAGACTCAGGTCCAAGCTTTCTTGGGCCTGACTGGGTACTATAGAGGATTTGTGAAAGGATATGGGTCTATAGTGACTCCCTTGAATGATCTTACATCAAAACGAATGCCCAAGAAAGTTCAGTGGACAGTTAGCTGTCAGAAGGCATTTGATGACCTCAAGCAGGCCATGTGCACTGCTCCCATTTTGCAAAGTCCTGACTATTCGAAACAATTCATTGTCCAAACAGATGCATCTGAGTTGGGGGAAGAGGCTGTGTTGTGACAGCTTAATGCAGAGTGTCAGGATCAACCAGTAGCTTTTATTAGCAGAAGGTTGACCCCCAGAGAGAAACGTTGGTCAGCTATTGAGAGGGAAGCCTTTGCTGTGGTTTGGGCTCTGAAGAAGCTGAGGCCATTCTTGTTTGGCACTCACTTCATTGTTTAGACAGACCATAAGCCCCTCTTATGGCTAAAACAGATGAAGGGTGAAAACCCCAAACTTTTGAGGTGGTCCATTTCCCAACAGGGGATGGACTATACAGTGGAACATAGACCTGGGAGTAACCATGCCAATGCAGATGGACTCTCCAGATTTTCTCACTTAGAAAATGAAGACTCAACTGGATAAGGTTAGTCTCATCTCCTTACGTTTGGGGGGGATGTGTAGGAAAGTAGGATCTGCTTCCTATGGTTACCCCCACTTTTTGCTTGATGTTACACTGTTTTTGACTAGTCTGACTGGGATCCTGCTAATCAGGGCCCTAGTCTATCTGCTTTCTCCTTATAATGTTATGCATGTACTTTGGTACACTCCAGATTGGATACTGGGGTACCCTTATAAGTCCCTAGTATATGGTGCCCATGTACCCAGGGCATAGGTACCCCAGAGGCCTCCCATAGGCTGAAGCATGTATTATGCCACCCATGAGAGGCCATGCAAAATGGAACTACAGGCCTGCCATTGGAGCCTGTGTAAGATAGTGCATGCACCACTTACGATAGATATAGGTTTACTATATCTATAGGTCACTGCACTTAAAACCTATAAGTCACCCCTACAGCATGCCTTAACATTCCTGAAGGCAGGGTGCTGGGTTTTACATGAGAGGGTGCCCCTGCATGAGCAGAGCCCCTCTGCAGCCTTCGGAGACCATTCTCCCGGGTTGTCTGTGACACAGCCAGACATCTAGGTAGAGGTGCATTATAACCTCGCAGTAAATGCTATCTCGAAAACGGCTGAAACAAAACATGTCGTGTTGGGTATCAAACACCTTGGAATCATACCTCCACACTAGTAACCGGTGTGGGAGGTATGATTCCACCCCTCAGAAGCAAGCTTCGTGGGTCCCTGGTCTTCCCGGTACCAGTCTTCTTGACCCGGACAGCACAAAATGGATGGACAGTCTGGGCTTCGCTGGACTTCGACTGAGCTCGGCTTCATCTCCCTCTCCGTTCAAAGCATCGCCTGTGCCCGTGCACCATACAGGCTCCGTGCAGGACCTGTGGAGCATCAAGGACAACTGAAGTATCTCCCTTGGGGTGAAGGAGTCACTCCCCTGCATTCGCAGGCACTGTAATGCAACTGAACAGTCTGCTGATCCTGAGCTCCTGCAGACTCAGAAGGCTCCAGCAACACAGGATGTGGGTTCCTACATTCCTTGAGGTTAAGCTGCCCTCTCACCAAGTTTGAGGCCAGTATCCCTCGTGGGGACCGCATAACACGAACCTCTGTGCACCGCACACATTTGCAAGTGCATATGCTTGTTGGTGTTCCCGAACTTCGTGCATTGGGCTGTCAATAGCCCCAACCCCTGCGCACATTTTGTAGCAAGGACTTTGGCCTCCTCAAACTCTGTGTCCTGACAGCTGTTGTTTCGTGAAACTGCCAGAGGTCCCCTTGCAACTCCTGTGCCTTCGGCCTGTGGGTCCATTTGAGGGACAATCCTGATTTTCTTGAGCTCCCCTGATTGCTCCAGGCCTGCCCTGACTCCCCTTGCTGTGGTGAGTCCTCTGGTCCTTGCTGAGCCAGACCGTAACCTTTCTTGACCTTCTTCGTGGGTTGCCGTTGCCAAGGCTTGTTGGTGCTCCCGCCGGACACTGACCCCTCAGCACTTGACATCCTTCGTGGGACAGCTTGTAGCCGGCTCATGGTCATCGTCGACATTTCCTGGTCTCTGCAGCTGTAGAGTCAAGGTCTCCTTTTTCACACCTGAAGCACCCGACATCGGTGGGTATTCGTCTACCGAGCCCCTGGTCACTCTTGAGTGACCCAGACTCTGACCTCTCTGCTTTCAGGTTCCTTCCATCATGAATCCACCTGCGGATTCCACCGGACACTTTTCTTCTTTCCAGCAGTGGCATTCCATTGAGAACGATGGAGGTTTCCAACGCCACTTCAGACCTATGCACCCGGCTTCGCTGGGATAGCTAACTCTGGTACTTCGGTATCCACGGGTGGGGTGGCTCTCCAACCTTCTATGTTCCAAAGGGTTTCCTCGTAATCCACTTTAACTTTAAAATTGCAACCGCGACTCTCCCATTGAATTGTATGTAGCACGCTGTCGTGTTCTCACACTGCACCCGTCCTCCGTGGGGTCCCTACTTACTCACCTTGGGTTGTTCCTTGGGGTCCCAGCGATTCTACACATTCTAGACATTGTCTTGACTCGAGTCGTGGTTCTTATACCACTATTTTAGTATATGGTTTGGTCTCCCCCGGGAGCCCACTGTGTATTAGTGCTACTTACGATTGTTTCTGTGCTACAGTATTGTGTACTTTGTGTTTATCTGCGTGTAGCAGATACTGTGAGGTATTTAAGGTGTTATAATAATAAATATATATTCTTATAACTACTGTGTGGTTCTCCTTTCTTTTAACCAATACAATAAGGTTGCATTCTGGTAAAGCAAGCTGCTTAACATTCCTTCAAGACTAAGCCTGAAGGCTGCTCTCCACAGCTACCACTTGGATAGCTTTCTAAGGTTATCTTTGACCTCTTAAATCACCATAAGGGTTGTTTGGACTGGTGCAAGGTGCCCACTTTAATTAGTGGACATCATATGCCAGGCCAACTTCTCACAAGCATCTTTAGTTGCACTAAGCGGAAACGTAGCTGGAAATCAACCTCTCGTGGCGATGCTAAGGCCTCAGGCCAGTCTTCCTCCTGCAGGTCACCCAGATCTACCTCCCAACGTTCTCGTAGTTGGGATAGAGTATCGGGGGAGTTATTTATGAGTTTTCGTTACCCAGGAGAGATTGCCTTATTAGTGAGGTGTTCCTCCAGTAATCTATTTTCAAGAGGGGATGACTCTGGTAGGTTTTGGGCCAGGGGCAGCGCCGTTCAGAGAGTATGTCGGATTTGTAAGTATCGGAAGGTCTCTGTGAGGGATAGTTCATGGGTTTTTTACAGGTCAGCAAATGGAATTATCCTCTCAGTAGTGCATAAGTTCCCCACGGTAGATATTCCTATCAGGTCCCATTTATCAAACCCCTGCCTTTTTGCCATAGTTTCCAGGCATTCAGAGTCCCACAGGGGTGCCACGCGGGTGAGCTTCTTCTCCCATCCTAATATTCGTAGGGTTGCATGCCAGAGATTGACCGTCAGCGCCGTCGGTCCCTCCAGACGGAGGCGCCGGGATCAGTATAAAGTGCATGGCAGTAACCACACGGCTGTAGGACCAGGCAGGCCATATGGTAGACTGGCTCCTCCTCAGGCTGGAGGACCCATTGATTAATAGTCGTCAGTTGTGCCACTCTATAGTATGACTGCAGATCTGGTAGCTCTATCCCACCATCCTACCATCCCCTCGTCGGTTTTGCCAGAGCAATACGCGGGGAGCCCCTGTCCCACAGCAGGGTACTCACCTCGCTATCTATTGCCTTGAAATCCGTGTCAGGCACCAGAAAGGGGGGGGTTTTGTAGTACATACAGAAAGCGGGGCAATGCCATCAAGTGCAGCTTTCCCCAATAGAGAAAGTGGGAGAGATCTCGAGTGACGGACATCGCTTTTAAGGCAAGTCAATAGGCCTAGTAAGTTTTTAGCTGTGAATATGTTCGGGTCGGTTATGATATGGATGCCCAGGTATCGGAAACTCTCCTCTACGACACGGGCCTCGCACCACCAAGGGAGGCAAGGTGCAGGTCCATGCAAAATAAATATTACTGATTTAGGCAAGTTGATACTATATCCAGAGTATTCCCCAAAAAATAAAAAAATACTCATCAGTCTAAAAATGAATGATCTTGGGGAAGCCATGTACAGGAGAATGTCGTCGCAATAAAGGGATATTCTGTACTCTCGGTCCTCAGTCCATCGCTGGCCTTGGATCAGTGGGTCTCTTCTTATCCATCCCGCCAGGGGTTCAAGAATCAAAGTGAATATTAAAGGGCATAGGGGGCAGCCCGGCCTAGTTTCTTGGTGAAGGGGAATAGTTTTAGACACTCTACCATTCACCACTACCCGCGCCAGTGGCTGTGAGTATAGCAGTCACAGCCGGGATAAAAACCTCAGGCCGAAGCCTATGTGTCGGAGTACAGCAAAGAGGTATGGCCATTCCACAGTATCAAAGGCAATGCGGACATCAAGAGACAGGATCGCTGCATCCTCATTAATTGTGTGTGCACGGCCAAGGACTCCATGGAGTCGGCGCAAATTAGGCACTGTGTTACAACCAGGTATGAATCCTGATTGGTCTGGATGGACCAGGTTTGACATTAATGGGGTTAGACGAAGAGCTAGGAGTTTAGCAAGAAGTTTTGCCTCTGCGTTGAGTAAGGAAATGGATCTGTAAGAGGCACAGTGTTCTGGTGGTCTGCCCTCTTTATGTATTACAACCACAGAGGCAAGTCTCTGTTCCTCAGGGAGTATACCCACCTCTCTGCTCTCTTCAAACATTTTTAGAAGATAGGGCCCTACGCTGGATGCCATAAGCTTGTATAATTCTATGAACATGCCATTGGGCCCTGTCGCCTTGCCTGGTTGCAGTGCTCGAATAGCCTGCTTCACTTCCTCCTCTGTGAGGTCACGGTCTAATGATGCTAGTTCAGCTAAAGAGAGGGTAGGGAGCAGTCTAAACGCTAAAAGGGCCAGGGCTTCCTGCTCTGAACCAGCTACGTTAGATGACTAGAGCTTGGTATAGTAAGTTGTAAATGTATCTGCAATTGCTTGTGGGTCACTCAGATATTGTGCCTCTGCAGATTCTAGCACCACTACCCATCATCTCACTCGGTTCCACCTTTCCAGCATGGCAAGTAGTTTACTTGTCCTGTCTCCCAGTTCACACACCCGGTCATGCGTAGCCCTATCTGTTGTTCTAGCTGCTTCCATCACTATGTCTTTGTATTCCTGCTGTTAGACACACAGGCTATGTTGCGTGTCTATATGTGCCATGTCCCCCAGTTGGGATTCCAGCTCAACTATCTTAGCAAACCTCTCTCATCTGTGTCCCATGATCAATAACAGAGCTTCAATGAGCAGGTGACTAAATGCTCGTTTTCTTTGAAATAATGGGTTGTTTGTTTTATTAGTCTCCCCCGTATAGTTGAGAGTCTCAGGTACCATTGGTTTATGAAGATTGTGCCCATCTCCTGTGGGGTACACCGGCGGTATCTTGCCTATATTGGGGAGTGATCCAATATGCCCCTCGCCATGTGCCGCACCTCTCAGAAATTCGACAGGGAGGAGGCCGACGAAATAAGAAAGTCAATGCGGGACAAACTGCCGTGATCCCCAGAGTAAAATGTAAAGTGTTGTGCAGAGGAGGTAAGAGCTCTCCAAACATCTATCATTCCCAATGCTTCTAAAACATCTGCCAATTGGTTCTTGGAAGGGGTTATTTGCCTTTGTGGGTAGCGGTCTGAGGTGTCACAGAGTGTCATATTAAAGGCGCCTCCTATCAGGAACTCACCCTCTGGTAATTGGAGCACGAGTGTACCTATATCTGGGAGGGGCGTGCTGTGTAGAGTTGGTGGTACGTAAACAGAGATGATATTGATCTTGTCCCCCTCCCACGTGCCTATCAGAGCTACATATCTACCCTGCGTGTCCGTCCAAACCTTGTCTATCGAGAGAGGAAAACACTTTCTAAGGAGAATTCCTGTGCCCCGGGAGCAAGAAGTGTATCCCGCGTGTGCCACCATTTTGTAGCCCCAATGGTGCAGTGCCTTACAGGCATTACCTAAAAGATGTGTCTCGTGTAATAGGATGACATCTGGAGATGTTGTTTGATGTATTGTAGCACTATCCCCGCTTGATTTTATCCACCAGCCTGTTTACATTCCAAGACAGGAGGTGAAGCTCCGGAATATTTGTATCCATTCTTGTGGTCATTTGTCTATGTAGGGTGGTTTTCCCCGCCCCCATCATCAGATCTCTTCAAGCCGTGTTTCTGTAATTGTGGCAGCTTCTTCAATAATATAATTTCTTCATGTAATATAGCTCATCCTAGTCCCCTGTACTAAAGGGAATAGACCTAGGGAAATCGAGGGGTCGAGGAGCCCTCCCCCCTCACCCTCGTGACATTTTCCCACTATACCCAATCATATTTTATGGAAACAAACGAAACAAGAAGAAAAAAGACCCCCCCCACTCCGCTTCCCTGCATGATGGACCTGAAACTGCCCGCCCCCCCGAACTCTGCCGAGTCCATGTCGCACCAACCCAACATACCAAACTAATGTGGTCGTAGGCCTTCCTCCTCACCCACCACCCATCCCCGTACCTGTTTTAACATGTAGCACCATCAATTTTGGCCGTATGGCCATCATAGTTTGTGTCATAAGGAGTGCAGTTGCCCTACCAAAACATCGTCTACCGCCGCAAGGGGAAGGGCGGGAGAGAAGGAAGAGTATTCTGTCCAGTGTCTGATTTGGTCCAACAGGAGCATATCACAGCCCACCAACCACTCAGGTAAAACTTGACGATCTCAGTTTCTGACTCCAAAATTAGTCACTCTCAGTCTTAGGATACGGGCCCGTGGCATCGCTAAGGGTCTCTGCCCTCCTGTCGCTCAGGTCTCCTGTGAATGCTCTGTTCTCACCATGTCCTGCCAGGGGTTGTCCCTCTATCGGTTGGTAGTCGTTCTCAGGCCCCACAGTCGCTCTCTGCAGTGTGCACCTCGTCTGGCACCCTCTACAGGTCTCCAAACCTCAAGCCATTTCCAGGCCTCCTCCAGAGTGGTAAAGAATCAGGCCTTGCCTTCTGATTCTAAGCATAGTCTAGCCAGGAAAAACATTGAATATTCACTCTCTTATCCCTTAGGGCCTTTTTCACGTCAAGGAAATTTCGCCTGTGCCTTTGAACTTTCAGCGTGAAGTCCGGGAAGAAGGTAACGTGTGCATTGTCATACACTACTGGTGGAACAGTTCGGACCATTTGAAGGATCGAGTCACGATCCCGGAAATGAAAAAGTCATGCAAGCAGTGGGCAGGGAGGGGACCCAGGTTGACGGTGGCCCCCCCGCACCATGTGTGCTCTCTCTACGGAGAAAAACTTGGAAAGTCCCTGCGCAGAAAGTGTTTGAGGATGAGGTCCTCTACGAATAGGTCTGCAGCTGGCTCCTCTGCGCATTCAGGGACCCCAAAATTCAGATGTTGTTCCGATGGGATCTTTCTTCGAAATCTTCCAGCCGCGCTTCCAAGAGCTTGTTTGATGCTTCTAGTTACCCCACATGTGCCTTGAGGCACTTAGTGTCTTGTAGCAGATGCACCGTTGACTCTTCCATCTCCTTGGCTCTTTTTCCCAGGTTTTGAAGGTGCGCTCTCATCAGGGAGACCTCTGTCATAACAGTGTCAATACGGGATTCTAGTGCAGTGTGTACTACCTGTATAGCGGCCATAATGTCTCAGAGGAACAGAGGAGTTTCTTCTGAGATAAGTGGGGTTTTGGAGGTGAATTGGTCCTGGGAGCCCTTCTGAGTCTCAGGTTCCCTGGTAAGAGCATACAATCTTTGTTTGGTGAGGCCCTTTTTCGTTCTTTCTGCCTGTCATCTTGGCGGCAAGGCAAGGTGATCTCTGTATCTAGCAAAGGCGGGGGGAGGGATGGGGGTAATCCCACTGTCTGTCTGTTGGAGTCCTCTAAGTCCAACGTGGCCTTTCGGGTTTCCCCTGTGTGTCTTCTCTCGTGCTTGACTGGGCTGATGTTCATGATCTTATGTTTGCTGGGACTATATCCCAGGGTGCACGCCTCCGGACTTACAGTCAGTCTCCAATACGTTGAGACAGTGATCACCTCAGGGAGGCTTCACTGCTGTATTATGGTGGTGAGAGGAGAGGCTCACAACACACCAGGATGTAGTTTACACCTTACTGTCTCTCGCTGTGATACTGACCAAATAGTGTTTCTCACACCATCTCTTGTTGTTTGTTACAGCAGGTAGCAATCTGTGGCCTTATGGGTCAGGAGACCAAAGTGAGGGCCACAGAGCGTTGGCTGAAGTTTAATTATTAAAGTCTCTTGAGTCTACCCGTGGCACCCCAAGGGGGCGAGACAGGCCCCAGAGTCAGGACCTCCCCATGGCGTTCACCTTGATCCCCTTTCCGGCGTCGTTGTATTGCGGGCCATCTCATGCCATCATGGAGGCCTGGGTCCAGCCCCACGCCATGCCCCCAGCCGTCTGAGACTCCAGCTGTGGACAGCAGTGCGCTGTTCGGGATGTCTAAAGGAGAGGCAAAGCAATGAGCGGACTCACAGGTTTCTCACTGCCGCAGGCATCATGCCTTCTCTTCTCGGCCCTCTTCGGAGATGTCACCGGCGGTCGGCTGGATACAGTCTATTCATAAGCCACAGCTGCGTTTCTTGCAGCAGGCCTGCTCTGTGCAGCAGGTCAATCTTTCTTTGCTCAGGTGGCAGATGGCCCTGGCCCGAGACATCCGCCCCCTCGGGGTCCGTGCCACCCAGGAGGTGCAGTCTATTCGGCAGTGCACCGCACACAGTCAGGAATCAGCTGGGCAGCTTCTATTTCGAAGGGCCCACAGACTCGCTGGCTCCCGGGCCCGAGGAGGCAATCGAGGCCGCAGATCCTGACAGAATGTCAGGCCTTCCCTCTGCGCTGTTCTTCCCGGGTGTCGGAGCCGCAATTCAGCCACCGGAGATCCGCGCCGCCACTGTCTCACAGCCTCGGCACAGAGAGCGAGTCGATGGCACTTGGATTAGTGGACAGATGTAGGTGGAATACGGCAGTGGTTCTCGGAGCCGCTTCAGCAAGTGGCCATCTTCTTTGGCGGTTGGCCACGCCCCCAATTTGAATCAGACTTGTCAGATCTATTCACTACAAACTTTTTTCTTCCCCTGGGGCCCCAGTAAATTGAATTTTCAACTGCAATTTCTCAATTGATTGATCTTGCTCTTGCTGTCGCTTATGCTTTTGACATTTGGATGGTAACAGCCCTTCACTCCGATCACCATTGAGAAATTGAACTTTAGGCTTTTCAGGATCTTCATCAGAGTTTTCACTGACATGAAACGTAATTATTACATGCCTTCCTTAATGCCTTTCTACACCAGTTCCAAAATTTTCACCCCTAGGTGGATCCACGCTGTGAACTTGAGCTCAAGTCTGAACACCACTTGAATGTGCTTGACTTCGTGGCCTTATAGATTCAGTGGTTGGCTCTACCACTTCTTATGCAGCTCAAACTTTTTTCCTGTGTGCAGCATGAGTCCACTGCAGAACTTCAGCACATTTTATTACAGTATTCATCATCAAAATCACCTGGAAGGGGCTACACTAACTCTCATCCTAGCAGTTCTTTCCGACGTTTTTTCAGACCACTACCCAGTCTACTGGGTTGAGATTGCGACGAGCAATATCCCTTGTTTCTTCTGTTGCCACATTCATCTGATGAGAGACAGATTGCACCATATCTGCCATTCCTTTGCAGTAATCTAAATCTAGTACAGTGGATCTTAGCCTTTTGACTTCTGTGGACCCGGCACTGAGTCATTACTGTTAGCCGGCCTAAACTTTTTCAAAGATTTGAACTGCAAAGGAATGCATGTAAAAAGACAGAAACAAGCATTCATCAAATAAATTCACAAATAATAAAATATTTGATTTAAATCTATTAAGAAAAAAAAAATTGAATTTGAATGTGAAGGTTGGAGTTTTTCTAAAATAAATTGAGGCCACTCATCGTCCATACTCCATTCTGTTTGATGCACTTGCTCTGCTCCCACAAATCAATCTTAGTATACCATCTTAATTTTTAGACTCAAATTTCACATTTCTTCTGTTGTGTCATGTAGTTCCTACCAATTCGTAGGACCTGCTCATTGTTCGGGCAACATAAACTAAGGGCTAGGTATCTAGACTGATTCCGGACACCCCTCCAGGATATATTGGCCTATAGACCAGCTAGCTCACAGTGCCATCGTAAGCCCCCCTATCTACCAGGGAGCAAAGGGTTTCTGCCAACCACTGAACAAGACAACCCTGATTCCTCAGGGATCGTGAAAACAGTACAGAACCTTTTGCTCAGTCACTCGTGTTTACTTATTCTCAGAGGAATATACAGAGAATACACAGTGGGACGTTTTCCATAATATTTATTGAACCAATGTCATTCTTGCATAAAATACATGTGCGGCAATGATTAGTAGAAAGAAGCAGATAAACGTGATTACAAGCACCAAAAGCGTAAATAGTAGGTAGAGTTCTACCATGGTGCTAAAACAATGTATAAATCCAGGCATATAAACAAGGCAGTAATCGGGCGTACTCCTACTATGCGAACTCTACTCTAAGTGTACCTAGAGTGTATGTAGGTGTAAAGCCAAGAATTCTCCCAATGGAAGATCCAACCGCATTACATGATGGAAAAGAGTGAAGGACCCCGTCTTGGTCACGAACTCAACACCCCTTACGAGATGTCAGACTGTTGCATGGTAATCTCTCAACATGCACGGACCCTCAGTATCAGTGGAAGTACCTCCTCTACTAATCTATCAGGATGCTCAACTTTTATAATAGAAAGCAGCCTTGTGATGTACTCATAGATTAGTGATGTTGTTGTGTTGTCCTGCATGCTCGCAGCTTTCCTACCACGCATGTCCATCGTCTGTTGACATACATAGCGCCTCTCAGTTGATCTTGTGCTCCCAGAGTGCTCATGGGGGGGGCTAGCCCAGCCTCCCACCTTCCATGCATGCCAGTCCCAGGCAACATAATGTCGTTGCGACCATCTTGTCGTCCTCATCCTCGGTAGCCGGGTGTTCTGCGACAGAGTGCTGGCCCTTTTGGACGTCCTGGAGGATTACATCCCAACTGGCAGCAAGCAGGATTTAGCGCAGCCCTAATGTGTCTTCCCTACACAGTGCGATGATTTCAGCTTGTGCCCAGGTCAGCAGTGAGTGGGTTCAGGCTAGGTTCTTATAGTTTCCATCTCTTAGTGATCAAGCGCTTAGCCATTAACAACCCCAGGTCAATAAATCTGGATTTTGACTTGTATCTCTTTGATCTGCGGAATAAGCCCAAGACGCATGCTTCCCAAGTGTGTGCCACCGAGCGCCCAGTGCAGTTGGGTAGTGATGTGCCACCAATAATCAGTAAGTTAAGGGCAACCCCATAACATGTGGAGGAGATCTGGGTGCACCAAGCAACATCGAGGACATCAGGAGTCTGTTCGCATAAAATACCTGTTTATTTTGGCTGGGGTAAAGTA
This sequence comes from Calotriton arnoldi, assembly GCA_963921515.1. NCBI lineage: Eukaryota > Metazoa > Chordata > Amphibia > Caudata > Salamandridae > Calotriton > Calotriton arnoldi. The sequence continues at coordinate 187,151 of CAWUFW010012709.1, forward strand.
AGCTCTATGTACGATATAATATTGTATAAGACGGAAAGTAACATTTGTGGGGAAGAGCGTTGGCCCCTCCAGTATGGTGACCCATTCCTGATCTGTACATGGGTGGGTCAAGTCTGCGTCCCAATGGCGTCTCAGGGGTGTGAGAGATTGTGCAGGGTGGTGAGGCAAGGAGCTGGCAAACCATTTAGTAAGGTCCATCCCTGTGGCCAGAATGTGAAAATATTGAACTGTGAGGTGTGTTGGTGGTTCCTCAACCTATCTCCTCACATGGATCACAGTGCTGCCAGCAGTGAAGTCTACGAGAGGAACTGACCCTGTGGTAGCCCACCGTCTTCTACTAATGTGTGAAAGGGTGTGAGCGTGCCATCGTTATAAAAGTTACCTTTGCTCTTTATTTATATACACTTTGTTAAGCTCTCAGTATTCTTTTATTTTCTAAGTAGTAGCGAAACCCCAGGGGTCTCTGGACCACAGGTTAAGAACCACTGATCTAGTAGGATGTCACCAGTTATTGATACTAGTGCAGCTAACAGAGTGTTTACATGTTTCATTACCCTACCCATAGTCACCTCATGGAGGATACACCAGTCTTTTTGTAGGGATTATGTCTCATGTTCAACAGTACAAGAGTAAGTGCATCAAGCCATTTCAAACCAGTTAAAGCACACAGTTTTGCCAGTTTGTTCTTGGGAGTACCATTAGCCCTTTCAACAATTCCTGAAGATTGTTGATCACTACCATGGAATTTTTTCTTTATCTGAAATGCTATATAGATGTTGTCCAAAAATTCATTTTTAAAATGAGTACAATGATCTCTCTCAACAGAAGTTGGAAGGCCATATCTTGGAATCAACTCCCCCCCAAAGGTTTGGCAACTGTAAGGCTATCTGATCTCCAAGCCGGGTAGGCTTCCACCCTCTTTGAGAACAAGCAGACAATAACCAAGATGTACTTCAAACTGTTGTATTGTGGCATCTCTACAAAGTTTACTTGGAGTCTTGTAAATGGGCCTTCTGATTTGTCATTATCATTCATCATTGTTAGAGTTTTTCTTACTTGATTATTTCTCTGTCACACCAAACACCAAGTGTATGTATCTTTAGCTACAATTCTAAATCTAGTATTCTCTCGGTATTTTATTTATGTGCACAACATACTATCACTACCTGCATGGCTTTGGTTATGTAAGTATTCACCAATTGGATACAGCATTTCATTCGGGAGGATTTATTTGTTTCATCATTAACATACAAATCCTGATAATTTTTCTTATGACTCAATTTTTCCAATTTCCTTTTCTCTTCTTACAAAACATCCTCCCGCAAATCTTCAAACTCCTTCAAAGATGTCTGAATTGAGTTAATGAAAAAACAATTTACATTTTCTGCATTTTGTATGATAATTATTCTTGATTCATCATTCTAATTTTCTTGTACCACTGTCTACTCTTGTAACTCGCAGTGTTTTGTCACATGATCTTCATATAGATTACCAAGTGAAACTAAATCTTTTCCAGCCCTATGGGCAATACACATGACACCCGCAATTTCCTCTGGCTGTTGCACTGCATCTGACAAAGCGATATTTTTAATGTGAGCAGCAGAAGATGCCATACATCTTCTCTGTGATCACAGCTAACTGTAGTCATGCACAACCCCAAAACCATATTGGCTTTCATATTGTCACTTTCATATTAACGGATAAGCAGCAAACTCTTGTCAATGCCACCACCTCTGCTGCCTGTGCTGGGTACATTCAACAGATAGGATGCTTCAAGGGTATCAGTAACGGAACATACTGCAAAGGCAGTTCTTAGTGCTCTATAAAGGTCTCTTAAACAAGAACCATGAACAAATAATGTCAGATCAGCCACTTTCAATGGAGTTTCTTTAATGGCTGGTCTTGGTTTAGTGCATAGTTTAGTGCATATCTCAGTAACTGCTATGCAGTCATGCTCAGGTTTGTCATCAATTTCATCACCCTCCCTGACTTCTAAGGGCCTGTCTGGAATAGAAAGCAGTGTTGCTGGGTTCAGTTTATTGCATCTTATGATTGAAATATTCTCAACTACAAGAATGGCTTGCTCATAATGAGCCAGTCTGCTACTTGTCAAATGCTGCATTCTAGTTCTCGTCAAAAAGATCTCAACTGGGTGAGGGACATATACAATTTCTGTTTGTGCTGATTTTTAGCGCTGGGTCTTTGTCCTGTGCTGTAAAAGCAGCACGAATGGCACCATACACAGCGCAAGAGGACGCTGCTTCTTTCTGCCGCTCGAGTAGAAGTTATACTCAAGCGGCAGCTTCCTCAATGCAAACGGAAGGTTACTCAACTCAAGCGGTAGCGACCATCCGCGACTGCCTGCGTTGAGAAATCTTGCTGGGAGGTGGTCTATTGTTGGATTTTCCAGGCTCGCCAACTTACCGTTGGGGAGCGCGAGTGAGGAAAAAGCTTCGCTATGAGGAGTGAAGTTTTTCAGAACGCCACTTGCTCCGTGGAGTGCAGAGTGAAGAAAACTCTGCAAACTCAGCAAACAGAGTGGAGTTCACCGTCCAGGCCTACTTATAACTATCGGATCCAATACGGCTGAAAGATATACAATTAGATGCATTAACCCACTATGTCTTTGGGTCAGACTCTCTTTGAATTATTTAAATGCTTCAGTGCATTCAATGTCAATTGGTACCAGATCTTGAGTGTCACTGTGGGTCAGTCTTACTAACGGCTTTGCAATCAGGGAAAAGTTTGGGATCCACTGATGACAGTAGCCAACAATTCCCAAAAAACATCCAACCCTCCCTTTAGGTGGTTGGTGGGCTCATTCTCAGAATTGCAGAAACACCTTATATTAAGACATTATTGCACCTTTTTCAATTTGGTATCCAAGATAAATCACTTCTCTTTTACAATAATGCATTTTTTGGAGAGACCTTATGTTCACTGTCAGCTAAAGGATTTAAAAAAGCAATTGTATCAAGTTTACAGTCCCTCTTTGTCATGGATGCCAAACACAAGACATCAATATATTGGACTAAGACTGAATTGCAAGGCAATCTTAAATTCTCTAGATCCTTCTTCAGTATTTGACTAATAATTGAAGGACTTTCAGTATACCCTTGTGAAATCCTACGCCATACGAGAACTTTGATATGGCTCTCTTCATGCAAAGGAATTGAAAAGAACGCTTAACATAAGTCAATAATGTATACCATTCTGCATCCGGTGGGATTTGGAACAAAATCACTGTTGGAGTCGGTAGCACAGGACAACATGGTATGACAATTTTCTTTATCTTTCGCAGATCCTGAGCTATTCTCCATTTACTACGTCCCATCACTTCAGAGTTACAAGAACTACCAAGTACCTTCCAGAGAATCCCCTGGACAATCATTTTTTATATCACTGGCTTCATTTCCTCTTCAGCTTCTTTTGAAAGACCATACTGTTTGGTTGTAGGTAAAATTGCATCTGGTCTCACTTTTATTTTAACTGGCTAGGCACTTTTTGCTAGCCCAATCTCTTTTCCAGAGTAATCTCATACCTCATCTTTGATAGTATGTCTTAAACCAAAAGGTAGGCCATCTTTTGTTAAAGCAAGGAATAATTGAACTCTAGTCTTGCGTGATTTTTTAAAACACATATTCTACATCTTGTGGCTCAATTGCAACACCATTCATTGTACAATAAGTCACGCAATTCATTTTGCACTGTAAGTCTCTTCCCAGGACTTGAATCACACAATATATTGTCCAATTGACCACTTTTACCTAGGACATCTGCATTAATTCCTAATCCCTACAATTTGGAATTCCTTTCCGGAAAAGGGTAGATTTAGGACTTCCACAAAACAAACTGTAGAAAAGGTATCCCCTATCAATCAAAAATAAAATGGGGCGGGCCTTGATTTCTCCAACAACATATGGGCCACTTTCGTCTACCTCCAGGACTGCTCCAAGTAAGCAATCCTATTCTTGCCTCAAGCACCATCATTAATAATGGCCCCCTGCTAAATCATCATTCAGAACCAATTGATTCTGTTGCCACTCTGCACTATAGAGCATTTTGTTTCTGATATTTTGCTGCCACGTTGTAGCTACAGGCAAGGGCATTTGAAATAATTTCTGATTTTGCGTACACTGCTCAGAATTTGTAACCGTTGTAGCAATCATATTTCTCTGCATCTGGGGAACACCATCACCCTGAATTCTATTTGGATTCTGATGACACTCCAGTTACCATGACCCAATATTCCCAAAGAAGTGGCAAGCAGTGTTTCTTTTCATCAGTTCAACATTCACATCCATCCCATTGTTCTTCACCATTTCTCCCCCACCATCTTTCATTTGTGGCATTCAATTTCCCATTGCTGCACCCTGCATCTGATTCATCCCATTTATTCCAGACTGGCCAAAATTCACATTTGAACCCATCTGGTTCTGAGATCCTTTTTCAAATTGCTTTGGCTGAGCAATCGGGAGCTTCTCCTTGATATTTTTCTGCTTTGCATCAAAGTAATCACTACTACACTTAGCCAGCTTCAAAATCTCATCAATACTCTTTCCCTGCCAACATAGTTCACTCTGATGCATATGATTACTGAGCTCTGGTCGCTAACCCATGACAAAAACAGAGACAAAACCAGTGACACCATCTTTCTCTGGATCACCAACTCTACTCAGCTTCTTTAAAATTTGCATGAGCCTCTCATAAAAGGCATACACTGAATCCTTCAGCTCCTGCAAGGTTCTCAAAATCTTTACCCAATTTATATCCTTTTCAGGCACTCTCTTTTCAAGTACTCAATCACCAGTCTGTATTTATTAGCTACCTCCTCAGAAGAGCATTATTAGGAGCAACCCTAGCAAGTTCTCCAGGTAGTCAGGCAACAGATGCCTCACACTCTGCCCACAAGTCACTAGGAACCACAATTTCAAATAATGAATTGAAATCAGTCCACACCTGTGATGTTTGTCAACCAAATGCACCTCTTTATTCCATCTCTCTGGTTCCTCCAGCAACTTATGGAAGTTTGTGGTGAAAACATGGCACATGCACCAAATTCCCCCTATGTACTTAGTCGGAGACTCCAAAGGAAACACCAAAACCATTCCAGTTCCAACCTCTGAATCACGTGTTGTTCCCCTTGCTTTGCCTTCTGTTCCCTTTGCTTCCATTTTACTTGCTGTTCCTTTCTTCCTTCTCTCTTTGGATTTTTAAGTCACTCAAGCCCCTTGTTTTCTCAAAGTAATCAAGCCCATTTTTTAAATTTCATCACTAGTCAAATCTATTTTATAATTTCGTTTCACATTTTCCATTTTGCTAATGCCCACTTCGCATTCACCAGCTAGCTCCTTTAACTCCGCATATGCTTGGTTTTCTCATGTGGCTGCTTTTCAAATTGAATATCTCATTTCATCAGCATTGTATGTCAATAGCCTGTTCAAATCAATGTTTCGCTGTAACATTTCACCAAATTATATTTTCAAAATGCCAAGGTTAATAATTTTAGGAGACTCTTCAACCACTACTATTTTTTTGGATGAATTGACTTGAGCCTGAGCAACAGGTTGGGCATCCATAGGTGGTACTAGGTATCGCTTTGATTACTGCCTCTCTTGGTGCACTTTGTACCATGACTATAAGAGCTTGCACAGTAGTGCAATCTCCTCTGGCTCCTATGTTAGGCCCCGAGCATGAACAAGACCTAGAATTATCTGCCCCTGTTCTAGTTTATACGAAGGAGGTCTAGAATTCAAGAGATCATTAAAGAGCACATCCTCCTCATCAGAATCATCACTCTGTTTCCTTCCATCTTACGTCTTGCTTTGGTCATTTGTTTCTTTAATTACAGCAGGATAAGTTTGCACTCATTCCATCGTATCCTCCCTCCAGCATTTTCTCTTCGATCCATTTCTTCACTACTGTTTAAATGTGCCCTTCACTTTCTTTGAGATTCCAGGCAGCAACTTCATTCATGAGAGCAACAGTCTGAACTTGATTGCCCCATCTTTTATAGCCACCTACAGTATTCACCACAGTTTGCTATTCGCTCAGCGATAGGTGACCTGCCCTTTTCGATAAATACCACGTGATCAGCTGCCTACTGTTCAAAACATTGGGCAGACACAAACATCAGCATGCCCACCCAAATTAAATCAGGCTTCACAGGGGTGTTCTTTTAGCTACGGTACACCAAGACAAATCTTTCTTAGACCAGTGTCAAGACTTTTAGTACAGTTGTTACAGTAATCAATGACAAGATTGATTAGTCCTGATGCCTCAATTGTAAAGTACCTCAATACCTTCTGGAGCAACTCCGAAAACTACAATCTGGAAGACTTCACCAAAAGACACTCCAATGACTCATGTACTGAGAGATTCCATAGGTTCCCTCACAGAGAACGCAATTAGTTAAAAAGGCTATTCATCATGTACAGGTACTTTTTTTAGTGAAATCGCCAAGCCTGTGGTACAATTGTCGCATAGGTGCAAAAGGTAACCAAGCTACTACACATCCCACAAAATGACATGATATAGATGAACCAGTAAACAGATGGCTTTCAGTGTGAGCCTCCAAAAGTTTGAACATTCTCTAACTGGGACCCCACCTAAGCCACCTATCTTTCAAGAAAGGACCGAATCCCCTAAAATAAATCCCCATGCATGCAACAGTTAGTCATTTTGTAGGCCGCAAATAAATTATATATTGATGCAAAGGAATAACCATGCCAAGGGCTTGTGGCATGTGTTCTAGAAAGAACATGAATAAATAAATTTGCTTCAAATAATCTTCAAGGCTAGGTAACAGTCAGGCTCTGCAAGGTTCGGTGGCTACAGTGATTGAAACAACGTAATTCGCTGACTACATAACAATGAACATAGTGAAAATGACTGGACTAGATGTCCTTTGCTGAACACCTGAAAGAGAAGATGATGATCTGTAATGCCTTGGGCACAGGGAATCTTTAAGTGCAATACACTCCAAAATTGGCTTTGGAGAGGGTGTTGCTATTGGACCTAAACATTAGCCAAGCAAATCCAAATGTCTGGATTTTATTCTTCCAAGGAAGCATCACACAGTGCTTAACTGTAGTGTCATGAAAGATCAGCACAGCAGCAGTATTCTTGTTACTATGATTCAAAATACCAATAGGGCTCAAATTGAAAGCATTTTGCAACAAAACCGGTTAAAACTAAAAACAGTGTGTATCTACTGATTGATCACATAAGATGAATCAATCAATCAATCAATCAGTCAAGCGTTTGTTAAGCGCGACTACTCACCCGTAAGGGTCTCAAGGCGCTGGGGGTGGAGGGGTGCAGGTTCCAGTCCATCAAGGAGGTGGTCCGTCGAAGAGCCAGGTCTTGAGGTCTCTTGCGATGTTGTCTGTCTGAGGTGGAGCGGAAGGGCGTTCCAGGCCCCGGCCGCGAGGAAGGAGAAGGAGCGGCCTCCCGATTTGGTTTTTCTGGTGCGTGGGACCACGGCGTAGGAGAGCTGGGATGATCGCAGGGTCCTTTGGGGTGCGTGGAATTTGAGTCGGATGTTCATGTATGCTGGTCCGGTGTCGTGGAGGGCCTTGTGTGCGTGGGTGAGCATCTTGAAGGTGACTCTTGCCTCGATGGGGAGCCAGTGGAGTGTGCGCAGGTGATGTGGCAGTGGGGAAACATCCTGAAGAACGACTCCGGAACAACGAGTTCCGGAGTCACGCAAGCCGAACAACGACTTGCCTGAACAACGACTCAGCCTTAACCACGCATGTGCGTGGTTAAGGCTGATTCGGTCTAGTGTTCGGGCAGGGCGGAGTTCGGAGGAGCGTCGCAGAGGAACAGGTAAGAGGGGTTAATTTTCAGGGGGTGGAGGGGTTTAGGATTAGATTTTAGGGGTATGGTATGGTTTTAGGTATGGTTGTTTGTACTTAAATTTAAGGAGGGCGAATTAGTTTAAAAGGTGTTGAGTTCGTTATTAGGAGGTGGGGGTAATCGTGATTATTTTTAGGGAGGGGGAATTAGTTTTATGGGGGTTGAGTTTATTTTTTAGGGGGTGTGGGTGATCGTGTTTGTTGTAAGGGTGTGTGGGTGATCGTGTTTATTATTAGGGAGGGGGGAATTAGTTATTAGGGTTTGTGGGTGATCGTGTTTATTTTTAGAGTGGGGGAATTAGTTTTAAAAGGGAGGGGGGATTGGGGTTAGTATACAGGGGTTAGGGCGTTTTGGGGTTAGTTTTTAGGGGTTGGGGTTTGGGGTTAGTTTTTAGGGGTGTGGGTGATCATGTTTGTTTTAAAGATGTGTTAGTGATCGAGTATATTTTTAGGGTGGGAGGGAATTAGTTTAGTGTGTGTGGGTGATCGTGTTTATTTTTAGGGTGGGGGAATTCGTTTTTATGGGGTGGGGGGATAAGGGGTACTAGTTGGAAAGCATTTTTTTAACACGCATTCCTTTACCACGAAAAATCGTGGTAAAGGAATGCGTGGTAAAAAAAATTGTGGTTTAGACGCGGTCGTGGTTGCGACCTCGTTGTTAGGGAAGTCGTGGTTGGGGAACTCGTTGTTCCAACATACAACCGTGGCAGTGTTTTTGGCAGGCTGAGGACTAGTCTTGCGGCGGCGTTCTGGATGTTCTGTAGCTTGCGGGTGAGGTTTTTGTTTATTCCAGCGTAGAGTGCGTTGCCGTAGTCGAGTCTGCTGGTGACCAGGGCGTGAGTGACGGTCTTTCTGTGTTCAAGGGGGATCGATTTGAAGGTCTTACGTAGGAGGCGGAGGGTGTGGAGCAGGAGGACGAGACGGAGTTGATCTGGCGGTCCATTTTGAGCTCGGAGTCCAGGATGATTCCCAGGTTGCGTGCGTGGTCCATGGGGGTGGGCGGGTTTCCGAGGGCGGGGGGCCACCAGGTGTCGTTCCAGGCGTCGGGGTGTGGGCCCATGATGAGTACCTCCGTCTTGTTGGTGTTTAGTTGTAGGCAGCTGTTTTTCATCCATTGGCGACGGCTTCCATACCTTTTCGAAAGTTTTGTCTGGCGGTGTTGGGTTCGTTGGATAGGAAGAGGATGAGTTGGGTGTCGTCTGCGTATGACACAATGTTGAGGCCGTAGGTTCTGACGATGGGGGCGAGCGGAGCCATGTAGATGAATATATAAAGATATGTCATTTAAATACATTTGACGATTGGTAGACTTGTCTAGTTGGACTCAAGACAGATATTGAGCCCTTACAAAAGCCCAATCTTAAAACATATTACATTAATAATAGACATGGATAACATCATTGGTTTTCTGCAGTGTATCCAATTCAAACAAGCTCCTGAGATGGCCATTGTAGTTCCAGAAAAAACACAAGCTTGTAGATTAGAAGATAACGCTGTTACCCAACAAACAATAGAAAACAAAGTTATTCATAACTCTTGAGGTGGATTCCATAAACTCAGCCTTCAGACAATGGGCTTACCCTTGGTTTTGTAATGAAAAAAATATTAGATTTAAACCAGACAGTTCCATATTTCACACACTTTAAGTCTAATCATTGAACTACAAGCACATTGAAAAATTAGAGAGACGTTATACACCCTCTCGTCGTTCATTAGGTGACAATCCCCTAGTACAATTGCTGTCTGTGATAAATCACAGTTTACAGGAAATAAGGTTCCACATCCACTAGAATCTCATCACAACGTTTGGAATAGAACGAATCCCTTTCGGGATTGTGCACTGAACATGTAATGCCAACTGATGAAAAACCTACTTTAAGCCAATAGTAAACACAATACCTGACCTAAAGAAAAAAAAATACCTTAGCCAGTTTGGAACATCAGAGGCATTTGCACATTTAAGAGATAGATCCGAAAAACCTTAACTGCTTACTTTTCTAATGCTACCTGTGACTTGGTATCAACTAACTGCTTGGAGCAAAATCAAAGAACCAATTTTTCTGAGCAGTCATTTTGCATTTTGATAGAAATTTAGAACACATGAAAGGCACAACTGCATAGCTGGCATCCTCAAGGAATAGCTTGTGCCGACACTAAATAGTTGTAGGATGTCCAGATCACTTCCTTTCCTAACAGTTTGTTTTATTGAATACATCACATCCACAGTAACAAATACATTTGTTTTTTATAAAAGCAACCCTTTTGCAGATAGATACTTATTTTTTTTATTTATTGACCTAATTTGCATATGTCTGAGCTATCCGAATGAGTGACAAGTATCAATGTTAAATGATCGATATAAGTAAAAGCTCTTTCACTGGTCACGGTAATACATCAGAAATAACAACACGGCTGGTGAGAACAATTCTTCATGCTTACAGCTACTCAGTTCAATGTTTCAGATGCACGCCACAACGTGGGAAGACCCTTTGATCATCACTTAACCATATGAAAAACATGATATCTTGTGTGGACATGCACCAGGTCGGTCCCTCCAACCTCACAAGACCATCATAATCATCACATATATAAACCACACACTGTCCCAGGGTCTCTTGGCGATGGTCTTAGTTATTACCTGTTTTTACTGCAAATGTGTCTCAAGTGCTTTCCTAAAAGCAAGAAAACTGGACGAGTGCGGCTAGTGCCCTTATAGGGAGTTCCATAATGCTAAGCCTTGGGCTAAGAACACTCTCCGCTTTAGATTTAGGTTTGCTAAGTAAATGCACCAGTTTGAAAAAAATTCTATCACCACCAAAAGTTTAGCAAAAGGCATGTCACTGCAGTACTATATGGAGGCCATGAGAAGAGGATAGCATTTAATAAAATAATATCTAGAAATAGCTTTTGCTATAGAGAAGTAGCAAAGAAATATCTCACTTACACTTGAATGTATACCAAAGGGAGGGGAGTTGAGAAGACTTAAATATTCTTCTTCTTACCTGTTGTTTCATTGGAATAAGAAGCCTGATGGTGATGGTGATTTGAGGGCCCGGGATCAGGAGAGGCATTTTCCAAACTTAGACCACTTAACCTGGCAAAATAGAGGAAACAACAATATGTAGACTTTTGATCATTTATTTTCTGGTCATAACAACACACGACAATATAAGGGATGAAATAAATTTGAGGCACATGTCGAAAACATCTTGGTGTGAGAAAGGGGAAAAAACAGTGGACAACTATCAGCATAGAACCATACCTGCTTATTATTCCCTGTACACAAAGGTACTACCTAGTAAGATTTCGTCTGAATATGGTCCACCTATTAGTTGCTTATCCATCCAATTCCCACTATGATAAAGACGTGATCGTTTGCCCCTGCGACGCAAAAACAGCAATCACATTTTTTCTTTTTTTGTGACTTATATAAGGCCCCAAGGTAAACAATCTTGGCCCCCTTGCTTCGAACTCTTAATATTAGACAATGTAGGCCAGCGTTACTACATCTCCAGCTTCTTCAAACTGAACTGGTAATGCATGCAGTCTATGGGTTTATCTTAGCCTCCGTCAGGCTGTGCAAAATTGTGGGAAAACATTAAGTGATTTCAGGAAATTTACTTGGGTTCCTGGTAGTAATTCTTAGGCACATCTTGCCCATTGCACACTATGTATTGTTTGCACCATGCACGTTATCATATTTACATTTGTCTGTTAGATGTTATTTTGCGGGGAGCTTATCTAAATTTTTGGAGTGACTGTTTTAATGCTGTTGCGACTGCTGTTATGGAACTGTGCAGTTCTCTTGATTTTAATTACACAGATATAAATTACCCAACATTGCAAAGACTCTTCAAGTTCTAACCTCAACTATGAATCCAAGACGTTTTGGACATTTATTAATTCCAGAAACAAAAGAATGATTGTAACCTAACCAAGTGTCATCAAAGAATTTGGCGTAGATTTGATTCTATTGACTTTGCAAACCGAATGATCAACTAGGCACTGACCAAAAGGTAAATTATGAATTACTAATAAAGAACAATTTAAAGAAAGTATATATTATAACATTATTATGAATCACTTATTCAACTGTACATACTTCAAGCCTTAATATAAAAAACAATTCTGGGAATGGACATGATGATCAGTGAAATGAAATGTCCTTCCCCCATAAATGATTGTGGATCATAATCCTAGATGAAGCCTCTAGACAGGCACTCAGTTGTCCATGGCTACATGTGCACTATGTTTCTGGCTATAAATTTTTGGGAATCTTCCTCTCTTTTACGTCCCATCCCCCCCCATTTAATGCCTCCCACTTTAAGCAATAGGATTCTATTTGTAAACTCACCATTTGTCCTACTAGCCAGGCACTGGGCCACCAGGTTAAAGGCTCCCGAAAGCAGGGCAAGCTGAGGCTCTGCTCTAGTAAATCCTTAAATTCCACCCACATCTAAATGGGAAGGGGAAAACACAAGTTTGTCAGAGATAGAGAACCGCCAAGTGGCATTTTCAGCAGAAATTCCAATTCCAGCCGTCAAGAGTCATAAAAAGATCAGGTGGACAGAATACCCATTAACTACATAAAGGAGTCTATATAGAGCCACTTTCCGTCCCTCGAGAACGAAATGGTTACTTACCAGTGGGAGTAGTTTTGCAGCTTGAAGAATTTTCTGGATTCACATGCTGTGCATTATTCTGCCATCTATTGGTTGGGTCCGAAATAGTCTCCTTGTAGTCTCCCCTTCTCTCTCTTAGTTTTTTCATGGGCGTCGTGAACCTTTTGGGCATAAACCCCTCCTTGAGTGTTGTCAGACGTATACCTCGGAAATCCTTTAATGCAGTCACCATCTTCAGATTCTGTTTCCTCCCTTCTTTTCTCCTCGGAGTGTGATATATTGGTTTCCTTTATGTTAGTTAGCATTTTTTCTGTGTTGAGTTCGTAAATACACCTCTACTAGTGAGGTGGGCAGGTCGCATATGAAGCCAGAAAATTCTTCAAGCTGCAAAACTACTCCTACTGGTAAGTAACCGCTTCGTTTTGTAGCGTGAATCTTTTCTGAATTTGCATGCTGTGCATTGATTATAAAGCAGTATTTCTTCCTGTGGGTAGGCTGGGTCTTTTCAAGTGTGTGTTTACGAACAAATGTTTCAGCACTCTTTATCCCACTTCTGCCTCCTTGTTGATGTGGATGTCCACACAGGAATGTTATGTAAAGGTGTGTACCGATGACCATGTGGCAGCTGCGCAAATGTCTTCTAGCAAATGTCTTCTAATGCTATGCTACCTAGGAAGGCGAGTGCTGATCCCTTCTTCCTTGCTGAGTGTGCCTGCAGTATATCTGTAAGTGTTATTCCCCCTGCCTTGTAACAATATTGTATTGTTTGCACTATCCATGACACAATGGTTCTTTTGGTGATTGTGGAGCCCCTTTGTGCATGTGCAAAAGACCCTAGGAACTGATGGGTTTTGTTCTTTCTAAGTGTTACATCATTGTTCTTCGGATGACCGGTGTGTGCAGGGCCTTCTCTGCTTGCGTTTCAGGTTGTTGAAAAAAGGCTAGTAAGTGGATGCCTGGTTAACGTGGAATTTCAAAACCACCTTTGGTATGAACTTTGGGTTTGTTCTCATCACTATTTTGTCCTTATGTGTTCAAAGATACGTTTCTTGGGTGGTGAATGCTTGTATTTCACTGACCCACCTTAACGAGGTGATAGCAATGAGGAATGCAATCTTAAGAGTTAGGAATTTGAGCTGTGTATTTTACATTGGTTCGAAGGGTGATGTCATTAGTGGCGTAAATACTACAGTTAGGTTTCATGTGGGCATTGGTGCACTCCTTGAAGGTGATACCGTCGTTGTTTCCACAAGGAAGCATTTTACCGCTGGTGTAGTGAGAAAAAAAAACCTCTCCCTAGTATGCCCCTTGTGCTAGGGGAACCTTGATAGAGGAATAGGAGTGGTACTTGTCTTTCAGATATGTCATGAATTTAATGATAGTGCGTCCTGTGCCCTGTCTCTGTGTTTCCTTGCTTTGTTGCACCAGTGTACACATCTCTTCCACTTGTTGCTGTAGCATTTCCTTGTTGTTGGTCACCTTGATTCTTTGCTTTCCTTGGAAAATTGAGGTGATCAGACTCTTTATCCTGCGGGGCCATTCAGCCAAACTGAGTGTGCTTGGCTCCAGGTGCCACATCTGCCCTGCCTGCAATGTTAGCATGTCTTGGTGTCCTGGTAGTGTGATTTACTGTCCTTGGGTTATCTTCATGAGGTCGGAGAACCATGTATTTTGAGCACACAATGAGACTATCAGGATTAAGCTGGAATGCTCCTGCCTGCACTTCTTAGGTTTGGTATGATTGGAATTGGTAAAAAGGTGCAAACAAATCTCCCTGACCATCTTATCAACAGCCGACATGGCATTCCCCAGTGACTCTGGATGGTAGAACCTGGATGATAAGCTTTACCATTTTGCATTCTTGTGTGTTGCAAATAGGTCTATTTGTGGTGTCCTCCATATTTAGAAGATCTGCTTTAGCACTTATGGTTTCAGCTCCCACACGTGATTGGTGCTTGCTTTTCTGCTTAGCCTGTCTTCTTTTGTAATGTATTTTCCTGGTAGGTGTATCACTCTTAGCAATAGTCTATTCTTTATCACCCATCTCCATATCTCCTGGGCCACTGTCAATAGTGGGTAGGACCTTGCTCCTCTTTGTTTGTTCAGGTAACACATTGTCATTGTGTTGTCTTTTAAAGTAGAATTGTTCTCCCTGTTAAATGTTTCTAGAAGGCCTTCAGTGCTAGGAAGTGGTCTTTAACTCCAGCACATTTATGTGTTGCACTGCCTCCTTGGCGTTCCAGAGGACTCTGACATTTAGCTTGTCCCTGTGAGCTACCCTATGTGTGATGTATCCGTTGTGATGGTCACTGAGGGAGTTGGTGGTTTGAATGGTTTTCCCACTGTGAGATTCTGTAGGTTCCACCATTGTATCTCTCTCTGAACCTTGTCCGTGACAACCACTATATCATCCCAACTCCCGGTTGCCTGTGGCCATTGTTGTTGGACCCATTCCTGTATTGGTCTCATACATGTATAAATATATATATATATATATATATATATATACTTTATTTAGAGTTTTATATAGCGTGCACTTGACCCGAAGATATCAGGTATCAGAGCACATTACATGAGCACCAGTTTCGTAACAGATGGACACATTCATCATTTTTGTTAGGCACGGGGAGATTAAGTGATTTCCCAGAATTACAGGATGTTGAGCATCCCTGCCGAGACTCGAATCCGGTTCCCCAGCTTCGAGATCGACCGCTAAAGCCGTAAGGCTACATCCTCTCCCATATGCAGCCTTGCGTGTGGTACTAGGGGAATGCAGGGGGCCATCATGCCCATCATTTTCTCCACTGTCCTCATCGTAAGATGTTGTCTCTTGCAGAGGAGGAGACTCTGCTTCACAACTGCTTTGACTCTTTTGTCAACTGACATATGGTCGTGGTCTGTGAGTTCAGGATAGCTCCCAGGAATGTTTTCTTCATGTCTGGGTTCTGTGATGATTTTTCATAATTGATGAAGAAACCTTGTCTGTGTAGGGCCTGTATGACCTCATTGATATTCTTCCAGCACTGGGTACTCTTCTTCGCTTTCACTAGCCAGTCATCCAAGTATGGACAGACGTATATTCACTTTAGTTTGAGATGTGTTGCGACTAAAGCTAAGCATTTTGTGAAAACATGTGGAGCTGACTTTATTCTGAATGGTAGGACCTTGAATTGGTGGTGTGTCTTGTTCACCACATCCTGAGGAATTGTTTGTGCTATCTTTTAACTGGTAGTTGTAGGTAGGCGTCTTTGAGATCTATGGTTGCCATATAGTCTTCCTTTTCCTATCAGAGGGATGACTTCTTTCAGCGCTTACATTTTGCACTTTTGTGTTTTAATGAACTTGTTTAGTGTTCTTAGGTCCAGTATTATTGTTAATGTACTTGTCTGGTTTTGGTTCTAGGAAGCAGTTTGAGTATACCCTTTTGAGTTTTTGTTCTGGGGTACTATTTCTATAGTTTGCTTGCTTAATAAGTCTTCCACTTCCTGTTGTAGTTGCTGTATGTCTTCCTTTATTCTCTTCCTTTTTAGTGGTATTGTTGGGGGTAACTTGGTTAACTCTATGCATTATATATCTTATAATATTTAGTATTCACTTGTCATAGGTGAACATTTGCTATTCCTTCAGGAATCCTCGGACTCTTTCTTCTACTGGTGACTTATGTTAGAGGGTGTTCGGGAAGAGTCACTTGCTTGCATGGTTACCCCCTTTCAGGGGTTCCCCCTCATCTCCTTCTGCAGCTGCGAAAGGGCTGTCTGGCACCTGCGCTGTACTGCCATTGTGGTGGAGTGGTGGCCTTACTCCGTTGGTGACTGAAGGTTGCATGCTTTGTGTTTGGCTGTACAACTCCTCTTAAGGCTGTTCTTTTCCTCTGGATCAAGCCTAATCAGAATGTTCCCTTATACTAAAGGGCTCTCATGGCCTTGGCTGTTTCATTGTCTTTTTTAATGCTAAGTAGCGCCTTGTCACTGCCTCGCCAAATAGACTTTCCCCAGTGAAAAGCACATTCATTATAGCTGACTGGACCTCCTGTTTGAATGCAGAGATTCTCAGTCAAGTGCTTTTGCTTAAGGAGGTGGCCATGCAGAGCTGCCCCCTGACAGTTTCTGCTGCATCTGACATGTATTGGCCATTGTCTTTGCCTCATGTAGCAACGTATTCAGCCGCTTTTTCCACTCCTCCGGCAGGTGTTCAGTGAGCTCCTCCATCTCCTCCCACTCCTATTTATCAGGGTATTCTGGTTGGCTATCCACCACTGCGTTGCTGCTGACCTCTCAATTTTTCTCCCTTCCATTTCTACTCTCTTGCTTTCCTTGAGGAAGTGTAGCCCCCCAAACACAGGGCTGTATGCTCTCTTACATGCTGTTGCCACAATGAGGGAGTCAGATGTCATGTTCCCCGGATGTAGGTTGTGTCTTTGTAAGAGAAGCAAAACTTATTTTATACCCTTGGTGTTATGGATTTGATGCAGCTGGTTCTTTGAATGCATCTCTGCCCTGGTCCACCATATTGGGTAGCATTGTGAGGAATTGGTTACTCTTCTGGTCGGGTAGTAGTGTTTCAAAGAGGAAGCATGCTCTGACTGCTCCTCTTCTAACTGAACCCCATAAGTACCTGCAGCTCTCTTGATGACTGCGTTGTATGCAATGATGTCATCTGGCGGTGATGGGTTGGATGGATAGGATTCTACCCCTTAGTCTGTGTAGTTTGCATAGATGTCTTCCCATTCATCTGTTGGCTCTCTCATTTGCAAGAGCTTTTTGTTGTTATTCCTCTTGATTGAACCAATTCTCTTCCATTTCTTCCTGTGGTTCTGGAGTGATTGGGTTTTCCAGCTCAAAGTCGGCTGCTTTGTTGCCTATGGCTTGCCGAACTTCGTGCCAATGTGGCTCGGTCTTCGCAGCCAGAATTGAGCAGCTTTTTACTGTCTCTCTCCCATGTGTTTGATCCTCTATTGAGGTTGAAGCCAGTTTTGAGGGTGTGTCTCTAGGAGTGTCCCTTGCCTTGGCCCTGTGTGGCTCTTTGGGCTGTCTTTGCCCTCTGGCGTCAAGGATATAGATGGTACTACCAGTTTTCTAGAGTCAAAACTTTCAGCTCAGGTATGTCATAACCCTGAGGGTTTACCTTCAGCCTGGGCTCCTCCCTCAGCATCTTCTTGTGCCCCTTAGCACTGGCCACCTCAAATACCTCCTGGGTGCCTGGTTCTTCACCTTGGGCCTCCTCAGTATCCTCCAGGATGCCCTTCTCCTCTCTATGTAGTCCGAGATCCTTTAGGGGCTCCTGCTTTCTCTGCATTAATGTCATGGCATAGTGTGCCCATCTTTGTTTCTGCCTTGCCCTGATAGTATTCTGCAAGAATTCTGCACATGCTGCTCAGTCCTCCGAAGTGTAGTCTTTAGGGCGGCAGAATTTAGAGATTTTGTGCGTGTCTTTCTGGGCATACGTGCACTGGCACTTCGGCCAAAACTTAAGAAGATATGCTCTATGCCTCTTTCTTATTCTCCCACCACGTGGTATCAGTGGGTAGGTCTTCTCAACCTTCAGTGTTTCTCAGTGGCTTTCGGTGTTCTTTCTTTATTTACTGGTCGACATAGATCCCCTTCTCTTGATGGTGACTTACAATGGAAAGCTATCTTCCTCTGTTCAGTTTCTTCTTTCTTGACTCCGGAGCTCTCCCTTAGGCTTCCAGACCCAAAGCCGGAAAAAAGACTCGGGGGCATACATGTGACATCACTCAAGGAGGAGTTTCAGCCCAAAAGATCGAGGACGCCCTTGAAAAGAAAAAAAACAAGAAGAGAAACTACACAGAGACTATTCCAGACCCAACCACTAGATGGCTGAATGATGCACAGCATGTGAATCCAGAAAAGATTCATGCTGCAAACCCAAATATACATTCCTGGAAAGCCAAGTAGGCACCAATGCCCAACTAAAAACAAAAAAAATCAATACACATTGTGGTATTTCAAAGTTCTCACTGACAACAAGCACATCCTTTGTAAACAGCAAAAAATAGGATTAAAGCAGATCCCTCACACTACTAAAATCTCACCACTTGACAAGCAAATAACTCATTACATCAGCCAAAGCCAAATACCGCACCAACAACGAGGCATTCAACAGACGCAAAACACTCCTCACGATTATCAAAGCACTGTATCAATCTTTTCCCAGGCCCACTTGTCCTATCCTCCACCACAATTACTTGGAACATTTTTGGGCTAGTATATTATAATTGGCAGTACTGCATCTTGAATGCAGTCCCTAATACACTCTTACACCTATTTAAAGTGGAGCAAATTAATTTGCGCAGGGGTTCATTATTGAAGTCCAAGGCTTAAGTGAACATTGTGTACCCCACTGGGGTATATTTACAGGCCCCTTTCTCCTTTGTCCCTTACAAGTGATATTTCTGGGTCTGATGCTAGGTACGGCCACTTTAGAATTGCAACAGCCAACATTCTGCAAAAAATCCTTTTGGAATTTCTTCATCCCTGGATGCCCAATATTGACAGTCCCAGAATCTTGCGATTGGTGGTGCTAATCTTGATGTTCTTAAATCTGCAACAGGGCTGTCTTGACACTGTCTCAATCATTGTTACCAGCTTAGTCTGCCCCAAGGACATTGTACGTCATCACCTACTGCCCTCCCCTAACAGCTTCCAGAATTCATGCATGCTTGCAAATTTCCCACACGTGGGTACTCATCAGGACAAACAAGTCGTCGAGGCACCAGAGACAATACAGCAAGATTGTTCAATAGGGTTAACCTCGACCAGTGCAGCTCTGCACATTCGGCTGGATTAGTCCTTGCTGCCTTTTAACTCATGGCCACAACAAAGAATCTGGAATTTACTTTCATGGAACATTGTGGGTCTCACTTCTAAGCTGGAAGACCCGGACTGGGGGACTTTCATTGATACATTTGGCATCTGTATGTTTCAGGAAACTTGGCGTGTGGAGTCAGCACATAGGTTGGGGCTCACCACCTATTTTTGTCCAGCATCTTCAGGTGGTAGGGGCTGGCCTGCTGGAGGTCTAATCATGTGGATTAAAGATTTGCTAGCTCTTCACATCACAAGGCTGGATATAAATTTGCAAGATGTTATGGGGCTGCCTCTTGTCGGGGATGGATTCTGATGCTATGTTTTTAATGTCTTCAATAGGCCCAATGGAAAAAACAAGGCATCTAATACTTTGTTTGTCCTAGAAAATGCTTTAGACATCCTCCCATGTAATGACAGGGTAACTGCAGCTGGTGATTTTATTTCCACCTTTGATTCCTACGGCCCTAGGCCCCTCAAACTTACAAAAGAAGAAGATGCAGCTTAAGGTGTTCATCAGTTAGATTTGGGGCCCCACCATGAGATGTTATACCATTGCTGATCAATTGATGAGCTTAACACTCCATTTTGGCCTCAGGGCCTGCAGCAGGTCTGTTTCGGATCTCTGTGGTGCCCACACATTTAAGAGTGCGTCTCAAAAGAGTTGTATTGACTACATATTTCTGTCATTACCAATGTGGTCATCTCTCAGACAATGTGGTTGTTGAGCGCCTCAATAGCGACCATAATGCTCTTCACCTGTCCTTTAGTGAGTCTGGGCCTACTGTACATCAGGGTGGGTCCTGGGTTCCCCCTGTCACTCTCAAATAACAAGCGGTCTCTAGGTGGGAGGCTGTCTCCAAGGACCAAAATCTGTTGGCCCAGACATATGTTCAGGTGGCTGACACCTTGAATGCTCTGGCCATTGAGAGGTCGCAAATTTCAGACCCTGACTTTTATGTCAGTTCTCATGAAAACCTTTTTAGATCTCTCAGGGCCTTATAAGCACAGATACCCGCAAGGCCCCAGGGTTCATACCTGCTCTGCATGGTTTAATACCAGCTGCAGAGGTGGTCTTATACAGAGCCTAAAAGCCGGATTTAGGAAAGATATTGTGAGCTCCAGGAAGGAGTACATAGAGGCGCTTTGCCAGGATAAAACAGACTGGGAGAATTATGTGGAAGGATTTGGTACTCACTGCTAGGGCAGGGGATGCCAAATCTTTCTGGGCAATAGTCCCCCATGGCAAGATAAATGCCACTACTAGTGATAATCATAACCTTCAACCTCAGACTTGGGTGGACCATTTTTCAAAAATTGTATGCAGCTAAATATGGAATTTACACTGCATTAGCACTTTTTCTTTTGTGATCATTTATTGTGTCTCTATTTATTTATGAAGATGCAATAAGTAAAACTGAAGTAATTAACTATTGATTATGTAATCTATACTCTAATAAGTTTTGCATAGTCCTGTCTTAACAAATGCTGTATTGTACAAATAAAATTATTTAAAAAAAAAATAAAAAAAATAAACTCGATTTCAAGAACATACAGAAGGGTAATGATTTATCTTCCTTCTTGGATGAAGGTCTCCCTCTATCCTTCCAGGATAAAGATATGTTGGCTGCACTTAAAGTGCACCCGGCACACAAAGTGCCTGGCCCTGATTCAATCCCTGAGGACCTTTTGTAGCTCCAAACTCTCATCCGGCCCACCTATTTCCAGCTGCTGTTTCATTCTAGCTCCTAGAAGACCACTGAAATTGTCCCAATTCTAAAAAAGGGTCCAAAGAGGATCTGGGAAATTATCGGCCCATCAGCTTTATCGATACATCCAAGAAACATTTTTGTTGCCTGACTCTAGGACAACTTCTGTTCTATCAGAATTATAGGCAGGGTGTAGGGTCAGCACGGTGGATCAAATCCTCCGTTTTTGTGACCTCTACTGGAAAACATTAACACTAGACAAGGACCACTTGTATGTTGTATTTGTCTATCTGAGGATAGCCTTTGACTCCATCCCTAGGGCTAAGCTGTGGGAAGCTTTTGAAAAGATGGGTCTCCTCACCAATATTCTGTCCATTCTTATTAGATTGCATGAACACAATACAGCTAGAGTTAGGTATGGCAACACAATATTGAAACGGTGTCAGGCAGGGATGTGTTTTGGCCCCGACACTGTTCACTCTTTATATCAATGACTTAGTACGGAAGTGACGCCCCCAACTGGGCCCTAATAAAATTGAGACGATGCTCTTTGCAGATGACACACTTTTAATTTCTAAAACCCCGCACGGTCTGCAGACATTACTTGATAGCTTTTTAATTTCTTGCAGCGATTGCGGCCTTGAACTTAATATTGATAAAACTAAATTCATGGCTTTTAACCCCTACAAAGCTGCTGGAGCAAATATTATGGTGCTTTGGAAAGAGTGCAGGAGTTTCTGTATCTGGTGGTCTGCCTAAATCATAAAATGAGATGGCCCACGCATATTAGGAATTGTACATTAAAACTACAACAAGAAGTTGGTGCTGTAGCTAAATTGCACAAGAAGGCCCATGCATGCTCCCTTGAACCAGTGGTGGAGATATACAATATCAAAGCAAAGAGTGCATCCATGTACGGCATAGAATTGTTGGGTCACGCCAAGTGTGATGAGCTTGGCATAACCGAAAATAGATTTGTGAGGATCATCCTTAACCTCCTGCAGATTGCCCCAAGCCTCCCTCAACTCTTGGACCTGGGAATTGTCCCACTAAGTCAACTTATTATGTCTTGTCCCATTATGTTCTGGCATAGACTTTGGTCAATAGATGAATTAGAATCCTACAGAGTTGAAATTATGGTTCTACTAAAATCTCAGGGCTGTGAGAAGATTGCTTGGTTTGCTTATATCAAGGCCATGCTGTATGAGATAGGCCTGCCATTTCTGTGAGTGACCCCAGACCCCAGACATAGCAAAACGGGTTAAAGAACGACTAAAGGAGCATTTATGGATGCAGGATTTTAAACATGTTAAAGGAGGAAGTCTAACAGACTATTTCCTAGACATTAATCTCATTCCAGTTTATGAATCATTTCTTGATATGCTTCCTGGCCCCATCCCATTGCAACTTTTTTTTTTATATGGAGTTCTGCCATTAAACAGCTTTTGTATAAAATGGGGTGTACAATATTTTAACTCTAACAAGTGTCATTCGCGTAACTTAATGAAAGAAACTCCACATCATTTTTCCTTTTTCTGTCCTGCTTTTGGTAGAGCACGAAAACTATGGATTAGGCCAGTATGTAAACTCATGAGTTTCCGTCATTATGAGCACGCACTATGCACTTTACGTTAAGATACCAGAAAGGTAACTGTTGTTGGGAGGACAAAATCTTTGTATGCCACTTGATTCAACCATATGTGAAATGTTAAATCATTGAAGCAATGATGTTTTAAAAGCACATTTTCCTCTCTGTATCCACGTTGAATGCTGCTATAATTTTGTCTGAGTTTCTTGTTCTCATGTTTTATGTTTTTTATTGACTGTTATTTTGTGGCCTGTATGTGATTGTGGGTATTTATTGTTTTTCATTATTTTCTTTTTATCCTTTCAACTGCTGTACTCTGTTTTATGGATCTTTGTATCAGAAATAAACATTTTGATAGGCTATTACACCTATTTAAAGTGGAGCAAATTCATTTCAGCTGGAGTTTATTATTGAAGTCCAAGGCTTAAGTGAACATTGTTTAAAGTCATTCTATGTTGAACAGTCCATTTAAAGGCCTTCACGATGGCAGCATAAATTATTGATCCAGGATTGCTTAATTTCCTTCATTGAAATAGAAGTTCACATGCTAAATGTAGGCCTGTTGCTTTAGCTCTATGTCTATTCAACCAAATCTTTATTTGGGTCTGACGCCCAAAGTTAGATGTGCATTTTTGATGTTGAAGTCTGTGGTTTCCGATTCTGTCAAACGTCTGTGTTGAATCAGGCAACAGAAATGCAATGAAAGTTGCACTTAAGGTAAACCGGAGGCACATTATTATATAATTGTGAACCGTCTCATTTTGTTGGGGTTGAGACACAAACTTATTTTTCTGATACTGTCTGAACAAGGCATACCAATACCAATACCACTATTAACAGCTGCCTCATATCCAAGGCATGTTGCTAGAAGTCCTGTAGATTAGCCAGTTTTCCCACTCCTGAAGAAATCCCCTCCAGACCTCTATGTCCGCAGCAACTGCTGGAGCAACCCTCATCTACCCTTCCTCAGCAAGATGATCAAGAAAGCAGCCTACACATCCTCAAGAAAACATCAACACCAATAATCTTTGCAGCTACCTTTCATGCTCCATATCCTACCACTTGCAAAAGAAACAATTGATGGACGGAATGCTGGACAACGCAAACATTCACCCACAGTCACAAGGATCTGAGTTTAATCCATCATTCTTTTGCTTACCACATCACCCCAGTTTGGACCCAGCCATATGCAAATCAATCTTGACCTTGTTCCTTATGGGAACAGTCTAGCCAGAACTGCCAAACCAGGTCCTCCTTGGACCTGAAACAAGCATCGTGGGACTGGTTTCAGGGCATCACCCTTCATCAGCCAGGCTAGCTTGAATCCAGTGGTGTAGTGAACACCTCAAGATCCCAAAAGCATGACTCACCTGAGGAGTACCCCATGACTCCATCCTGCCACTAGGCATCTTCCATCTACATGGAGCCCCTTGGAACCTTACTCATCGGTCATATCAAAATTCACCAACAACAATGACCCACAACTCTAGATGAAAGTGTTTTGTGCTCTCCACATTCAGAAACTCAAGCAATGCCCCACCTGATGTAGATAGAGCACCTACATGAAATTCAATCGGACAATTACTGAGTTCCTCAATAAGGACAACAAAAATGAGTCCAAAACTGGAACAAGAACAGGAATTGGAATGGCCTCAACACTAAATTATCAGACACAGCCAAGTCACTCAGGTTCATCATTGACACCAACCTCTCTCTCAAAGAACAAGTCCCCAAGAGGACCTAGACGGAATGGTACCTGCTTTCCCGCTTGAAAAAAAGTGAAAGTGTTTCTTTGGCAACCGATTTCAACCCTCATACTTGTGTGTCTGGATTGAAGCAAAGTCTTGCTCCGCAACCTCCAGATAGTACATGGACCCTCAAAAGGCATGATACCAGCCATGACAGGGCTTAACCCCTTTACCGCGGCCGAAATTTCGCCGCGGTGCGGCGGCTTTGAAGAGTGGGCGGGGCCGCGTCGGCCAACGGACGTGCGCAGCACTACGGAGGTAGTGCTCGCGACGGCCGTTGGCCGACAGAAGCAGCGAAAGGGTTAACTGAGGCCTAAAGAAATGCAGTCAAATCACTTCAACCCTGATGGAACTCCTCAGTCTCCCCTAGCATGCCCATATCACTTTCAAGACCTGCTGCATTATCTACATCGCAACAATGAACAGCTCCCTCCCTACCCAGCTGACGAATTAAACATCACTGATGGATCTTGACATACCCACAGCTAGATATCCAGACTGGGGATGATAAACTGTAAGAAGGAAAACAACAGGAGGTGGGACTGTTCTATCAACGCAACAAGGATCTGGATCTTTAGAAATGTTCTACCCACTGTAAATGACTTTGGATCATAATACTGGCTGCAGGCTCTAGGCAAGCTCTGAACAACCCTCCATTGTTCTAGGCTAGGTTTGCACTATACTAGCACCCATATATACATACTGTAGGAAAGTAGGATCTGCTTCTTGTGGTTACTCCCACTTTTTACTTGATGTTACGCTGTTTTTGAATAGTCTGACTGGGATCCTACTAATCAGGACCCCAGTCTATCTGCATTCTCCCTAAAATGTTATGTCATGCACTTAGGTACACTCCAGATTGGATACTGGGGTACCCTTGTAAGTCCCTAGTATATGGTACACATGTACCCAGGGCATAGGTACCCCAGAGGCCTCCCATTGGCTGAAGCATGTATTATGCCACCCATGAGAGGCCATGCAAAATGAAACTACAGGCCTGTCATTGCAGCCTGTGTAAGATGGTGCATGCACCACTTACTTTAGATATAGGTTTACTATTCCTAGACCATTCTCCCGGATTGTCAGTGACGCAGCCAGACATATAGGTAGAGGTGCATTATATGCTCGCGTAAAATGCTATCTCGAAAATGGCTGCAACAAACCATGTCGTGTTTGGTATCAAACACCTTGTAATCATACCTCTACACCGGTAACCGGTGTGGGAGATATGATTCCACCCCTCAGAAGCAAGCCTCGTGGGTCCCTGGTCTTCCCGGTACCAGCCTTCTCGACCCGGACAGCACAAAATGGTTGCTGCCGACCAGAGACACATTTCTGCCCTCCTGCTGCTGAGCCAAGCTCGAGCAGAGGAGGGCAGCACAATAGGCATCCTGTCACAGGGAGGTGTAACCACCTCCCAGACAGGATTTAGTGTGTTGGAACTGGGTGGGTGCACTTCCAAAGTGTCTGAAAGTCTGCACGAGGGGCACATTTGGTGTCCCTGTGCAGAGTCCAGTTCAAACCAGTCCTGGGAGCCGTTGGCTCCTGCTCTGGTGCGAAACTAGACAAAGGACATGGGAGTAACCTCCCCCTGTCCTGACCCTCCCCTGGGAGGGTCCCCTGAATCTGTCCAACCCTCTCCCGTGGGTACAAAAGGGCTTACCTGGCCATAGGCCCCTAGATTCGACGTGGACAAGATTCTGATCAAGAAACCACTGATTTTCGACCATCTGGACACTCTGGACTTTGCTGGACTTCGACTGGGACCGACTTCGTCTCCCTCTCCGTCAAAAGCATTTTCTGTCCTCGTGCACCATACAGGCTCTGTGTAGGACCTGTGGAGCATCAAGGACAGCTGAAGTATCTCCCTTGGAGTGAAGGAGTCACTCCCCTGAAGTTGGAGGCACCATAATGCAACTGACTGGTCTGCTGGTCCTGAGCTCCTGCAGACTCCATAGGCTCCAGCAACACAGAAGGTGGGTTCCTACGTTCCTTGAGGTTGAGCTGCCCTCTCACTGAGTTTGAGGCCAGTATACATTGTGGGGACCGCATAACCCGAACCCCAGAGCACTGTGTACTTTTGCAAGTGCATATGCTTGTTGGCGTTCCCCAACTAAGTGCATTAGGCTATCGAAAGCCCCAACCTCTGCGCACATTTCCTACAAAGGACTTTGGCCTCCTCGCACTCTGTGCCCTGCAAGCTGTGACTTTGGGAAAGTGCTAGATGCCCCTTCGCAACTCCTGTGCCTTTGGCCTGTGGGTCCACTTGAGGGACAACACTGCTTTTCTTGGGTCCCCCTGGTTGCTCCAGGCCTGCCCTGACTCCCCTTGCTGTGGTGAGTCCCCTGGTCCTTGCTGGGCCAGACCGTATCCTTGTTTGACCTTCTAGTGGGTTGCCACTGCCAAGGCTTGTTGGTGCTCCGCCGGACACCGACCCCTCAGCACTCAACATCCTTCATGGGACAGCTCGTATCCGGCTCCTGGTTGTCCTCGACGGCTCCTGGTCCCTGCAGCTGTAGAGTCAAGTTCTCCATCTTCACACCTGAAGCACCCGACATCGGTGGGCATTCGTATACAGAGCCCATGGTCACTCCTGAGTGACCCAGACTCTGTCCCCTCTGCTTTCAGGTTCCTTCCATCAAGAATCCACCTGTGGGTTCCACCGGACACTTTTCTTCTTTCCAGCAGTGGCATTTCTTTGAAGACTCCCATTGAGAACTACGGCGGTTTCCGACGTCACTTCAGCCCTAGGCACCCGGCTTCCCTGGGATAGGTAACTCTGGTACTTCGGTATCCACAGGTGGGGTGGCTCTCCAACCTTCTATGTTCCAAACGTTTCCTCATAATCCACTGGGAAGGGTCCTTAAACGTTAAAACTGCAACCGCGACTCTCCCATTGAATTGTACGTAGCACTCGGTCGTGTTCACACACTGCACACGGTCCTCCGTAGGGTCCCTCCTTACTCACCTTGGGTGGTTCCTTGGAGTCCCAGCGATTCTACATCCTCTAGACACTGTCTTGACTCGTGTCGTGGTTTTTATACCACTATTTTAGTATATGGTTTTGTCTCCCCCGGGAGCCCACTGTGTACTAGTGCTACTTACGATTGTTTCTGTGCTACAGTATTGTGTGCTTTGTTTTTATCTGCATGTAGCAGATACTGTGAGGTATTTAAGGTGTGTTATAACAATAAATATATGTTTTTATAACTACTGTGTGGTTCTCCTTTCATTTAACCAATACATTAAGGTTGCATTCTGGTAAATCAAGCTGCTTAACATTCCTTCAAGACTAAGCCTGAAGGCTGCTCTCCACAGCTACCACTTGGATAGCTTTCTAAGGTTATCTTTGACCTCTTAAATCACCATAAGGGTTGTATGGACTGGTGCAAGGTGCCTACTTTAATTAGTGGACATCATATACCAGGCCAACTTCTCACATTGGTGTGCAGTGGTTGAGATTCAAGCCTGCATTGTTTTACCAGATAAATCTTTGTATTGATTAACTGAAAACCACTAAGTACTAGGTACATATAATACTAGCTTAGAATAAGTAAGTTCTACTGAACTTAGGGTTGGGTAAGTCAAGGGTCTAGCATACCCTTTCTCCAACCTCAGAGAGTATAGTCCCCACTAGGTTAGGTAGGTGCAATACCTCACCACACTTAGTATGTCTTCTAATGGAGATGCCAGTGGCTCTCTGCCCTCTAGATACAGTGAGCTGTCATTCCAAGAATTGAAAGCCCTGTGTGCCTCTAGAAAGCTAAAGACAGGGAGAAATGCCAACACCCAACGCCTCATAGAGGCCTTACTGCTTGATGACCTTAGCAAGACCCCTGGGTCAGATGAACAAGAGAAAGTGGGTGGGGCAGGGAATGAGGACAGGTCAGGAGGTGACACCTTTTATGACCTTGACTCAAACCGTGGCCAGGAGGAACAATATGGTTCCCACCTGGACAACTCAGATCTTCAGGGAGATGCTGAAGAAGAAGGCCAAGATGGCCCCCTCTTCACCCCTCCTGGAAGAGTGCAGAGTTTACCAAGGAGATCTAGATCTCCCTCTGCAGAATCTCATCACTCAGGACAGTCTGTAGAGTCTGTAGGGACCTCTGTATCTAGCAAGAGGGACCACTCTTATGGTAGGGAGTACCAATTTCTGGAACTTGAGAAAGCTAAGCTTAGGCTCAGGCAACAGCAATTGGCCATGGATAAAGAGTCCCTAGAAGTCCAGAGGGCTAGAAAAAGGTTGGGACTAGAGTCCCATGGTGGTAGCAACAGTGTCCTAGAGTTAAGGAACATTCTTGTGACAATAGGAACCTGAGCAAGATTGTCCCTCCCTACCATGTTGGGGATGACATCCATAAATGGATAACTGCTATAGAAAGGGCCTGTAAAGTTCAGAGGGTCCCTCAAGAGCAGTGGGCAGCTATCTTGTGGCTCTCCTTTGCTTACAAAGGTAGAGATAAGCTCCTCACTGTTAGAGAAGAGGATGCTGACAATTATTCAGTCCTGAAGAGTGCTCTCATTGATGGGTTTGGCTTAACCACTGAACAGTACAGGATTAAGTTCAGAGACCCACAGAAGTCACAGAATCAAGACTTGGTAGACTTTGTGGATAGTGCCATTAAGGCTCTGGAAGGCTGGTTGCTTGGGAGCAAATTAAATGATTTCAAGGGATTGTACAATTTGATTATGAGGGAGCAGATCCTTAATAATTGCCAAAATCAGTTGTTGCATCAATACCTGGTTGACTCTGATATGACTTCTCCCCAAAAATTGGGAAAGAAGGCAGATTGGTGGGTCAGAACCAGGGTGAAGCAGAGAAACCAGAACCATGGTGGTGACCAAAAGAAGCAAGATGCTAAAACTTCAGATAAGGGTGGGGACCAGGGTAAAGATGACAAGTATTCATCAGGGCCCCAAAAACCTGCATCTGGGCGGGGGGGGGAGGGGGGAGGCACAATCCAACAGAGGGAAAAGCAAAAATACACCTTGGTATTACTTATGTAAAGAAAATACCCATTGGACAAAAAATGCCAATTGTCCAAAGGCCAAGGATTCAACTCCAACCACCACTGCCCCTAAGGCAACTGCGCCCCCTAGTTTAGTTTCAAGTGGTGGTACAGGGAACAAGGGAATAGTAGGGTTAACCTTGGGCTCTGAGATGGGTTCTGACTTAGACAGAACTCCAGCTCAGGCTGTACTTGTCTGTGATAGTGGCATGGATATTGCCACCTTATTTGTCAGTCCCAGTAACTTGGGCAAATACAGACAGCAGCCTTTGATTAATGGTAAGGAGGCCATGGCACACAGGGACACAGGTACAAGTGTCACTATGGTGACAAAGGATCTTGTGGACCCTGACCAGATCATACTTGGTGAGATGTACCAAGTGACCAATGCTAACAATGTCAGGACTGATCATTCCTTGGCAGTTGTTAATTTCAGTTGGGGAGGGGTAACTGGCCCAAAGAAAGTTGTGGTTAGCTCAGACCTTCCAGTGGAATGGTTATTGGGCAATGATTTGGAGACCTCAGCCTGGACGGAAGTGGAACTAAGGACTCCTGCAGCAATGCTGGGCATCTCAGCAGATGTGTTTTGCTGTGACCAGGTCACAGGCCCAACAGATGTCCACTGAGCAGGCCCTGGATTCTGAAAGAATGTACCAGGTGCCTTCCAAGAGAAGGAGCAGGATGGGTAAGACTGTGTCTTCCCCCCAAGGCTCAGAGAGAGGATCAGTCTCCTGAGGGAGATGATCTCAGTCCCTGTGAAGGAACTGTCCCAGATGAACTGGAACCTGATCAGGTTGAGTTCTTGGGGACAGGGGGCCCTTCCAGGGCAGAACTAAGCCAGGAGCAGCAACCCTGCCCCTCTCTTGAACCCCTCAGACAGCAAGCTGCTGCTGAG
Organism: Calotriton arnoldi; assembly: GCA_963921515.1. Lineage (NCBI taxonomy): Eukaryota > Metazoa > Chordata > Amphibia > Caudata > Salamandridae > Calotriton > Calotriton arnoldi. Next base: position 217,408 of record CAWUFW010012709.1, read on the forward strand.
GCTGCTGGGAGTGTCAGTGGATCCCACAGGATCTATTGGGGTGAGGGACTCCTTTACTCAGAGGGTAGAGACCCCAAGCCTGGTGCCACCAGGAGGTTGGTCATACCTCTGAGGTTTAGGGGCTTCCTACTCACCTTGGCACATGACATTCCCTTAGCAGGACACCTAGGCCAAAGTAAGACTTGGGACAGGCTTGTCCCTCTCTTTCACTGGCCTCACATGTCAGAGGACACCAAGGAGTTTTGTCGCTCCTGTACCACCTGTCAAGCCAGTGGTAAGTCAGATGGTACCACCAAGACCCCCCTCATACTACTACCTGTGGTGGGGGTTTCCTTTGAGAGGGTTGGGATTGACATAATTGGTCCCATGAACTCTCCAACTGCATCTGGACACAGTTATATTCTAGTGGTGGTGGACCATGCCACTAGGTATCCAGAGGCTATACACCATAGGACCACCACAGCCCCTGTGGTGGCCAGGGCCCTCCTAGGAATTTTTTCCAGAGTAGGTTTCCCTAAGGAGGTCTTAACTGACAGAGGTACAAACTTCATGTCCAGTTATATTACTACAATGTGGAAGGAGTGTGGAGTGAATTACAAATTCACCACACCCTATCACCCACAATGCAATGGGTTGGTTGAAAGGTTCAACAAAACCCTAAAGGGCATGATCATGGGCCTCCCAGAAAAGTTTAGGCGAAAATGGGATGTCCTGTTGCCCTGCCGTCTCTTTGCCTACAGAGACGTCCCACAAAAGGGAGTTGGCTACAGCCCTTTTGAACTTTTGTTTGGGCATCCAGTTAGGGGTCCCTTGTGTTTGGTAAAGGAGGGATGGGAGTTACCTCTCAAACCTCCCAAGCAAGACATAGTGGACTATGTACTTGGTCTCCACCCCAGGATAGCTGAGTACATGAAGAAGGCCAGCAAAAACCTTGAGGCAAGTCAAGAATTGCAAAAAGCTTGGCATGACCAAAAGGCTATACTGACTGTTTATCAGCCAGGACAGAAAGTATGGGTGTTGGAGCCTGTGGCCCCAGCAGCTCTCCAAGACAAGTGGAGTGGACCCCATACTATTATAGAGCAAAAGGGAGAGGTCTTCTACTTGGTGGACCTTGGAACTCCCAGGAGCCCCCATAGGGTGCTATGTAAACAGGCTCAAACCCTACGTGGGCAGGGCAGACATGGGCTTGCTCATGGTTACTGATGAGGGGCATGAGGAAGAGAGTGATCCACTCCCTGATCTCCTCTCACAGAACCCTGATGATGGTTCAGTTGATGATGTGGCCTTGGCAGGCAGCCTCACTGAGCAACAGCAGATTGATTGCAGGAAGGTCCTCAATCAATACAGGCACATGTTTTCTTTGACTCCTAATCAGACCATTCAACAATTGATCGGTGGTATAATTTTAGGGATACTGGCGCTACAAGGGTGAAGTCACAGAATATCTAGAAAACTGTATTACTTTAATGGTGCTGAAGGGTGGAGAGAACCACCGGCCTCCCCAAAACTTGTGGCCTAAGCTACAACTATACGAAATTGCAATCCCCAGCACACATTTCTTTTATTCAGTAAAATGACAGCAGTAGCATATGTAAGTCCACTTAATCACAAAACAGACATAGTAATGAGGTTCTTTGTTTCTTTTATTCTTTTCCTCTGTTTCTTTTTTATTTGTACAGGTTCTTAGCCAGCCAACACGTGTTTCGTCGCCACAGTGGGAATATAAACCCGTGACTTTTTCAAGGCTCCAATGTACTTGTTCTAATCTGTTTCAAATGTGGTGATAATTCCAACCCAAAAGATAAGTCGGTGAAGATATTCGTACTTTAAGTTATTGGCTTCCAATATTCGTCCACTGACAACCGAAATCTCGGTCTGTCGTCGTGTGTGCTGTTACAAAGTTCCCAAGTATGTTCTGGTTCCAGTTCCTCGAGTACGACCACTTGGTGTACCCATGAAGTGGACACAGGTGAGAGTCTACCAGTTAAAAATAAGATTTACAGGCAGCCTGACCATGTCAGAGATTGCATCAGGACTGAGGTCCAAAAGATGCTGGAATTGGGAGTAATTGAACCCTCAGATAGCCCTTGGGCTAGTCCAGTGGCCCTGGTACCCGAACCTCATACCCAGGGTGGTAAGAGAGAAATGACGTTTTGGGTGGGCTACAGGGGGCTCAATGCAGTCACTAGGACTGATGCTCACCCTATTCCTAGAGCAGATGAACTCATTGACACTTTGGCCTCAGCCACGTTCTTGAGCACATCTGACCTCACTGCTGGATATTGACAAATCAGATTAGCTGAGGATGCCAAACGAAAAACAGCATTTTCAACCCCTAGTGGGCATTATAAATTTATTGTAATGCCCTTTGGTTTAAAGAATGCACCTGCCACATTCCAAAGGTTGGTGAACAAAGTCCTTACAGGCCTGGAAGCCTATAGTGCAGCATATCTTGATGATATAGCTGTGTTTAGTTCCACCTGGGAGGATCACTTGGTCGACCTAAAGAATGTTTTGGAGGCTCTGCAGAAAGCAGGTCTCACTATCAAGGCCACTAAGGGCCAGATAGGGCAGAGTAAGGTTATGTACCTGGGTCACCTTGTGGGTGGAGGCCAGGTTCAACCATTGAAGAGCAAAATCCAAACCATTATAGGCTTGGTTGCTCCTACTACCCAGACTCAGATTAGAGCTTTCTTGGGCCTGACTGGGTACTACAGATGATTTGTGAAAGGTTATGGGTCCATAGTGACTCCCTTGAATGATCTTACATCAAAGAGGATGCCCAAGAAAGTTCAGTGGACAGTTAGCTGTCAGAAGGCATTTGATGATCTCAAGCAGGCCATGTGCACTGCTCCCATTCTGCAAAGTCTTGACTATTCCAAACAATTCATTGTCCAAACAGATGCATCTGAGTTGGGGTAGGGGCTGTGTTGTCACAACTTAATGCAGAGGGTCAGAATCAACCAGTAGCTTTTATTAGCAGAAGGTTGACCCCCAGAGAGAAACGTTGGTCAGCCATTGAGAGGGAAGCTTTGCTGTGGTTTGGACTCTGAAGAAGCTGAGGCCATACTTGTTTGGCACTCACTTCATTGTTCAGACAGACCATAAGCCCCTCTTATGGCTAAAACAGATGAAGGGTGAAAATCCGAATCATTTGAGGTGGTCCATTTCCCTACAGGGGATGGACTATACAGTGGAACATAGACCTGGGAGTAACCATGCCAATGCAGATGGACTCTCCAGATATTTCCACTCAGAAAATGAAGACTCAACTGGACAAGGTTAGTCTCATCTCCTTAGGTTTGGGTGGGGGTTGTGTAGGAAAGTAGGATCTGCTTCTTATGGTTACCCCCCACTTTTTGCTTGATGTTACACTGTTTTTGACTAGTCTGACTGGGATCCTGCTAATCAGGACCCCAGTCTATCTGCTTTCTCCCTAAAATGTTATGGCATGTACTTAGGTACACTCCAGATTGGATACTGGGGTACCCTTGTAAGTCCCTAGTATATGGTAGACATGTACCCAGGGCATAGGTACCCCAGAGGTCTCCCATGGGCTGAAGCATGTATTATGCCACCCATGAGAGGCCATGTAATATGGAACTACAGGTCTGCCATTGCAGCCTGTGTAAGATGGTGCATGCACCACTTACTTTAGATATAGGTTTACCATATCTATAGGTCACTACACCTAAAACCTATAAGTCACCCCTATAGCAGGCCTTGACAATCCTGAAGACAGGGTGCTGGGTTTTACATGAGAGGGTACCCCTGCATGAGCAGAGCACCCCTGGAGCCTTCGGAGACCATTCTGCCAGGTTGTCGGTGACGCAGGCAGACATAAAGGTAGAGGTGCATTATATGGTCGCGTAAAATGCTATCTCGAAAACGGCTGCAACAAACCATGTCATGTTTCGTATCAAACACCTTGTAATCATACTTCCACACCGGTAACCGGTGTGGGATGCATGATTCCACCCCTCAGAAGCAAGCCTCATGGGTACCTGGTCTTCCCGGTACCAGCCTTCTTGACCCGGACAGCACAAAATGGTTGCTGCCGACCAGAGACACATTTCTGCCCTCCTGCTGCTGAGCCAAGCTCGAGCAGAGGAAGGCAGCACAATAGGCATTCTGTCACAGGGAGGTGTAACCACCTCCCAGACAGTATTTAGTGTATTGGAACTGGGTGGATGCACTTCCAAAGTGCCTGAAAGTCTGCTGAGGGGCACATTTGGTGTCCCTGTGCATAGTCCAGCTCAAACCAGTCCTGGGAGCTGTTGGCTTCTGCTCTGGCGCGAAACTGGACAAAGGACAACCCTTCCCCTACCCTGATTCTGTCCAACCCTCTCCCTTGGGTACAAAAGGGCTTACCTGGCTGTAGGACCCTAGACTCGAAGTGGACAAGATTCTGATCAAGAAACCACTGACCTTCGACTGTCTGGACACTCTGGACTTCGCTGGACTTCGACTGGGCCCGACTTCGTCTCCCTCTCTGTCCAAAGCATCGTCTGTGCCCGTGCACCATACAGGCTCAGTGTAGGACCTGTGGATCATCAAGGACAACTGAAGTATCTCCCTTGGAGTGAAGGAGTCACTCCCCTGCATTTGCAGGCACCATAATGCAACTGACTGGTCTGCTAATCCTGAGCTCCTGCAGTCTCTGAAGGCTCCAGCAACACAGGAGGTGGGTTCCTACATTATTTGAGGTCGAGCTGCCCTCTCACTGAGTTTGAGGCCAGTATCCCTAATGGGGACCGCATAACCTGAACCCCTGAGCACTGCATACTTTTGCAAGTGCATATGCTTGTTGGCATTCCCCAACTAAGTGCATTGGGCTATCAATAGCCCCAACCTCTGTGCATATTTTGTACAAAGGACTTTGGCCTCCTCACACCCTGTGCCCTGCAAGCTGTGACTTTGTGAAACTGCTAGAGGTCCCCTTGCGACTCCTGTGCCTTCGCCCTGTGGGTCCACTTGAGGGACAACACTGCTTTTCTTGGGCTCCCCTGGTTGCTCTAGGCCTGCCCTGACTCCCCTTGCTGTGGTGAGTCTCCTTTCTCAGCCGGACTGTAACCTTCTTTGACCTTCTTCGACCTTCTTTGTGGGTTGCGGCTGCCAAGGCTTGTTGGTGCTCCCGCCGGACATCATCCCTCAGCACACGACATCCTTCGTGGGACAGCTCGTACCCGAATCCTGGTCATCCTCAACGTCTCCTGGTCCCTGCAGCTGTAGAGTTAATGTCTCCATCTTCACACCTGAAGCACCCGACATTGGTGGGCATTCGTCTACCGAGCCCCCGGTCACTCCTGAGTGACACAGACTCTGTCCCCTCTGCTTTCAGGTTCCTTCCATCAAGAATCCACCTGTGGGTTCCACCGGACACTTTTCTTCTTTCCAGCAGTGGCATTTCTTTGAAGACTCCCATTGAGAACGACAGCGGTTTCGGACGCCACTTCAGCCCTATGCACCCAGCTTCCTTGGGATAGGTAACTCTGGTACTTCGGTATCCACGGGTGGGGTGGCTCTCCAACCTTCTATGTTCCAAAGGGTTTCCTCGTAATCCACTGGGAAGGGTCCTTAAACTTTAAAACTGCAACCGCGACTCTCCAATTGAATTGTACGTAGCACGCAGTCGTTCACACACTGCACCCGTCCTCCGTGGGGTCCCTCCATACTCACCTTGGGTGGTTCCTTGGGGTCCCAGCGATTCTACATCCTCTAGACACTGTATTGACTCAAATCGTGGTTCTTATACCACTATTTTAGTATATGGTTTTGTCTCCCCGGGATCCCACTGTGTACTAATGCTACTTACTATTGTTTCTGTGCTACAGTATTGTGTGCTTTGTGTTTATCTGCGTGTAGCAGATACTGTGAGGTATTTAAGGTGTGTTATAGCAATAAATACATGTTTTTATAACTACTGTGTGGTCCTCCTTTCATTTAACCAATACATTAAGGTTGCATTCTGGTAAAACAAGCTGCTTAACATTCCTTCAAGACTAAGCCTGAAGGCTGCTCTCCCCAGCTACCACTTGGATAGCTTTCTAAGGTTATCTTTGACCTCTTAAATCACCATAAGGGTTGTTTGGACTGGTGTAAGGTGCCCACTTTAATTAGTGGGTATCATATACCAGGCCAACTTCTCACACATACATACATTCTAAGTTACAAAATCTCCTTGTGACCTTATGTCTGACACAATTAACTATAGTAATTTCCCATTATACTCTGAAACAATCAACAATCGAATATTAAGAGGCTGAAACCAGATTGGGCTAAAATAACAAACACTTTCTCTAAATGTAGTCTCAGGGTACTATTACATACCTGAAGGTTAAGAAAGGAACATACTTGGGTAGAGTCTATTTTTGAGGACATTTTATTTCTCAAAAAACCTAATATTCTAAAGTGAACTTTTCTGGCTGCAGAGGAAATTAAGTTAAAGCACAGACTTAATCATGGCAAATGATGATGCCTTTAAATTTCTTTTTTTAAATAAAAACAAATCAAAGTGGAGCACTAAGGACCAACAAAGCACATCTGCAAAGCTCAAGATACATTTTGCTGGGTAAACATAATGAAGTATATTATAATTATTGTGTTTAACTATTTTATAATCCAAAGCTCTAAAAGGAAACATTATTTGCAAAACTGTGTAGGCTGTGAAACTGATGGCTTTTTGCAAAACTCTCAGAGCCATCTAATTAATTTGCCAAACTCAAACTTATCACCGACTGTTGAACTGAAAGTATAGGTATAACTGCAGCACAGACATGAAGCAAGGGGTAAATTGAAATATTAAATCCTGGCAAATAAACATTAATCAGTGTGTATCTGGTAATGAGGAAGACGTAAGAGATGCAAAAAATTATTCCTGTAAAATTATTCCCCCTACTTGGTGGAAAAAACATTTTATTGAACTTTTGTAAAAATATTTTATTCTGTTAAGTGATCACTTGTTTGATCCCTTTACAAAACCCCTCTCAGTACAACTGTTCTTGTCTGATAACATGGATTTTCCTGTATGAACGAGTTACTTACCGTCAGTTTCTCATAGATATTCTGTCTAACTGCTGGTTCCTCACCTTTTGAATATACCCCACGAGTCAGAATGGATCCCAAAAATCTTTAGCAGTACTCCTGAGCACTGATGGGTGGCATTGTGACCCACTTCACACCACACTGTCCAAAGTGTCATTGTTTGAGTTGTCCTTAGCCCAGGAAGACCTTACTTTGTGCATGCAATAGTGGTTCTTAACCTTTTGACTTCTACAGACTGCCACTAAATCACTACTGGAATCTGGAGACCCAGCCTAAGCAATTTCTAACATTTGATCCTCAAAATTATATCCAAAAATACAGAAACAAGTATAAATCAAACAGATTTATAAATTATTAAATACTTTATTTAATTCACAAACAAAAGAAGGCAAATACATCGAAATTGTAATTTTAATGTGAATGTTGGAGCTTTTCAAAATGTAGTTTTAGCCTAAAAGGCAAACCTATATGTTAGACTCATGCATTTCACATTGTTTTTTTAACTCCTAGTGCCCGCTCTCTGTTTGTAGGCGCATGCCAGTGCTGCTTCATTGAGGCCATCAATCGTTCGTACTAGGTTCAGTTTTCTGTACTTGTGTTGCTCCCATGAATCAAAATCAGGGTCTGATTTGGGCATAGAATAATTTGTACAAGAGTCTTTTGGCCTTAGCTCTGAATTTATTCTACGAAGATTGGTAAGTTTAAGGGGCTATGGTGACCCTATTTGTAAATGTTGTGGAAGTAACGAGTCGGAAGATATGCACATGTTCGCCACCTGTCCAAAGTTAGAAGAGTTCTGGCTTACCATGGGTAAGACGATCTCCCTCTCATTGGGTATTACTTTGGAGGTAAGCACGATGTTAATCATGTTTGGGATAAGGCAACAGGATGCGAGGGGCCTATGTTTAAACACAAAGCAAAGAAATCTAACGTTCTATTTAATTTTAATTGCGAGAAGAGAAATTTGCAAAATATGGACTCAAGCCTCTCCATCCTCTTGGCATGCGTGGAGAAACTCTGTGGCCTTTTTTGAGAAGATAGATAGATGCAAGATAAGAGAAAGGAGGGTGGTGACTTTTGGGATATGCTGAGGTTAAGATCAAATTTATTCGTACAATGATTACATCTTCTTAAAGCAGTCAGGCAATGGAGTAAGATAGATTCAAGAAAGCCCAGTTAATATGCTTAAAGAAGAAAGTCCAATATTTGGAGCACGTGGACCCCAGATACCGTAATGGTGCTCATTTCAATAATTGGAGATATGAGGACCAAAAAAAATAATACTAATTGGTAAGTTTGAATGTATGAGATGTGGCTTATTCCAGCAACTGAGAACAGTAGTTCCATTTTGGATCCACTATGTTTCAGGAAGTTCCCACTCATTTGAGGTTCATGGCCCCAAAATACAAGTTTCTCGGACTGAGTGTTGGTTTTACTCTTTAGTAATAAATAGAAAAGTATCATTGAAACAGGCATTGCGGGGTAGATCTTGATCACTTGCAACGCTGAGGTGGGAAAAAGTTTAGGTGGGTGCAAAAGAAAGATGATGGATATGTATAGCATTGTCAGGAAAGGTCACTTTGTGGGACAACTCACTAGCTAAACGAGAGGTGGACAGAAAATTGGGCAACTTTAAGTGATAGATATCGAAGTTAAGGGTATGAAACCACAGGAAAGGAAAAAGTCTAGGACCCCTGTTACCATGTTGCCTTTGGAAGGTAACAAAGTAGATCTCTTAGTCTGCAGAGTTAAAGAGCGGATTTTGGTCGAATTGCAGTAGTACCAATTTCTCGCCTTTGCCTGCAAATTGAAAGCTATAATCCCCAATTTGCAGAAAGGCTATTTCAGTTGATTGACCTGATGTGCATCTGCATTCCAGGTGAGTCTTTAGATGTGAAATAACTCTTTCTCCAAGATGCTTAGTGCAGTGAGGAGGCTAGTGCGTGGTGATATTTAAATCAAGCAGGAGTTGGATGATGGCTTATTAAGAAGTGGATGAGATATAATTGTTTTAATTACTGGTAGATGAATAGCAGAGAGGTCATCATGATCTACACTTTAAAGGATAGTACAGATGATGAAACATGATGTGGCCGATTAGAATGTCGGTCGGAAAGCCTCCATCCGCAGGTCTGAGGCTTTCCGACCGACATCCTTGCTTTAAACTTCGACCGCCTTATTACAAAGAAGATGGTTGGAGTTTAAACAAGCCGGTCATTCGGGCTGGCTTCCGACGGGCTCAAGGAGCCTGTCGTCCAGACGGAGGCTGCTCATAATCCCTTTAGGATGGCATTTACAGCGCCGGGGTTATGATGTCGGTTTCAGGCAGGTTTTCCATGTCGGGCTTTCCGACATCGAAAGCCTGTCAGAAAGCGACTTAGGGGGCCCCTAGCAGGGCCCCCATCTCTCATCGACCTCTGGTTGGGGGCCTGGAAGGCACCTATGGTCCCCCCTGTAAATCCCTGCACCATGTGGCAGGCACCGTGAGGTGCCTGCACACAGTGCAGGGTTTCACAGAAACTCCCATTTCTCTATGGGAGCCTGTGCTGCGGCTGGTTTCCAACCGCAGCACAAGCTCCCATACAGAAATAAGACTTTGCGATGCACCATGTGAGGTCGCATTGAACTAGGGGTGTGGAACCGCCGACCTATGTTCGGTGGGTTTTCACACCGAACCGGTGGCCCGACATCGTAATAGGCCCCTTAATGTCTTATTTAACTTTGCTGTAAGTCAGCACTGAGATTTTCTTGGGTAATGAGACTTGCGGAAGTGGATCAGTATTAGTTTCCAAATAAATCTCAACCCCATTATCTCCTCTAGGAGACTGGTCTAGACACTCACATGAAAATTGATCTCATCCATCAAAACCTATTCCTTTCAAGCTGATAAAAGGCTTCACCTTTAAAGCATTATGTCTCATCAACTCTTCCCACTCGTAAAACCCTTTTGCTTTTATCTCACCACTACAGAAAAAGTGCAGTCTTGAATCTGGAAAACTACAGAACATTAGACAGCCACCAAAATTAGATTTCATGCAAAATCGTAAAAGTTTGACTTCAAAACTAAATAGCAAAGACTAATGCAGCTTCCAATTAGGAATCCATCTTCAATGCAGCAGCACACATGCCACCTTTCAGATATGTGATGATTCAGTGCATTTTCTAGGCAACATTAATGCTCATGTCCTAATTAAATCTAGTTTTCTAGCAGCTTTCATCACTGTTCATCACTAAGCCCTTCTCCCAATTCTCACCAATCGAGTGGGATAGAGGGGCACATTTCTGAACTAGAATTCTTCATTAATAATAGGAATAACTTAATGTATTTATTTGGAATCGATTCCCTCAAACATTTTCTTGTTTAAATGTCAAGTTCCAATTGGATCATGGCTTTCAAAACAAATTAACAATGACCTCAACACAATCGTCATCATCAACAACTTGATTTCAGTTTTAATAAAAAAAAATACAAGTGCATGTCATAACATACATATAAAACATGATAACATTTTGATATTTCATTTCAATGGACAAAGTTAAAAATACTACTACCAATAAGCAAAAAACTTAAAAGGTACTCAAAGCCTAGCCCTAATATCTAACAAGAGATCTTTGTCAAGTGCTAGAGGTCGCTTCCAGGCGCCATATAACCCAGTTGAGCTTAAAGTGCATGGTGCATCAAAATATTATTTCCTCCCAACTGATCTTAATCTAAAATGCCATATAGAGCTTAAGTAATTGGCTACCGAGTAAACAACACAACTTCTAGTATCTGCCCTGCATATGCCTATTATCGAGCGAAAGGCGGTGGCAAAGAGGGATAATGCCGTTAGCACGCTGTTTGGTATAAGCACTGTAGGTGCTCCTCATCCTCCACTGCCTGGCATCCCATGGGGCAAAGTTTGGAAGAGTTGACATTACTCTTCCAGGTGGAAGTAAAAGAGGCAGTTGGTAAAGTCCCCAATCTAAATGTAATTTAAAGAGACCTAGACATTGGCATATTCACATAATCCTTAAAATCTTCAAAATAAGAGCCACATTTAAAAGACAGATACAGATCCGTAAGACTGCCCAAAGGAACTGCAGAGATTTTGGAGCCAAAGACAACATTCCAAGAGTGATTTTTAATAAGACCACAAGGGCTGCTGGTCATTGATGTCGGTTGATACCAAAAATGTGGACAATTGCAACTTAACCAGTCATGTTTTAGAATAGGATATCCACGGGATCCTAATGGCCAGTTAGTGTGCTAATATTTCAGTAAGGCACTCTCCTTATGGAGCACGTTGCTTGGTTGTCCATAACCTGGACCAGTAAAAAACAGATATAAGATGGGATATGTCTGAAATTTGCTTAATGCCAAGATCAAGCATTAAAGGAAGTAATGGTGTGCTTTTTGGTAGCCTCAACAAGGATATTAAAAAGGAGTTTTCACATTTATCTAGTACATCAAGATTGCAATAGCCCCTCAGATCTGAACCATAGAGAGCGGCATTGGAGGATTGGGTTCTATATAGTTCCAGTGCCGGTGAAATAGGATAGGAAGAGGCTTTATTTGCAAATCTAACAATAGACCCCGCTCTGTGCTTAAGGGAAAAAGAGCTTTTCCCTATCTATGCAAACCAACCAGTGGAATCTGACAATCTCATCCCTAGATAATCAAATTCAAGCACCCTTTCTAATTTGACTCCATCTAAATCCACATTCCCTTTAATATTCTTTCTGTGTGTAAATATCATATATTTTGTTTTAGATTTGTTTATTTCAAGGCCGTAGTCATTGCAAAATTGATTGAACTTCCCAAGAGTACATTGAGTCCCAAGGCAGTTTTAGATAAAAGGAGGGTATCATCTGCAAATAGCCGACTTGGTACTTTAGAGCCAGCAAATTTGGGTGCATCATTCACACAATTCATTAGGTAGGGAATAGATCATTGATAAATAATGAAAATAGTGTAAGGGCAAGGACGCACCCTTGCCAAACACCACGCCCTATTGGAAAGTTCTCTGTAGTTTCCCCTCAGGCCCCATTTGACTATGGCAAGATTATCGGTGTACAAATTTAAAATCAGCATCAGTAGCCCTAAAGGAACCCCAATTTTCATAAGAACCTCCCAAATTTAGCCCTTGGGACAAGGACAAATGGCTCTCAAAGATTTACAAAGGTCACAAAAAGCCCCCCCCAATCAATGTCGACGGCTTTCATTTTAGGGCCAAAAATGTAAAGATCTGATCCACATTACTTGTATTGGCAATAAAGCCTGCTTGAAGTTGTGATAGAGACTCGTTAGATCTAATCCAAACCCAAAGTTTTACCAAAAGTTGTTTACTACATATTTTTTGTATATTGTCGATCAGGGAAATAGGGCGATAATAACCTGTTTCCTGTCTTCAGCCCTTTTTATGAATAGGGATTATTTCAGTCCCTCTCCATGAATTAGGAATAGGAGCACCCGCTGCGATTGTATTAGACAAAATATTAATATAAGGAGCCCAAATCTGGAGTTTGGCACCAAACATATCCAAGGGGATCCCATCAAACCCAGGCACGTTTCCCACTTTCTGCTTGCTCAACGATTTAAAGTATCTTCAATAGATTCTTAAAAGTGCTACCTCCTTCCTAGTGGCCCCACTGGGGGTCAAAGTGTCAAAGTTAGTGGGAGGTACTAACAACAGTTACTCTGCAGAGAGAGGTGTAAAGTGCTCAACCCAGTCTGCATCAGGAATGTGACATTCAGGATAAGCATGAACTTTACAGCCACTATGTGTAACCAGATGCCAGAACAATCTAGGGTCCCTCCCCTTCGCTGCTTCCAGCAGGTCCTCCCAAACCTTGACTCCCCACTGGGATTTGCTAGATTTGATTACTTTAGCATAGGTCTGTCAAGCTGATAGAATATCTTGCCTCATATTAATTTTAAGGCTATTATCAGAACTGTTTTCGGTACTGTACATTATTTATCAAACCATTCATGCGATCTGGGGGCAGATTTGTGAGATAAGGTCTTTCTCTCAAAAAATGGTTTACATTTTCCAAATAATGATTCATGCATGGCCATTATCTGGAGAGAAGTGCTAGCCTGATCTTTGCAAATTGTTAATGCACTATAGACAACACCATAAATCTCTTTCAGCATAGCCTCATCACTTACAATGTCCACCCTTTTTACCTTATACCTATTATTGCTCAGGGCCACAGTGTTGGAGGTTGTTATCCCCAAATGGGAATTATCCTTGAGATGAGTCCTTTTTATCATAAGTGCAAGGGGAAAATGATCGCTCTCCAGGTGATCAATAATCTCCATATCCACCATCTCATGCCAAAGCGTGAGTTCAAGTAATACATAATCTATGTTGCTATTATAGCCACCCTCTTAAAAATTGGATTGGCAGTGGAATCCGATGGTGTACGCCCATTACAAGCTCTAAGGCCAGGGGTGGCGGTCATATCTGAAATCTGGATAGCAGCTAAACTCATCTTAGGACTCTTCTTTTTCCTATCTGAAGAATAGATATGAACTCCTCATCATTCATACTCAAGCCAAAATAAATCTCACACGGGTTGATAGGGCTTAAAGCAGCAATTAAAATCACAAGCAATAACCTTTGGATACCTATCCCATAGTCTTCTACTGCTGTGTTAATAATTTAATTTTCATGGTGCAATAGCTTGTTGAAGGGGGAAGACCTATTGTACACATTCACCAGAAGATAGGGGGTCCCCTGCTTCAGGGTCAGTTTGAGTACGAGGAGGTCGAGGGAATCAATATCAATGACCTTGACCGAGCAATGTAGGGAGGTTTAATCCATATAAGCAGACCGCCCAGCGGTCTACCTGCTTTTGAAGGGAGGGCATCAATACTATATGTGGTATAACCTGGCTTGTAGAGTTTATCAACCGCCCAAGTCTCTTGAAAGATGCACATTTGAAATCCCTCCAAAAAGCGGCCCCAGTCTGCATCAGTCAACTTGGCTTGAATACCTGATATATTCCAAGTCACACCGGACACTCACAGGCCCACCATGGGGGCACACAATTGCAGATGTGTGGGTACTTAAACTGTTATTTTTGGTCTTTAGAATGTAACTATGTTGTAGATAATCAGGATCAAAAAACCTGTTCCTCCCTCTTTAATGTGGTACTGATTGTTAGATCTTGGACTACTACACTGCATTTCAATCGCTGGGCAAAGCAGATAATTTTGGTTGTCAATGAACGGCAGCCAGGCCACTGTCAATAATATTATCTGTGGTGGCAGTACCTGTTCAGCCAGTAGCACACATATTGCTAATACAAGAAATTCCATTATTCCTCTCTTTCTGCCCCCTAACTCCATGGACCATAGGGGGCCTCAGTTTGAAACAAATACTTGATCCATTAGAAGGAGCAGTATGCAAATCCAAAGAGATAAAAACCCTCCACCTGATCTTGAGATCCCAGGATTAATTCAATATAATCCCAATAATCCACCAAAAAAGAAAAGCACTTTACATTAAGAAGGTCGAAATATACAATCAAATAACAATGCCTAATGTTCCTGATCCAATGAAGGACCTTGTTCTTCAATGAGGATCTGTCTTCAGTGGCACCAGGTGCTAGTTTAGGAACCTTCAACATATATGCAGAGTGGCTCTCCTGTGGTCGCAAATTGTTCAAGGTCCCCAGAGCTATGCCCTTTTTATTGTGGCTACGATAGTGAATGGAAAAACTAGATGTACAATTTGTTGAAAGCATATGATCTGATAGTGTAAAGCCTCGAATATGATGAGAGGCCGGGGCAGATCTCCTTGGAAGAATCGGGGTCTTTGGGGAAAGATTGGATGAATGCCTTGAAAGATGCCCCCCGCCACCAGATGGGTCGTCAACAACTACCTTGGACGATGAATTGAGAGCAGAAAATGTCAGGGCACCACTGTTCAGCAAAGAGAAGATGCTAGAAGTGTCCCCTGTTAGTTTGGTAAGAGCCCCCCACTACATCACATACTACTTATTTCAGGTCCATTGTCTCAACCCTCATCAGTTTTATTAAACTAACAGCCTCAACCAGCAATACTGGGTCTGAAATGACTGCTGGCCTGGGCGGAATAGGTACTTGAGATTGAGTAACAAGAAGGGAGTCAGTTGTAAAATTTAAAATCGATTTGAGCGTTTGACATTTGGAATAACTTGAGTGTGCCCCCTAACAACACTAGTACTAGGCAAACATTCCTCAGGCTCCCCTATGGGACATTGCTTGGGAACCGGCCTGATCCAAACAAACTTTGGATGGTTTTTGTTTCTTTTTAAAAATGTCAGCCATCTTGTCTCATTTAGATAGTCTCTCGGAACGGGGGGCAAGATTTGTTACCTCATCAATTAGATTTTCTATATCATTAGACATGCAGTTAGTAGACGCATTTTTGGGGAGTTTGGAACAAGTTTGTTCTGGTAGTGCTCCAGGGGGGCAGAATCTTGCCTTCCTTTTCCCATCAGGCAGCAGACCAGTACAAAGTCCGCTATGAGTCAAAATAATAAAAAGAAATAAAAATCAGCACCAGGAACCAAAGTCCTGGACTCTAAAACTTGAAGTTTCCAGAGCAGAGTTTGACGGGTTTGGACGTGCCCACCCTTGGCCTGGGCTTCGGGAGAGTCACTGCCCTTTTTGTGGGCAGGAAGGGCCAATAAGCATTGACACACCCGCCTCCTGGTGGTAAAGCGCAGAGGTGGCAGCTGGAACTTGTGCTCTCCCCTGATGGCAGCAACGATGAAATGCTGTCTCCCACACAATAAACAAAGTTCACATTAGATGTCATCTACACATTCATTAACTTGTGGCCAAAATAAAAAGATGGCCTCACACCAAATTCACAGAAAAACAAAGCAAATTATAACAGTTTCAGGCTTTTATCTGGTGGTTCAATTTCTGGTCTTGACCTACAATGATCAAGGTATTTTGTGACCTCCTGAAAGAGACTCCACCCAAAGTCAATAAAGTCCATCAGGTAGCAACAAGGGTTAAATCATGTGAAAAGATATATGACCATATGTCATCCGTCCTTAGGTCTACACAAGCTAATTTGGTAATCAATTTTCAGGGTTATATGAATAACATACGTGGGTGCGCACTAAGAAAAAGGCGAAGCTCTCAAGATACGAAATCAAAAGTTAACAAAGACAAAAAACTAACAGTCCCCTAAATGGCAAAATTTTGGAACTTGGTTATTCAGCAAAGCAGACTTTCACCTTTACTCATGACTTTCTGAAAGTCTTACAAATTTCCCAACTTAAATGAACACCTGCAGTGGTTTCTTCTTCTTTGTCACAGTTTGTTCTTGTCGAATGTTTGTCTGTAACATGCTCCATTACCCCTGATTTTAGCGCCTCCTTTCTAAATACCTTAATAAATACATACACAGTATTTTCTTCAACAGCTGGTCCAGCATGTAACTGTTGCATGTTTTGCTCATAATTGGGAATTTAGAAATATGTTCAAGAGGAGAATGACTTTGTGGTCTGTCCATGGAAGACCTATGTAGTTCAGTGATAACCACCATTCTTTTAAGTGTATGTTATGAAGTATATCTGCAGGTGGTAAATGAAACCATTGAGATATGGTGTACAACTCATATGTTAAGTGAGTATTTTCAGACAGAACTAGTTTATAAAGAAGATTTTTGGAAGGGTGTATGTCACATAAAATGATTAATGGGTGTTTAAAAAGGGATTAAACAATAAATATGGCGTGATGGTGGATGGCTTTATGCAGACACACAGGAGGTTTCATGACCAGTGGATGTAGAAAATGTGTTTGTCCTGTGTATGGACAGTCATTGGGTTGTAAGCCAACTACGGTCCCATTTCCAACCTCCCTGGTTGGGCAAGTCTATAGAAAAATTATCTTCTTACAACTCACAGAGTACATCAATGGTGAAAACCTACTTACAGCTCACCAATCATGGTTCGCAGTGGTTCATAGAATCAAAACCTCTTTGTTAAAAATACTTGATGATATCCACACAATGCTAGATACCGGGGATTCCTCCTCATTCTGCTCGATCATATGGCAGCGTTTGTCGATGGATCACAGTCAACTGCTTTCCATCCTTGAGCACAGCTTTGGATTTAAGGATGCTGTCTCAACTGGTCCACCTTCTTTGTGTAAAATTGTTAAGGTGAATGACTCCATTCTAGGCCTTACACTTTTCAATTTGCATGTGCAAATGCGGTCTCAAATTAAAAGAAAAACTGATGGTGTTCTTCATCAATATGCAGACATCACAGGTCTACTTGAAACAACAACATATGTTCACCCAGAGAAGGGTTCTGTTTAACATTCAGACTTGAGTGAAAGAAAACTTCCTCACTGTCAACCCTATTAAGATGGAAGTTATCCTGTTATTTCATAAATACAAAAAAGACCAACCCCAACCTTCTGAAATACCCAAACATTGCAGAATTATCTCCCTCATTCTCTCCCACTGTCTCACCCTTTGGAATTTCCCTGGAATCCTCACTATCTATGATGCACCAAATCAGCAAAATTGCTAAAGTAGCTAATTACCATCTCCAGGCACTAAAAATCTTAAATTTGCCTTGCCCCCAAATCTCCTAAAAGTCCTCCTATGCACAAATTCTCTCTTTTCTAGACTTCAGCTACGCTGTTCTGCCAGGGGTCTATCAATATGCCCTTATGCCTCTCAAATCTGTCATGCATGCCACTGATAGACAGCTATCTCTGGCAAAGACATTTGACACCATCTCAATTCTAATCGAGCTCCACTGGCTCCCAGATGAGGACAACATTAAATTTTGCTCTATAACTAGCCTACGAAGCAATCTAGGCTCCATCTGCTCCCTACCTGTTTCATCTAGGCAAGGAATCTGAAGATATCCGGCAGCACGAGAAACCTCAGAAGCAAAGGCAACCTTCTCATGGATATTCCTGCATTCAGAACCTTTCATGCGCTACATCATTCTTTCTCCTGAGCTGCACCTCTCACTTCCTGTGGAAATTAGAACTAAACCCTCCCTGCAGTGCTGTTCACAGCTTCTAAAGACGCATCTCTTTAGACTGCATCTAGCCACTTCAGACTGATGTAAAGTAACTGTGGACCTTACAATCCCTCCCCTACTCTCTTTGTATATTTAAGTTTCCTGTCCTCTGACCAAACTGTTCTTCCTCCACTCCCCTCCTTCTCGTTATTCATCCTTCTTCCCACCTTCCCTTGTCCTCATATCTTCCCTCGCCCTCCCAATCACCCAGTTTCTCTTCCGTTCACCTGACCATCGTTTCCCTCCTCTTGGGTGGCTCAATTATTTCTTGGTGCACAAGATGTCTGTGAGGAACAGTTTGTTATTCAATCTTTATGTGAGGCAGATGGAGAAGATATTCCATAAATGCAAAGTCCTTTGTGCCAGCGGCTAGTTAGGAACGTGCAGATCCAGGTTTATTGCAGGACAACCCAGGGCAGTATTTTTAATACTATGAGTGCTTGACTAGGATGACAAGCAGGATGCTCGTGAACTGGGTCCAGCTTCAATTATGCCTTGATCAGGGGCTATTTTAATATGTCTACAGGATTTGGTCAGCATTTAAATGCAGCTCAATGAAAGGATTTAGCTCCTTCTCTTAGTGACTAGTGAGCAGAAATGTCAATTCTTGCTCTTAAGTTTAATCCTTGCTTTTAGATGCCAATCACTGCAACATCCACATATGGTTCTTCCATCACCTCCTACCCCCAGTAGTGCTTTTCTTGCCATCATTCAAAGTAGGTGGAATTCGTCTCCTTCACTATTTATTTTTTCTTCCATTATTTAGATTTCCCTGAACATCCAAAACACACCGACCACTAAGTCTTTGAAGCCTAGTTCAATGATATCCTCCAACAAGCCCTGACCTCAATAACCATAATACCAGCACCCTCACCAGATGTCAATCCCAATTACATGCTTTGAATCGCTCTCTCCAAGCCAATCCGGACACTGGCACCCAGGCATTTATTGACACTCACTCTGAAATCCATGCAAAGAAGCTGGCATGAGCGACTCACAGACTGCACACAATTACAAGAGATGGCGAACAACCCAGATCAAGGTAGTGCTCAATGGCTTGAAAACACTTTGCTAAACATTGACAACTTATTACCGCAATCTAGCTTTTGGCTAGGTGTGCGCTACACAAATTTGACACACATCATCACTATAAATAAACCAAGAAGTAGACTCTTCATTCCTACACCGGATACTGCTTGGGCATCAGCCCCTCTCCCTGCCAAGGAGATTGTTAATACCTCTTGCCAGGTACAGTGCTGTTGTTGATTTCCAGGAGTAAGGGAATCTTGAGACGTGCAGACAATTGGCCAACTCCTGTACAGAGAATGTCTTTAGTTTTTAGAAATATAAGGCTGTATATTTTAAACCCAACATTTTTGTTTAACTAATAGAAGACATGGTTCAGACAAGATAAAATTGGCCTAATTTAAAAGCACTAATAAGCGTGTGAAAACAAGGATTTTCTTAACTCCATTTGTTCTGGAAAGCACAAAAAGAAATGTCAAGATTGTGTTGGAACTATTTACATAATAAAACGTCCTGTTTTTTGAAAACTTAAGCAACTGAAAACCATTCCCCCTGCTCCACTATGCACAGCATAATATAGTAAATAAAAGCAAGTATGTGTCTATGTCCTTTTTAGTGTAAAAGTTAAAAAATATATATATGGGGGCAGGGTAGGTATACCCTGGACCCCCCACGCCCCAGGGTGGGGGGACCCTGAGGGACCACCCCTGGGACCAATAAGAAAAATGAAAACAAATCCGCGAAAACTGCAGCGATCCTGGGGGACTCCTACGGGATTTGGGGAAAAAATGGCAGTGGCCGCATGTATAAAGTTTATACCCGGGGGAGAACCACCCAAGGGCTTTATTAATTAAGGGGAAGGAGGCACGTGTCCCCCCTTTATGGCCTCCAAAGGCCCTGGGGAGCCCACCCGGGGCCAGTCATTGTTTATATGGGAAGGTGGGCTACGTGCCCCACCCTCAAGCCTCCAAAGGCCCCAGGGAGCTCACCCTCCGTGGACAAAGTTTAACAAAATGGGAAGGATTCTGCACCACCTCCGCCCCTTAGCCATTAAAAGCCTCGGGGAGCCCACCCCTGGGCTGATTACCTTAAGGGAGGGGAGCTACTCCCCCCGAGCCATTAATGGCCTGACTCAGCAGCTATGATCTGGGGAACCCCTCCCTGGGGCATGGCAATTTCCCTGCACTGATGCAGCTAGGGAAACAGATCAAAATATTCTGCCCGCCCACAGGGAGCAGCATTAGTAGCTACTTCCTGGGGGCAGGAGCAACCGGATGCGTTCCTGTTGCATGCAGGGAGCCGGCTGGGCTGCGGGAGCATTGGGGCTTCCCCTGAAGCCCTCAGCGAGAGTTTGGTGGGTGCTCTGGGTAGACACCAGGGTACCCCCCTTTTACCAATTTGGGCCCGGGAGATGGGTTCCCCAGGCCAATAAATTCTCAGGGAGGGGGGCCGCACATCTCCTCCCCTTAAAAACTTACACAGCCTTGGGGGGGTGAGGTCCTCAGGGCTTAAAGAGGCTCAGGGGGGGGGCTCATGGCCCTCTCCCTTTTATTTAAATAAGTGGTGGCCCTGGGTAATGCGGTCCCTGGTGCTGAAAACAGCTTGGGAAGGGGGCACCACATGGTCCTCCTCCCCTTTATTTTTAGAAATGGCCCTGGGGGATGGGGCCCCCAGGGCCTACAAAGGCTCGGGAGGAGGGGCCTCGCAGCCCCCCTCCCCTTTAAGTAAATAAATGGGCATGGGGTCCCCGGGCCGATAACGGCTCTAGGAGGGGGGGGCATGCAGCCCCTTCCTTTTATTTTTAGAAATCGCCCTGGGGATGGGGTCCCCAGGGCCTAACAAGGCTCGGAGAGGGGGGGCCCTCTCCACTTTTAACATATATGTATGTTCTTGGGGAATGGGATTCCCCAGGGTCCAAAGAGGCTCGCGGAGGTGGGACTGGTAATGTGAACTGTGTTACCTCTGAAGTGTATGGTATTGGGTCAATGTGACACATAACCCATGTTTCTAAACCTAAGGGAGTTGTTCCTGTGATGGCATTAATGATGCCTCACATTCTTCTGAGCTCTCTTGTACTATTTTGTACTAGCAGAGCTATGTTGTAGCTCTGCTAACTCCAATTGGTGAATTTCTGTGGTTTTTAGGCTGCAGCTTACCAGACAGCACAGCTGGTTCGCGAAAGACACCTTGGGCTATTCAAAAAGTTGACCTAGGAATGCATTCCGCCCGTTGCTTACCATTGGCTTTGTGGTTTGTAGGTCACATTTTATGGCTTTCTATTTGCTGGCTTTATTTGCTTTAGGCTGTCCAGCTCGAGTTTGTTCCTCCTGTTGGTCAAACCTTGTTTAGTGCCTTCTTTAACAAACGCGCTTTCTGTAAACAGGCCTTTAAATCTCGTTCTTATCTTGTCACATTTGCTGGGCATTCAAAGGCAGAGGTCAAATGTCAGGCTGTCTCTTCCAGGGTTCTCAGTATTCATTTTTCTGTCTCTGATTTCAAAGTGAGGGGATGTATGTGACCATCATGCTGGCTAGTGGGGACTGCTCAAGGAAGGCCGTATAGATGTTATTTTTTTTCTAGCACACACAAAATTTAAATGTCTGTAAATGAACTGTGCTGATGACCAAATCAATACGTTGGGTGATGACATTTCCACACATTATTGTTTGTGCCCTGTGTACTAAAACTTCTGTGAGTGCAAATGTAATGGTCATTTCAACTGAAGATGTGTTGTCTGTAATGGCAGTACGCTACCTTACCATGCATATTCCATTTTACCTCACTCCACTGTACTCTGAACCACTCCAAGCTACTGCACTCTACTCTGCACCACTCCACACTATGCCACTCTGCTCCGCACAGCATCACTGCACTCTTCTCTGCACCACTCAACTCTACGCCTCTCTACTCTACACCACTCCACTCTATGCCAACGCACTCTATTTACACTACTCTAGTATGTATCACTGCACTGTTTGCCACTGCACTGCACTCTACACCACTTCATTCCACTCCACTCTATGCCACCCTACTCTGCAACACTGTATTCTATGCATTCACTCTACACCAATACAGCCTACACCACTTTACTCAAAACCAATGCACTCTACGCCATTTGCACCAAATCACTCTACGCCACTATACTCTATGCCACTTCACTCTATGCCAATCTACTCTGCACCACTGTACTCTAACCCACCATACTCTATGCTACTGCACTCTGCGCCACTCTACTCAGCACCACTTAACTATGTGCCACTGAACTCTGCACCACTGAACTCTACTTGACGCCACTCTACACCACTGCGCTCTACGCACTACTCTATGCCATTGCACTCTACCCTTCACCACTATACTCCAACCTACACCACACCACTCCACTATGAAACAGTTTACTCTTTGCCACTGCACTCTATGCTACTCCGCTCTATGCCACTGCACTCTACGATATGCCACTCTTCGCTACTCTAAACCACTGCACTCTACGCCAATTCACTCAACACCACTTTACTCAAAACCAATGCACATTATGCCACTGTGCCTATGCCAACTACTTTGCACCACTGCACTCTACACCACTGTACTCTACAGCATTCTACTCTATGCTACTGCACTCTACGACATTGCACTCTACGTCACTCTACACTATTGCACTCTATGCCACTGCACTCTACACCACTCTATTCTACTCTGAACCACTATACTCTACACCACTCGACTCTACACCACTGTACAAGACTCTATTCCGCATGACTGCACTCAACACCACTGCACTCTACACCACTGCACCACTCTACTCAATGCCAATGCACTCTACACCACTCTTCTCTGCATCACTCCACTCTTATGCCACTGAACTCTACCCTGCACCACTCCACTCTCCGCCCCTCTACTCTGCATCGCTTCACTCTATGCCACTGTACTCTACACCAATCCACTTTAAGCCACTCTAATCTACTCTGCACCACTGCACTCTACACCTCTGTACTCTGCGCCACTTCACTGTACTCTGAAGCAATCTACTCTATGCCACTGCAGTCTACTCTACTCTATTCCACTCTCTGCAAGTCATCTCTAAGCCACTCCACACTATGCCACCCAATTGTATGCCACTGCATTTACACCAATGTTCTCGATATAAATTTTCTCAAAACCAATACACTTTACGCCACGGCACTCTATACTAATCTACTCTGCACCACTGCACTGTATGCCACTATACTCTATGACACTGAATTCCACACCAATGCACTCTGTAACTTTACTCTGCACCACTGCATTCTACACCACTCTACTCTACACCACTGCAGTCTTCAATGCTCTACTCTGCAGCACTTCACTCTCTGCCTCTCTACTCTGCACCACTCTACCCTGCACCGCTCTACCCTGCACCACTCTACGGCCCTGCACTCTGCCTTCTACTCTGCATGACTGCTCTCTATGCCTCTGCACTCTACTCTGCATCCCTCAGCTCTACGCCAGTCTACTGCAATCTATGCCACTGCACTCTACCTTGCACCACTCCACTCTATGCCATTTCACTCTACCTCCCACTACTCCACTCTGCACCACTGCACTCTGTGCCACTCCACTGTACGCCATTGCACACTCTGGCACTGCAATCTACTTTGCACCATTCTGCTCTATGCCACTCTTCTCTATGCTACTCTACGTCATACTGCACTCTACGCCAATGCATTCTATATCACTTATCTCAAAACTAATGCACGCTATGCCAATCTACTCTGCACCACTGTTCTTCACGCCACTTCACTCTAGGCCACTTTGCTCCACTGCACGATACACCACTCTATGATGCTCTACTCCATTAAACTCTGCTCCAAAGACACTCTACTCCACTCTATTTGACCCCACTCTACAGCAATCTACTCCACTCTATGCCATTCTATTGCACTACTCCAAGCTACGATGCTCTACGCAACTCCCTCTATGCCACTCCATGGCACTTTGCTCCACTCTATTCTATGACACACTATTCTACTCTACTCCACTCCACTCTATGCCACTCCATGACAATCTACTCTGCTGTACTTTACTTTACTCTACAACACCCTCTACGCCACTCCACTTTGTTCTACACCACTCCATGACACTCTATGTTACTCCACTCTATGATACTCTACTCAACTCTGACATTTTGCTCCACTCTACGCCACTCAACTCTGTGCCCTTCCACTCTACTCCCTCCACAACACTTCACAACACTGTATGCTACTCTATGATACTCCACTTCACTCCTCTCCATGCCACGTCACACAACTCTACTGTACACCACTCCATAACACTCCACTCTACTCCACTGTACGACACTCCACTTCACACCACTCTCCTTTACCCTACTAACTTTTAGCCATGCTGAACAGCATTCACTCTGGAATACAACATTGCTAATACATATTGGCTAAGCCAATAGCTCTTGAATTGGCGAGACCTATTGCTTTGCCAGTGCTTGTTTTAGTTCTAAACATTAATGTTGTCACTGACATGTTCACCCAATTATAACGTTACTTTGTTTTTTTCAGTGACCATAGATATAGAAATAGCTATACAGACACACACGTGGTGTGCTTCATTATGGTTTCATGCCACATGTGACCTTTGCACAATGAATACTGTGAACTATGTTGCATATAGGGGTCAGGTTGTTGGTGGGTGTTCATGATGTGGCTCACCATTTAATGCTTTATGTCCTTCTGCATCCCACAACAGATTTTAGCTATTTCAAATGGCAAGTTTCAGACTTGTTTCATGCCACATGTGATCCCTGCATAATGGATACTGTGAGCTGAGTTACGTGCAGTGGTCAGGTTGCGGGCCGGTCTTCATCATGTGGCACCAAATTTCATGCTTTTCGTCATCCTGCACTACCTAAAAAGATTTACTTTTTTCGGATGGTGTGTTTCAGTCCTGTTTTATGCCACCCATTCCCCAGGTATTGTGCATACTGCTAACTATGTGCATCAGGCCCTCATGATGGGGCACAATTGAACAGCTCTGGAGTTGCGGTTAAAGGCAGCGTGAGTATATCTCTGTGCCTGACTCTTTGTCATAAATATTTTTAGACCATATGCTAAACCAATTTTTGTCCTCAATGCAGAGCACACTGAGGAAAGGTCCCACATGTGCCAATTGTATTACCATTTTGTGTGAAAGCGTGTGAAGGCAGCCACAGTTTTTTTAAATAGTTGCTAAAGCTTAGCTCGCATGTCTAGAACGTTGTTCGTGTTACTAATATTCCTGCTATCAATATTGTTTTTATATTTAGAAATGCAAATATAAATATTTTTATATTTTTTAGTAAAATGTATTGTGGATTTCGGTGGTGGCAAATTCTTTTTTGATGGTGAGCTGGATATGGGACGTAAGAGTATTTTGGCTGTATTAACATCCTGTGTGTTTCATGCGAGTCCTTTGTAATTTAATATGGGTCGTTTTTTATAGGTTGTTCTGTTGGTTGAATAGATTAAACTGTTTGATGAACCAGTGTACTGGCTCCTCTGTTTTTACGACTTGTTAGCTGTTCCAAGAGTATTTTACCTTGTGTATTGCATTCTTATGCTGTATTGTGTATTTTATCTGTTTTAATTATTACATATACTAATAATAATGTTCCTATTATTTTAGTATGTGCTTTTATGTTTATCATTTAACCAAATAAAGTGTATTTGATTTGAGGTTAAACTGTTGGGTTTTGTTATATTTTACTTTGTTTCATTGCTTCATCTGTGCAGATTTTATTTCTCTTCTTAAATTATTTGTGTTGTGGGGTTTTTGTTTCCCTTTGTGATTCCGGTTTTCCACTCCTACTGTTAGGGAAGTCTGTTTGTTTTTTGTTCAAACAATATGAGTGCTTCACTTCAGTAGTTTTTCAGTGTGATTTTTCCCTTTAGGATTGTTTTTGCTCTCAACTTTCAGGCATAGTTTCAGGTAATCTGCTGTTGCAGCAATGGAGCTGATTCTGGAATCCTGTTCAGAACTGAAGCTGATGCATGATTCAGAGACTGACAGTGCATCGGATGATGGAGAGGACTCTGGCAGTGATTTGTCCATCAGGGAGGGTTTGGAGTTCTATGATGATGGTGAGACATCTC
Organism: Calotriton arnoldi; assembly: GCA_963921515.1. Taxonomy (NCBI): domain Eukaryota; kingdom Metazoa; phylum Chordata; class Amphibia; order Caudata; family Salamandridae; genus Calotriton; species Calotriton arnoldi. The sequence continues at coordinate 243,621 of CAWUFW010012709.1, forward strand.
TTATTGTCCAGTCCAGGTATATGACTGCTGAGCAGGAAGTGGAAGTTTAATGGATAATGGTACCCACAGTGTCTTAGACTTGTGCCTGCTGGACAAGGGCAGAGTAGGAGCTGATGTGAATTGCTCTGGATGAAGTCTAGCCTGCTCTATTTCTTTTCACTGGAGGGGCTAGTAGTCCTGTGGGCACAGACAATTTCACTCAAATTGATTATTTTAATCTCGTAAATTATGGATTTCTCGTCAGGATGGTCATTCAAACAAACCTCTATACTGAATAATATTTGACGCAGCAACAGGGCAGGCTTCATCTTCATTCAAGATTGCATACACATTTTCGAAATCAGTGGTGGGCTAATGACCCTTAGTGGAAGACTGGATACCTTTTGATGCAGTATCACATTAGTAACCTCTGGACATGTACTTTCGAATTAAGTGGCGCAAAATGATATTGAGGTTTGCATATGAAGCCACAATGGGTTCTGGATGTTCTGCTAATTGTTTACAGTATTATTATTCCTCTAAATACTGACTTGGTTTGTAAGATGTATTTTATGGTCTTCTTGTCATTTTAGTGAAGTGTCTAGCAGTATTTTCTTTAGTTTGTGGATTACTTTTATTGTCCATCTTTTTATTGAACAAAAGTGTGATTTAATTAACTATGCACCTTTGAAATAAAGTTGTATTTGCTTGCACTGGTGGACTCCACCTAATGTTTTAATAATTGACGAAGTTTGGGAGTCTTACTCTCCTACGGGTATTATTTACAAGCCAGCAGTGTCCTCTTACTGGACTCATGGCCCAGAGTAGTGCATGCCATTGTTCTCTGCTGCCATAAGTAGCCATTGTTTTTTGCTTCTGCAGTGCATGCAACATTTTAATATTTTAATGAGAACACCCAGGCCCTACCCAGAGACCATCTATACTCTATTTAAGTTTCTCCTGCCTAGATCACTTTGCCAGGCACTTCAAAGAAATTTAAAGACCCGGAAAACATAGCCGAGGATGAGTCTGTGGTACTATACAAACTATGGCTGCAATTTAAGCAGTGTATCAAAAGCAAGAGAGCTCAGTATGGTATTAAATTGCACCTACTTTGTGAAAGCTCTACAAAGGTGGTTCTTAACCTGGGGTCTGGGGACCCCGGGGGATCTACGAAGCCTTCTCAGTGAGTCGGCAACTGCTTAGAAAATTAAATAATATTAACAGTTTAGTTAAGTGTATATGAAATAAAGAAGTAAATCTAAAATTTTCTGTAAAGGTGAAGGAATTTAGAGGCTAAAAATTAAGTTAGTATCCTCAGATCGATGGTGGGAGCAGTGCAAATGCATTAGACAGAATTTAGCATGGACAATGAGTGGCCTCAACTGAATTTAGAAAAGCTCCAACCTTCCCTTTAAAATTAAAATTTTGATTTTTGTATTTTTTGGGTGAATTTAATTTAATATTTCATCATTTGTGTATTTGACTGCATGTTTCTGCATATTTTGTGTGTTGTTTTAAGGTTCGAATCCTCAAAAATGCATAGCAGGGGTCCACACCTTCCAATAATGACTTACTGAGGGGTACTGGGATTCCATTAATGATTGGGTGGGGGTCCCCAGGTTCCAGAAATGATTAAGTGGGAGCCCACGGAAGTCGTCAAAAGGTCAAGAACCACTGCCCTACAGGCTATACCTACAACCTGCATGTGCAGACAAGGAAGGACATAAGTATTTCACCATCTGTTTGTTCTGAGTCATTATCAACCAGCAGAAAAATAATTTTGGATCTTGTCGGTCTCCTATTGAAGGAGCACCACTTGTATCTACAATCTTTCTACACTAGAATTCCACTATTCATGGAGTTGTTTTCTACGGCAGCTCCTGCTTGTGGTACAATTTGGAGCAACAGGATAGGGCTTCCAATGTGTTATCGCAAGCTTGTAAAGACAGCGAAGTGCTTTACTTTCTGAAGAACTTCTAATCATCAAATTCTAATGTCACAGGAAAGTGTTTCTTTGCACAACCATACAAGACAACATCCTGAGTGCCTGTACCTGGTCGGATGGCTTAAGTCCAGTAGCCTAATTGCATTCTGGACAACAACAGATACAAAGATGGGGTTGAGTAACTTGACCAGGGGCCGTATTACACATTATCAATAGTTTGCGCCCGGCACACCTTTCAAAAGGTGCGCCGGGCGCAAACAATGATAATGCGCCCTATTATGGTGAATGTGCTGCCCCCAGGGCAGCCGCAAACACATTCATGTGAAAACACGGAGCAGCTGCTCCATGTTTTCACTGTGCAGGCGGCACCCACCCACACTTTCAAAGGGGATTAGAGATCCCCTTGCAGGTAGGTGCAGTCAGTGACTGCACCCACCTGCAAGGGGATGTTTGGGTGATCCATGGGATCCTCTTTACCCCCTGAAGAGGGCTGCTCTCAGGGGGTGCACTGACAGTGTGCCAACTTTTAAATGGCGCACAGTCAGTGCACCTCCTGCGGGCTTCTTTGACTCTGCGCCCTTGTCTGTAATATGGCGCTGGCACAGAGTCAAAGGAATGCCATCAACTGCATAGGGCACGCCCCTATGCAAATGAGGGAACACCCGCTGAAGGTAGCACTGGCGCATTAAGTGTGCCAGCGCTATCGGTATTATAGAAGGGGACGCACAAGCGTCTGCGCCCCCTTCCATAATACCAAAGTGCCCTGGGGGTGCGCAAAGCGGGCGCAAACGCCTGTTGCGCCCCTGGGGCTCTTTCTATAATATGGCCCCAGATGCTTCAGCCCTACATTGCTGCACATAAGACCTGCAACTGGTATGAGAAGCTGGCTGTGCACCGAATGGAAATGGCATGGTACAATGCACATGTGTATTGCCCAGACGCAAGATGCGATTTCTTGACTTTAAGAAGGCAGTGTTCTGTAAACTTCTTTCAGGTGAACCTGGAGCTGTTCCAACTTACTCCTCCAACAATGGAGAAATACCAACCTGCCCGGAGATGCCAAGTTTATGACATGAAGAGAATCAGAAAAGAGTTACCAGGTACTCCTTTCTGCCGTGTCCCTCAAATCCTGCCCTATGCCACCTCGTTTTGGTTTATATCACACAAAGGAGAACTTTTGGGAGACTCCTTGAGAAAGGAAGTTTTGTAGTGGTTGATTTCAGGCACAGAGTCTTTACTGACTCTAGTAAATAGGAACACATTGGTCTTGCTTGTGGTCTGCTTGACTTGTTATACCTCTATCAAAACGCAGTAGATGTTCTGTCTGCTGTTTGACAAGTGTATTACAGATAAAGCACTGCACATAACGGTGAACAGGACTTACCCCACGGTGTCACAGAATACCCTGTACACAAAAATCTAAAGCCCTTAGTGGTTTTGGAAGTGCTCTTTAAAGAACATGGGACAGTCTTCCCCAGCATGCATATCTTACTTTTTAAAGGTAGGGATGTTCACACAGACCCACGAATCTGGGCCACAAGGCATACTCAAACTCTGCCCAACTTACTTCAAAACACTGGAAGGAGTTGGATTTAGCACAGAGAGCACACTAAAGGCACATGAAAGATATGTCTTCCCAAGCTTCAGGTGGCAGCCATGGGGAGGCATTAGTAATGGTCCACTAGGCATACATATGGAATTAGTCAGGACCTCAAACGACATGAGTAGTAAATGCTTAGTTTAGGTTTCTTTTCATTGGAATGTCATGAAGCTTGTCGAGGCACCGACCAACATCATATCTGGCGGTATGTGTGTAGAGGTTTGCTGGTCGTGTATTTGTATGCCAGCTGGCTGATGATTGGGTGAGGGGCAATGTGATTGTTTTTTCAGTTCTGCGGCATATGAATGTGATGGGCCCTTGAATAGTGGCTAATGTGCCTCTAGCTGGTGGTATGAGTGGCATGGTGGGGAGCACATGAAAGGCATGTGAATAGACCTTAAAGTAGTTGGTGCCCTAACAAGACTTTACGGCTCACCTCCAGCAGTCCTGGGTTTAATATTTTGTTAGTGTTATTAGTACTTGCTGTTTGGTTTTAGCACCTTCAGGGGTGCCAGGGTAAATTGGTAGGAGTCTGTACTTTAGTAGTGGATGGCCTCTGAGGAAACCAACCAACCAAACCCAAACCTTTCTGAAAACTGGACACTGAGGGAGTACAGAGTGGTGTAGCTTGCATAGAACCCATGACGTTGTCTTGCCCAACACTGAAGGGAGTATGGAGTGGCGTAGCTTGCAGAGAACCATGACGTTGTCTTATCCACAATGCCATTCAAATTTGAATCTTCAGCAAAAAAACACAAATTTTACTAACATTTCTGAGAGGGAAAGTTCCAGAATTCTAGGGGAATCCACCAATATCCTAATGATTAGCATTCTCACAAGTTTCCTGATAAAAACCGCACCCCACCGGTATGGCTTGGCCAAGCACCCCCAACACAAAAGGTCCCAAAACTCAACAGAAACAGGGGTAGCTACAGTTTTGGGCCGGGCTTTGTAGACATCTAGGGAAACCTACTAAACTCACACATTTTCAAAAACTTTACACACAGGGTGGGCGGGGGAACTCTAACAATCAAGTGATAAAGAGAGTAAGGCTGAACACTATGACTGGATAGACAGGGCGCCAAACACAAAATGAACCCTTGGGTCTAAAAAATGTAAGCCTAGCTGGAGAAAGCACACCTACCTAGAAGGCATCCTTTTAAGGACGGTTTCCCTCACCCACCAGAGGTGGCATGCTTCATCATTGGGGAACCTCCTCGTATCAAGATGCCTAATCATGATGCGGGCTACAAATCCCTTACTGAGAGGGAGTAGCTAAGGCATGTTTTAGTGCTAAATTGAGGTATATACTAAATACCTAATGAAAGAGCTGGGGTGATTGTGGGGGGTACAGTGCAATGTGGAACAAAGTGATTAAAACTAGCTACAGGGTTCCCTGCATACCTTTATTCGAGCGACCCTGGGCTAGGATTAAAAAACAGTAAGGCACGATGGGAAATATTAAACCCTCATGTGTCACAAAGGGACAACATGTTTCAGCCAGTGACCCGGAAGGTGTAGTGGACTCCTTCACGACCTAAGAGTGCTACTGCTGTCCTTGGCATGGGGGTCAAGGGGCAGAGAGATCTCTGTCCATGTACTGGAGTGCCAGCATTCCACTCAACACCCCAAGGCACCTCTGTACCTCAAACTGTCCTCTGGATAACTGAGGTGAGCAAGGTATAATGAACCAAGAGGTGTATCACAGTTTGAGGACCAAGCAACAAACATAGAAATTGAAACAGCTTTGAATATTGACAGTAACAGCATCGAAATATTGTTAAAAATCCAGATCTACAGAAGAATAGAAAACACTTACCCAATCCCCTGGATCCCCCTTTTTTTGTCAAGTACACACAACAGCGCATGCACAATTTGTTGCAAGGCATATTGTTGCTTACCAAGAACAATGAGGGCGCATGGAGCCCACCCACTGCTTACTATTGGTGGACTTTCATTGTCGCACTTATTTGCCAACTTCTTATTCGTGTCCCACCTTGTTAATCTTGTGTTTATCCCTCCATGGAGCAATGCAGCCTTATAATCTTTGACTGGGTGGCATTGCTGATTTCATTGCTTGCTTCTCAGGCACTACCAATACAGTCATGTTTTTTTGAGCCATCTCCCTCATGTACATTTTACCCCCTGCACTCCATGTTGCCCTCTCTTGCCCAAATCATTTTCTCTGCCCCCACTTGTGTGTTTCTCCCCATTGCTTCCACCATCCGTGCCCTCTGTGCTGTTTTCACTCAACCCCTGTGTTCAGTTTGCTCCCTACCACCCGACTGCTGCTTTCGCGTCCCCTCCAGCCCGCTCTCCCATTGATTTCACATCTTGCTTCAGTGTTCCCTCATGCTCCTGTGTGGCTTTTCCATTCTCCCCAACCTCTCCAGTGTTGCTGCGTAATTCCCCCACCATCCTCTGTGTTGTTTTGCCATTCCAGCCACCCTTCCTGTGTTGCTACCGCTCCTCTACCGACAAAATAAAAAACCCAAAAACACTTTTGTGTGTTTTATTTTCGTAGTTTCTATTTTGTTACAGACCCAACTCCGATCAGTAATTGAAAAGAAAAAATAACCTGGGTGATTATCTGGTGTGCACTTGTGGTGTGTGCATCTACAAAAAAAATGATGCAGGAGGCCATGTCACAGGCTTTTTTTGTTTTGCTTGTTTGTTTCCTTTTCTTTGCTTTAGCTATGCTGCACTGCATTGCAGATGCTGTGCAGCATGGCTAAAAAGCATTGACAAAGCCAACAGGCCTATTGGCTTTGCCAATACTTGTGTTCACAAGGATCAGCTTCCAGCTATACATTTATGAACTATAGACGTGCTTCTCTAGATCTTAAGAAGCCCATGGACTTTTAATGAGGCTTCAGAACATAAGCCGTCTCTGTGTCTCACTAGAGAAGGAAAACAAAGTACCTAAACAACATGGACTCTAACTTAAGCTCACATCCCAACTCCTGATTTTTCCCATGAGTAGTTTTCTAATAAAGCCCTTCATTCCAAACGCTTCTCTCTATAACCAATGAGACATCCTCACTGACACTTAATTAGGGCTAGATTGGATGTATGTGGATTATGATTTAGGAATAGAAGCAATACAGAAGGAGCTAACAAGTGATGAAAGCATGGAAAGACAGCAGAGAAGGCATTCTCATGTGGTAAACGTAGTGTAGAGGAAGAGCAGAGTAGAAAAATATTCAAATCCCACAGGAGGCATTCAATGTGCAATCTAGTGACATTATAGTCGAGTACAAGGAGCACACATCTCAAGGAGAGAGGGCATACACTTCTTAGTGCAGTCTCAACCAGGCTCCTCTTGATGAGGCAGTGGAGGGACTGAGTGAGGTCAAGAATAAGTCAGGCGCTTCACCACTGTACATACCATGGCTGTACCCATAGCACTTCCTCCTCAGCACCTCACTTATGATGGGGATGCACAGTTGTGCAAGGGAGTGGCGCATCACGCAGTGAGGGTGCAGCAATTGTTACAGGGGTATCTGGACAGGCAGTCCAGGCTGAAAAGAAAGGTCAGTAAGGCACAAATCTAACCGGTCTATGCCTACACTCTGCTCTGCTGCTACCTATGTTCTATCATTTGTTCTAAGACACCTGTCGCTCACTAACTTGACCGTAAGCTTGCATGGTGTGTCCCCATTCTTGTATTCACCCTTCACCAGAAGCCACAGAGAAATTCCCGCACACACTCTGGAGTCCTCTCCCTGAGTGAAGGCAGGAATTCCATGGGGTATATCTGCAAGTTCAAAAATATATGGTAAAAAAGAACAGAACCACTGTGCTTAGGGCAGATGAAAAAAAGCATTGGCAAAGCAAGTAGGTCTGGCTTTCATCTGCAACACATGTAAATACAAGCATTCACAAATGCTGTTCCTTGTGTTGAATGCTCAAATTCTGTTGATCACATTAAACACTGTCCTACCTGTTTTGTCAATGATCTGAAAAAAGTATCATAAAAGGATTGCTTACTCTATAGACTGCAAATAGTTGGTAAGGAATTGAATGTGACAAAAAGTGGGATGGATTCAGTGTACTGTTCAGATATAAAAATGGGCTTCATGCATTCCAAGCAAAGCACTTGCCGGCAGGCGGCATGATACACCAAAGAGGCAATGGAATGAGCTAAGAAAGTACACTCCTCTCGAAGAGCAAATCCCTCTCTAGATATATTTTAAAGAATTGGTAACCGTTAGCTAAAAAAGACATTTGTCGTTTTCAAGCTAGACCTAAAAATAGATCTACAGATAAATAGCTTAGATATAACATGATATGGCACATCAAGAGGTTTCCTGTTGAGATGTCGGTCACCATACCCACATCAGTATGTGGACTTATTGGAAATTACACGCCCCTTATGACAAGGCATAAACAAGCATTGGGAAAGCCAGGCGGCCTCACCATTATGGGCTACTGGCGTTGCAATACTTTTTGGCAATGCTGTGCAAGTTTGGTAAAAAAACAAAATGTTTTTTGCAAACGCTGTACCGCATTATAAAAAAATAAAAAAAATGTGTGATGACACAAGACGCACACTGAGCATATGAGTCATGAAACTAGTGGTGTTGCCTCATTCAGTTGGCATGTTCGTGCCATCACCATGCATGCACACACCTACTGACTGGGGTGGGCGCCATTTTCTTAATGTTTTTAAAAGCGGAATGGCCCAGAAGCAAATGACAGCTGCTGGATCCTCCCAAAAATATTTATTTTTTTGATGACCAATGGGGTGTAGGAGGAACAAAGAAGAAGGTGGGAGGGAAGCAAGGTGAGTTGGTGGTGGAGCAACAGATGAGGAGCAATAATTACAAGGCAAGGAGGAAGCAACGGACAGGGTGGGGGGAAGGAGCAACACTGAGTGCATGGGGTTGGATGAGTATGGGGGCCAAATGCACATTAAAAGGTTAATGCAAATGGGAAAAAAACATTGTTATTGTGGTAGATTCTCATCGAAATAAAGCTTCAGCAAGACCATACATTTTAATTAAGTATGAATTATTCCATGAAGAGACCAACATCTCCTCTGCAGCACTGCAACCTTCAAAGTGCCTACTTACATCCCATTCTAGAACGATACTTTAAGACATGTGCATATTTTAAAGAAGATGCACAAAGCAGTTACCAGAAAACTACAATTCCGATACAACATCATCCCTCCTTTTTTATTAAACAAAACAAAAACAGAAAATGCAAATAAAACAAAACAAAATAAGAATCAATAGAATGGAATATACAGGTTAACAAAGCACAACACTTCAATAAATACAACATGAAAAAACACAAACTCAGTAAATAACATAATCTCTAAATCTGATTGGAGGAATTCCTAATCTACCAATCCTGATCAAACTACTACTAGCATGAGCGCCCCCAGCATTCTCAAGTATTGCATTCACCCTATCTGGATTAAGTGCATTATCCACAGCTTTCTGTCCACTTTGAGCATTGTCAGACAGAGTACTGAGATGAGACCGGTCACCTCTGCTCACTTCCGCACCTTCACCACTTCGACCATCATATTTGTTGTGTTTTATAATGTTTGCTTGCTCGTCATTCAGTTTAACAAGCGAATTTGCATTCCGCCATCCCTTATTCTCAAGCAATACTGCCATTTTAGACCCCTTCATGACTTTTGTGGGCTTTGAAAACTGTGACTCTCCTTTCACGACTCTCATTGTTTTTTTAACCAATACTTAATCAGCAGGCATCACATTCATTTCTTTCACATGTTTCACCTTGTCAAAATACTTCCTACTGGCATTCTGTTTGTTTCTCGCATGTTAAAGAATGTCTACTAAATCCAACACAGTATTGAGGAGGCCTACTTTATCACCCAACTGCCAAAAAGCACTTTGACGCCTCATCAGGGGTAGTAAGCGCTATATAAATACAATCACAATTACAACCAGGCAAGATTTAAAGCAGATAATGGTTTCCTACCTCTGGATATAACGAATGGAGAAACACAGGTTCCCCATCCCATCCCCCTCTAAAAATATGTGGTAGATTCTTGTCAAAATATAGCTTCAGCAATACCACAAATGTTCATTAAGTATGAGTTTACTCCACGAAGAGACAGCCTGGCAACCTTCAAAGTGCCTGCTTCCATCTACCCATTCTAGAACCTCATCCTTTATGACATGTACATGTTCCAAATAAAATGCACAAAGAGATAACCAGGAAACTACATCCCCAGGGATGCTATGGGTTAAAGACGGAATGGTTTCTAAGGCTGTAACTACATAATGAGGATGGGTGGAATACAACCAGCAACATAATGCTGATGGTTCTAATGCTTTGGATAATGAAAAGTAATATAATAGATGTGTTAGGTTTTTCAATCACATCATACAAGGCTCAGGAAATGGTTTTCACCATCATAGGATAGAAAAACCGGGACCTCATTTTATAATTGCAGAAAACCGAACTCATTCCCACTGATTTGTCATTATGCAAGAAAAAGTTTATTTAAGGATTTCAAAAGAACAGGTACGAGTCATAAAACGAATCATTAAAAGGGAAAGACATCTTTCAAGGGAAGCTGTACGTGCATCACTGTGTAATTTGTTTTCACAATCTACTTACTCAACAAGACCTACAAACAGACAACTTTCTCACACTATCAGACACTCACACGCAAAACAATACAACACAAGGTTCTAGCGACAGTATGCTGATCTGCTTCCAAAATCTGTGGGCCCAAAGAGTGCACAAAAGTATCATTTTGAGAAGGTAAAATCTCAATCTTGAATAAGGATTCTTCGAATTCTACATTAGGAAGGGGCACTTTAATAAGCAAACATCCCATCACTTTGGTAAAATTTTCACATTCATAAATTTAAGGTGAGAGGAAAGATTTAGGTTTTGTCTGGGATGGGCATCCGCGAAAAGTATGAGTACAGCCATAAGCTAAGTTTGAGGTTACTCAAGTCATTTGCATTTAGTTTCCATCCTGGAAGCACACACATTTGCTCCCAATAAAAGGCAGGAGTAAATGGGTTACAACATGTTTGATTGGGAGTGTATAGAGAGCAGGGGTTTCTCCACCAGAATATTTGCATGTTAGAGTTACATGTTGAAATACACATGTTTAAACATGAACAATTTCTTGTCTGGACAAAAATCTGGATATGCCAATGTGAGAAAACAGAGTCCTCTGTGAAATCTACACAAATACTTGTAGGATTCTTTGGAACTTCTGAAAAGTCAAAAATTTGTTCCAAGCAAAAGGAGTACTGCTGCAAGAGCAAACTTTAGACATTTCCAAATGACCCTTTATGGATCAGGCACACAGAGAATGCTGCACACCTTTGTAATAGGAAGCATGGATGAGCAGCCATGTGGAACTAGATCAGTTTAAGCACCAAGAAGGGCAAGGCATTCTCAAGAACAATTGCACATGCCTCTTCTGCATGAAGAAAAGGGGTTAATAAAGCATTTCTTTGCTGAGCTTTTACGAGATAATGAGCATTCAAGAGGTGAAAACAATTTGTTACTCATATAAACATTGTAATCGCCATTTCCTCTCTGTCTCGCTTATTATAAACCTGAATATACAGCCTCGGGCATCTGCCATGATTAAGTCACTTAAGATTGGAGTGTCCCAGCTAAATTGCTTAGCGCAATGCTGTAATGCAAAATGTAGTGCCATGCAATTGTGCAACTTTAATTCTAGCTGCACCTACTGTTATGAGAGCTCTCAAGACCACATACTTATAGCAGTTTTTCTTTTTTTTCAAAAAAGGACCTTTCCGAGCACTCTACTAAACAATCCCGAACAAAGGTGGTGATTTACAACATAGCCAGAACTGGCATGGTTGTTGGTCACCCATTAACCGGATAACGTAGGCCGCGTCTTAAGTACAAACATCTGAGTGTGATTTACAGCTGACAAGTCCGAATCACAGGCAAGGTGGACTGAGCATGTGTCTTTCTGCAGTCAGTAAATGGAGTGCTTTTGATTTGTTGATAATAGTTATGAATAAAATTTTCTATTTATGCATGGCCACTTTCACTGCTGTATAAATTAAAACCAATATTTTTGTCCATATTTAGTATGAGGTTTCACCCTAAAATCAAAGCCCCACAGTGGAAATGTACGTTTTCGTTGACATGGCTCCTATCGAAAGACCAATAGCCATTGAAGATATTTCAGAACTACTACTGTTGTAGGAGAATAGGCGCAAAGGCGGGAGGGATGGTCCCAGTTAGGACATCAAAGCAAGTAGTAGATTCCCAGAGCAACTTGTATCACCTAGTGACAAGTACATACCAAGGCCTAAATGAAGTAGATGAAATATCGACAAGAGGGGGGAATGCAGTGGCGGCTGCTACCTGGAAGCAGCAGTGGGGCGGGGTTGGGGGATGGGATGAGGTGGGGGGGAAGGGGCGGGTGGGTTGAAAAAAAAATCACTTACCTCCTGGCCAGCCGGCTGGCTGGCCGCCGCCTCTCCTAAGTCCTCTTCCTGGCTTCTTGGGGGAGACAGGAAGTAGGAAGCACCAGAGCTCCTAGGCTCCCTGGAGCTAATCACAACGCTGCAATGCAGCGTTGTGATTGTCACAGCGCTCAGCGAGAGCCTGGAGGGGTGGGCATGTTCTCCACACAGGCTGTAATGCAGCCTGCATGGAGAACACGGTATGTCTGCATGACTGTTTTGGGCGGCCTGAGAGGGCTGGCCAAGCACTCATACTCACATTGGGATTGCAAACCACTCATCACCCTGCTCTGAGAGCAGGCCTGCCACACAAAGTCGCTGCAATGGAGAAAACTAAAATGATAATAACCTCGAGCTATTATCATTTTTTCCCTTTTTTTCCACTGCAAAAAGCAGTGGCGATGCTCCTCCGCCTTAGTAGAGGAGCCGCCACTGGGGGAATGTGGTAGGAAATGTAAAATATGAACACACCACAGAGAATATAAAACAAAAGGAAAATGTAAAACACAAGAGGATATGGCAACAACAAACATGAGTAAAAATAACACAGCTGTACATGGTTAAAAACCCTTTTAGGCCGAAGTCTTGTGCAAAGTTCACTTGGGGACAGTAGGAGGCTGGCTTAGTATATGGTGCACACTTATTTAAGTGAAGCACCTTTCACTAATCCAGACAACCCTTATGGTGATTTTAGTGGTCTTAGACAACCTTAGAAAGCTCTCTAAGTGGTAGCTGTGGAGAGCAGCTTTCAGGCTTATCTAGAAGGAGTGTTAAGCAGCTTGTTTTACCAGATCTAATTATATAGTGTAGGTTAAATGAAAAAGAACCACACAGTGTATATATAAAAATATGTCTATTTATTATTCAACACTCACTAACACATTGGTATATCTCCTACCTCCTGATATTAACACAAATGCACAACAATACTTCAATTGTAAAAGGTAAGTAAGCACAATACACAGTGGTCTCCAGGGGGAGACCAAACCATATACTAAGTGGAATGCGGACTGCGTCTAAAGTTGGGACTTGGACCAGGAGACTTAGAGGAGCTGGGGACACAGGGAACCACCCAAGATAAGTACCCAGGAACCCCACTGTGGCTGTGTGCAGAATGGAAACACAGCTGCTTACTCAATAGAAGTCAACAGGAAAGTAGCAGTTGCAGTTTTGAAGAAGAAGGACCCTTCCTAGTGGGCCCTGAAGAAACCCCATGGAAGACAGAAGGTTGGAGAGCCACCCCACCCCAGGAATCAGGATATCTACACCACGGAAGCCGGGTGCATAGGTGTGAAATGACGTCAGAAACAGCCATAGACCACAATGGAGGACTTCAGTAAAGATGCAGCTTGCAAAGAAGGTGCAAGAGTCCAGTGGAATCCAAAGGTGGATTCTTGAAGAGAAGAACCTGTAAGCAGAAGGGAAGGTGTCTACACCACTCGTAGGTGACCAGGAGGCATTGAAGTGAAATGCCTACCGATGTCGGAAGATGCAGGAGGAACTATGAGGACCAGGCAATGCTGAGGAAGACCAGAAGCTGTGTATGAGCTTTCCCACATCGGAAGTCGAGAACCAGGTGGTCGGTGTCTGGCGGGTACACCAACAAGCCTTGGCAGCAGCAACAGGCGTGGAAAAAGATAAAGGAGCAACGTTGGGACTAGCAGGGTCCAAGGGACTCACCAAGTGCAGGAGAGTCAGAGCAGGCCTAGAGAAAGCATGGGAGCTCACTGAAGCAGGAGAAGACCCTCGAGAGGACCCACATGCCAAAGGCACAGGAGTCGCAAGAGGGCCTCAAGCAGCTCACTAAAGAGGAAGGCCCACAATGCAGAGGATGTGGTGAGGATTCTGATCTTGGTAGGAAGAGATGCTGGAGGCTAGAGCTTCTTGTAGTCTGAAGATCTCTGGAGTGCAGAGCCAACAAGCCTTGGCAACGCAAGTCAATGCGGTGCACAGGGGTTTGGTTCCAGTAGTTCCGATGAGGGATACTCGGCTCAGAATTCCAGAGAGGACAGGTCAGGCCTCGAGGAAGTTGCAGAACCACCACCTGTGTTAATGAGCCTTTTGAAGTCCTTGGGACGTCAGGCGCAGCAGACTGGTCAGCTTCATTGGGGTGTCTGCAGATGCAGGGGAGTGACTCCTTCACTCCAAGGGAGATTACTTTGGGTGTCCTTGATGCCCACAGGTCTGTTGAAGATCCTGGAAGAAGCACAGACACAGACTTGCAGAACAGCAAGACCAGGAGCAGCAGGAGTTTTCATTGATGCAGTCTCAGTTCCAGGCGAAATCCAGCGAAGTCCTAGTGTTCAGACGGTTGAAGAGTGATGTGGTTTCAGTCTTGTCTCAAAATGAATCTGAGGACCCAACCACAGGTAAGCCCATTTAAGCCCTAAGAAAGGGGTTAGGACGACTCAGAAGTCCCTCCCAGAGGAGGGGCTGGACAGGGGAGAGCATACTCCCATGTCCCTTGTCCAGTTTTGCGCGAGAGCCAAGGGGTCCCTGGACTGGCTCAAACTGAAGTATGCCAGGAGGGAGCCAAATGTGCTCTTCAAAGCAGTCTGGTGGTGCTGGCAAGTGCCCCCACCCCAGCCCAATACACTAAGTTCTGTCTGGGAGGTGATCACACCTCCCTGTGACAGGAAACATATTATTCTACCTTTCCCTGCTTGAGCTTGGCTCAGCAGCAGGAGGGCAGAATTGTGTCTGTGGTCGGCAGTAGCACTAGCTTGCTGTCAGACCCTGAAAGACTGTAACCGGAAGTACAGGGGGTACACCAAGGGAGCCCCCTAGTACATGGGATCATACTTCCAACACTGGAATTGGTGTTGGGGTATGATTCCAACATGTTTCATACTAAACATGACCAGGTTTGGTGCAGCCACTATATAGTTAGACATCTCGTAATGACTGATGTCTATAATATGTATTAAAATGGCTGACCACATTTACAACTCTAGAGAATCGACTCCGGGGTTTGTAGGGGTGTCCTGCTCATGCAGGGGCACCTTCACACTTATAACCAAGCACCCTGCCTTCCGGATTGAAAGGCCTGCCTTAGGGGTGACTTATAGGTTTTAAGTGTAGTAACCTCAGACATAAGGTAACCTATACCTGTCATAAGTGGTACTAGCACAAGCTTACACAGACTGCAATGGCAGGCCTTTAGTCACAGTTTGAGTGGTCTCTCCTGGGTGGCACAATACATCCTGCAGCCCAGGGTAGACCCCTGGTGTACCTATGCCCTGGACACCTTAGTACCATATACTGGGAACTTACAAGGGTACACAGTAGCCAATTGTGGAGGTACCAAAGTACTTACCATGCAAAATGTAGGGAGGAAGCAGTGGCTGGTGTCCTGATTAGCAGGATCCCAGCCTGACTAGTCAAAAAGACATACTGACACCAGCAAAAATTTGGGGTAACCATGAAAGCAGATCCTACTTTACTCCATGGACACAATAGGATAAGTAACTTGAAGAGTTTCAGTTAAAGGTCAACTCGTTTTTAGTGAGCATGAAAATATTTATGGGTTCAGCACATGAGAACACTGGCCCGCACTCCGTGCTTCCGAACAGATTGTAACCTGATTAGACAATGGATGTAGGAATATTAAATTATCTCAGAACTCACGAGGGTCTTTGGTGCACAATCATGAAAGCACACACTCTATTTAAATTACATTAATCATGAATACACATACATTCACAAGTAGAAGAATGCTTTGTTTTTAAGCATTGTTGGAAGTGCAATAAAGAATGTGTAGAGGATTAGGCCAGAGTTTGGGGTAATGGGGTTTTTCCGTTTTCAATCTGTAACCTGCAAGCAGTTGCGGCTGCTACTGGCCGTGGATCGGCGCTCAGACTCGAACAAGGAGTCTGTGCATGTTCCTACCAGGCTGTGTAATGCAGCCTGGTAGGAACATGAAAAGTGAGCATGAACTGTTTGGTCGGCCCAAGAGGACCGGCCAAACAGTTCATGCACACTTTGCGAGTGCAAACCACTCCTCCCCTACTCTGGCTAGCCTCGCCCCACTGTGCACACAGCTTGCATGTAAGGGAAAAATAAAATGACATTAACGATACGTTATTGTCATTTTATTTTTCCTTTTTGAGCAGTGGCGCAACGCTCCTCCACCTTAGGGGAGGAGCCGCCACTGCCTGCAAGTCAATTATTATTTGCTGTTATTTAATAAAGCATTGTGTAAATTGTGTATAAAAAGAGCTGCCTGTGAAGCAGCAATTTAAGAGAGACCAGCAGCCTACCTGTGTGTAAGGAAAGTCTCCCTTTTGTGACAGTCAGTAAAGAACTGAATTTGCATTGCCAAGAGGAGTCTGTGTCCTTTTTTAATTTTGGAGGTCTTAAGTCACACTGCAAAAGTTGGCGAGGCAGCCCAAGGGGTCCCTTTTTGCCCCCACCTGATTGCTGGCACTGGAAGACTGCCTACTCCGCGCTGCATACACTATTGAGCATTTTTTGATGAGGGAAGCAGACATCACGTTCTACTTAAGTTCTGCCTGTGCACGGAGGTTGGGGAGGATCCGGGGACTGTCGTCTTTTAAAGGTGAGGACATAGTGAATTACGAACCTTGTTTTTGTATTCATGTGTTTTCTTTTGGGCAATGCGAAGTGCAGATGTAAATTTAATGTAAATATAAGGTTATAAGAGACATAAGGGTACCACATGCAAGATTGTGTACATGTGTAGCACAATTGTTAAGGCACCTACATAACTGGTTAACTTGATATCCCCAATTATATTTTTTTGATAATCAATTTTATTGATTTTTGCAAACAACAACAGAAAAGACTGCTGCACTGTGACAAATGACGCATTTGATTAGTTCCCCAGTTGTTACTATGCACTCGCCAAGCCAGATGTATTGCATATTGAGACTGCAGGTAACCCACCTCCCGATATCACAACTTCAATTCCACAACCCCAGCCCCAGCAGGACATCCTCTCGCCTCATTTATCGGCTTCTCTTGCATGGTGCACCAGTCCACCCCTTTCCACCATTTAGTGATGGTCGGGGGGGGGGGGTGATCTTTCTAAGCCACTGCAAAGTCCCTTTTGGCCACCAGGATGGCCGTTCCTAGGTACAATCTATCGGCTCTGGAGCCGTCCATTCCCTCCATCACTCCCAGGCGGAAGGCAAGGGGGTTGTGTGGGACAGTCCAACCCAGTATGTTGCTCAGTTCCGCTATTATTGCTGTCCAATAACTGGTGAGGGAGGTGCAGAACCAAACCATATGATAGAAATCTGCAGGTTCCGCTGCGGATCTCGGGCATATAGGGGCGGGGAGGAATCGAGCCCGATGTAGGTGGACTGGAGTGAGGTAGGCGCAGTGGAGATAGTATATTTGGATTAGGTGGAATCTGACAGAAATGGTGAGCACGTGGGGTGCCATAAGGGCGTCCCTCCAATCCTCCTACTCCAGAGGGCCCAGCCATTGTTCCCATCTCACTTTAAGAGAGTCGAGGGTAGACAGGGAATTGTTTACCAGGGTTTGATAGATGTGGGAGACTCCCCCTTTCCCTAGGTTACCCAGGAGGATTTTGGCCTCTAGCGGGCTGAATTCAGGGAATGTATCATTTTCAGGGTCGTGAGGAGCAATGGAGTGCCAAAGTTGAAGACATTTGTAGAACTAGGTGGAATGCAATGAGTATGTATGCTGCAAGTCTTGAAAGGAGCATAGGTGTCCTCTCTTCCACACGTCCCCAAGGCACGTAATCCCTATCAGGTCCCACGTCCGAAACCCCTCCAGCGCCCCAAACTCCCCAAACCAATTTCCATGCCAAAGAGGTGTCTGTAAGATGAGTTTGGCATCCCACTGAGTATATCGCAGTGCCGAGTGCCATCCAGAAGGGCCACCAGAGTCAACGCTGGGATTATTTGAGGGATCGGACTCCGTAGAGCATGGCCTAGACCCCTGAAAATCTGAGGCTCCCCAGCTCCAACCGATAGGTTGGATCGGACCAACCTCCGTTGAACTAGTCATGTATCACAGTCATGTATCACCAGGAGACGAATAGCCAGGAAATACAAGAAAGGGGTCGTCATCCCCATACCTCCATCATAGGGGGGCCGTTGACAGTAGGCGAAGGCTAGTTCTGGCCTTGAGTTATCCCAGAGGAAAGCTGTAATTATATCATCGATGTCCTGGAACCACCTGCGGGGGATGTGAAGCGGAAGGTTTTGGATTACAAATAGTAACCGGGGCAACACCATCATTCAATAGGGCAGTTTTGCCAAGGGGATTAAGGGGGAGGGATTGTCATCTGCGGAGGTACTCCTTTACTTGCTGAAGTAAGAGGTTAATGTTGAGGGAGCAGGTCATTTCCGGATTGAGGGCTACCCAGATGTTGAGATATTTGAAGGAGAGGTGCCTCAGAGGAATGGTGGTCTGCCAATCTATGCATTCTCGTGAGCTATGGAGGGGTATTAAAGTGGATTTGGCTGGATTAAGGCGCAGACCTGAG
Source organism: Calotriton arnoldi (assembly GCA_963921515.1). NCBI lineage: Eukaryota > Metazoa > Chordata > Amphibia > Caudata > Salamandridae > Calotriton > Calotriton arnoldi. Next base: position 262,079 of record CAWUFW010012709.1, read on the forward strand.
CACTCGCCGAATAGCCGAAGGATATGGAGGCAGCGTTGACTCAAATGTGCTGGATCTGCAAGAAAGAGCAGGACGTCATCCGCATATAGAGCGGTGCGATCCTCGGGTGCACCCTGCCAGTGCCAGCCTCGTATTTGTGTGTCTGCCCGGATAATACAAGCTAAAGGCTCTATTGCGAGGGCAAAGAGGAGAGTGAGATAGAGGACATCCCTGCCGGGTTCCTCTTTCGATAGGGAACGTCTCCAAAAGCGCTCCATTGACAAGGACCCTGGAGGACAGATTAGAGTAGAGCACCTTTAACAGCATCCTGAAATGCAAGCCGAGTCCCGCTCTCTCCAGTACATTATTCAGATAAAGCCATTCAACCATGTCGAAGGCCTTTTTGAAGTCCATTAGTAATAATGCTAAATATGGATTGAGGATGTGGCGATGAGAGAGTGCCACGTGAAGGCGTCCCAGGCAATGTCTTGTGCTTCGGTGCGGCATGAAGCCACATTGATCAGAGTGTATTTAGCTGCCAAGTACCCGTTTGAGACGCAAGGCCAGGTTGGTGGCGAATATTTTGACTTCGGTATTGATGAGTGAGATTGGCTGATAGTCTGAGTAGGAGTCTGAAGGGGGGTCTGTTTTGGGTATGACTACCACCGTGGCCATATCAATGTCCAGGAGAAAGGCGCCTCTCTCCACCTCCTCCTCGTACAGAGCATGGAGATGCGGGACCAGAGTTTCCCGGAATGCTGCATAATATTCCACCAGAAAGCCATCTGGGCCATGTGTCTTTCGAGTTGCAAGCGATTATATTGCCTCTTTGATCTACTCCCTCATAATATGATCATCCAGTCCCTGGGCTTCTACTTCCGAGAGCCTTGGGAGGGGGATATCTCATGGATAGTGGGAGCTGGAGTCTAGTGGACTCAATCGATCCGTGGAGTATAGCGTCTTGTAGTAATCCGCAAAGGTCTGTGAAGTTGCTACTGGAGTGCGAGACGTATGCCCTTGATTATCCTTCATTTCTGGTACTATTCGGTTGGCCAGGGGATGGGAAGCGAGTCAGTGAAGCAGCTTGCCATCTTTATCACCCCATCCATAAACGCGGGAAGTGGAGGACATCCACATAGATTTGGCTGATTCAAGTGATATGTGTCTAATTTCTTTCCTCAGTAGGTGAAGTTGGGCGCTCATCCTCGCTATTTGCCATAGCAGTGCACTGCTCGAGGCGAAGGGCCTGGGCCTCTGTTTAGGAAAGGCGCAATTCCTGCGCCAAACACTTGCGCTTAAGATGCCCTTTGCGCAACCTCGGATCGTGGCCTTACCCGCTGCCCATAGTGTGCCCTTGGATTGTACTATGCCCTCATTGGATTGGAAGTAATGTTTTAGTTCCTCCCCAATAATCCGCTTGTACTCCGGATCCTGGAGGAACTAGGCATTGAGCCTCCAGATGGGGCGTAGAGCGCCCGTAGGGCCCCCCACTGGAGGAGGAAAGGAGAGTGATCGGATATACCTCGTACTAGGATTTGGACACTTGGGACCGAGCGACAGTCAGGGGCAGGCATTCCGACTAGATCAATACGGGAGTGGGTGTGATGCGCAGTGGAAGTGTGGGTGTATTGGAGTTCTATAGGGTTCCAAATGCGCCAGACATCACAGAGGCCCAATTTAGATGCCCAGTCTACAATTTGTCTAGCACCTAACTTTCTGTGAGAGCAGGGTATCTCCGTGGCGTCTCTGGCAGGGTCTTCAACTGCGTTAAAGTCCCCTCCAATCATCGTCAGACCTTGAGGAAAGGAAGATATTACATCTATGGTTTAACGGAGGGTGTCTTCAAGGGTCGCCGGGGGTACATAAAGTGATACCAGATTAATGGTGGCATTTCCTAGTGGCCCCATAAGGGCCACAAAACGGCCCTGAAGGTCTTTAATTGTGTGGACCGGTGTTAAGGGAAAGGACCAGCGCAGAAGGATTGCCACTTCTCGGAATCCCCGGGAGAACCCCGAATGCCAAACCCTATCAAACCCTTGGCGCGTCACAAAGGGACAAAGGTTGCCCATAAGATGTTTTTCCGGGAGAACTTCAGGATCGCTGATCGTTTGACTTTATCTTAGAGCCCGTTCACATTCCAGGAAAGGACCTTGAGGGGTTCACCCTCGTAGTGGGGCGTTATCATGTCGACTATGTGTTGGCATGCGGGGCCATCTGTGTGGACATTCTAGTGGATCTGAATGGCTAGGACCTGGGAGTAGCTGGGGAAATCCCACCTTGTTATGGCATGTGGGTGTTAATGTCTCCCCGCTGCCGTGTCCAGTGTTGCAGAAGAACGTAGAAATTAGAAAAACTATAGTAACAACGGTCCCTCCCTTTCCCCCAACCAACCCCCCACCCTATACTTCCCCAGCTGAAGCATATGTTGCCCAATTAACTAGAAATCAAAACAAAACAAAGTAGGCTTTGAAGTTGACTTTGGGAGCAGAGTGGTGGACCCCTCCATGTGTCAGGATTTCCAGTCTTCCGGAGTATGAATAGTGGTAATAGTGCATCCTTCGTAATTCTCAAGTTTTTAAATGTGGGGACTGCGCAATAGGTCCGTGTCCTCTGATCCCAATGTTGGTAACCCAGGGGGTCTCTCTCCGGTGGCCTTTTTGGGGCCGTCGATGTTCCGTGGGAGGCTCGATGACTCTTGCAGTGTGGGTGACCTATGTGTCCTTTGAGGCATGGGGGCAGGCGAGGCAGACACCACTCTATGAGCATTACATCCTCAGCAAGATCGAGTACAGCATCTGTGGTAGCCTGTGGGCTTGGCTGGTTGTGATGATGTCTGAAGGTCCGGTGGAGGAGCGGTCACTCTAGGGGGGAGTGGACATTCCTTGGTTATCCAGGTCCATACCATCTCCAGATTCTCAAAGAAAAGGGTTTTGTTCTGAAAGACCACCCTGAGGCGGGCAGGAAAAAAAAGTCTATATGGGAGATTAAGGGATCGTAGTTTCTGCTTTACCCAGTAGTATGATCTCCTTTGCACCTGTACCTCCCTAGAGTAATCAGGAAAAATCATTACTTTGGAGCCTTGGTAGGACAGGGTTGAGCGGGTGCGAGCTTCTTGCAGGATAGCATCCCTATCTTTGAAGTTTAGGATCTTGGCAATGATTGGCTGGTGTGGGGCTTCTGGTGGTGGCTTGGATGTGAGGGCACGGTGAGCGCGTTCCACGACAAACCACGCGGAGAGCGCATTCAGAGGCATCCAGGATTTGAGCCAGTCCTCGATAAAGGCGGCCACTTGCGTTGGTTCCACCCCTTCAGGGATGCCCACCAAGCGAAGATTGTTCCGGCGTGATAGATTTTTGGCATCTTCTGCTTGCTTATGGAGTTCACTCGTGTGGGACAGTAGCTGCTTGACCTGCTCTTTCAGATGGGAAACGTCGTCCTCCACTTCGGACAATTGAGATTTGGCTTCTATTATTCGGGCGGTGGCGTACGCAGATCTTGACGGAAGAGGGCCATGTCCACTCACACCTCCCCTATTTTCATTTCTACTGAGTCCTGGGAAGATTTTATGGCCTGCAGGATCATGGCGAGTTTCCCGTCTGGGCGAAGGGTCTGAGTCAGTGCAACCTCAGTGTGGTTGGGACCACTTGTGGTATGTTGTTCCATGCAAGTTTGGGAAGGCAGTGGCTTTGCCCCTTCATCTTTCCCATGGTGGTTTTGCAGTGAGGGGGGCAGTGCAGTTCTAGAGCGCACGGTCACCATTAGGGCGTCACCGTAGAGGTCACTAGCAGCATGCAGACTCTGCTCTTTGTCATCAGATTCGCCTCATGGAGTGTGATCCAGGAGATAATCCGTCTTGACCTCGGGGTGGCCATGGGAGGTTCGATGACTTCTGTCCCTCGCAAAGTTCTCAGGATGTTAGGTGAGGGCCCACCTCCTCCCTCCTGATCACCCACCCAGGGCCTCGTGCCACAGAAACTGAGGTGCCCCACGACACTCTTTGCAGTTTCTGACCGTCAAACGGTCTCTTCTTGATCTAGTTTGGGGGGCTATCTCCACGGACCGGCCAGATCATCATGTGGTGACAGAGGCCAGAACAGAGGATTCACCAGAGTAGCTAGGCCCTGTTTCAGAGTCTCAGAGGCTGTTGGCAGGCCCTTGGCAGGGTTGAGTTCCTCTCCTCCAGTAGCCGGCACAAGTTATGCCAGATTACCACCCGTCTTGTCCTTCACTGGTTATCAATGATTGTTCTGCTGAGCTGCCGGCCAATCATGTCCTCCCGCGATGCCAAAATAGGGGGGGCCGGAGGACAGGGGCGCCGATCCCGGTGTGTAGGAGGTGGTCTCAAGCTCAAGCGGTCCTTACTTGGAGAGGTGCCGGGCCGGAGACCAGAGGGCTGTTTTCGGTACTTCGGGTAGGCCTGGAGCAGCGTACAGGAAGTGGGATGCCGCCTTTATTTCTGCAATGTCTGGAGGGTCTGTCACCTCGGTGGGTTGGTTCCCTGCACTCGATCTCACATACCCCGCAATGTGTGGGTCTCTCTACCTCCCGTCAGGCTCCCGCAAGCAATCTCTCTAGCCCTCTGTGAGGCTCTTCAGTTTAGGAAGGCTCAATGTCCCAGGGAGGGGGGGGGGGTTGCCCAGCATTGCTCCAGAAGTCCGCTCGAGCGGAGTGCCCATTTCCAGGCGCCTACGGTTTCAATCTCTTTTGCAGGCCAGGATTTGCTCAGGCCCAGGAACCTTGACACACTGTCCCCCACCCACCAGGCTCATCGCGTCACTGGGGGAGACAGGCGCCAGCCTGGCGTGGCATCCCACCCACCTCGGGTCGATCCTCACCACCGGGCCACTCCAACGGAGGATGAGGGAGAGAAGGAAGATTATGGGCACGGTGTCAATAGGCCCAGTCGGCCGGCAGTTCCTATGTGGAGATGGTTCCCTTGCAGGTGTCTCTTCCAGGCAAGCTCACCGGCAACCAGGTCCACAGGCCAAGTATGTGCTGCACTTTATTCTTTAAAGCGTGGTACGCCTGGTATGCCGTTTGGGCAACAGTGGGGGAAGGGGCCCGAGCCGTCCCCAACAGAGCACTGTCCTCAGGCACCTCGTCTATGGTTTCTTTCACTGGCTCGGTATCACTCGGGCCCAGCTTCATGGTTCACTGCCCCATGTCCCCGAGGCCTCCCACGCCCAGCGCAGGTCTCCGTCTTGGTGTTGGTGGTGTCCTGCCGACCGCAGGCTGATCCCAGCCACCCCACCTCTCCGCGAGAAATTGGGAGGCAGAGGGAATGTTGTGGGCATGGTGCAGATAGGCATGACCGCTCAGCAGCCCCACACGGTGGCTCCCCTCATAGGCTTCTCCCCGGAGCAGACCCACCTGCTATCAGGCACCAGGTGCAGTCCCATCCTCCTCCAGCAGTGCGGCAGGCCGAATGTGGCCACAGGAAGGGAAAGGGCCCAGTCCACCCCAACGAGGCCCTGCTTCCAGTCACAGCAATGTTTAGGTTGTTCCATGGGCTCAGGCCTGCCCGGGTTTTGTGGCTCACTGCTCCACGCCCCCAAGGTTCCTTGTGCTGTGGGGCAGACCTTCGACTCGGTGTCCTGCCGATCGCAGGCCGATCTCAGCCCCCACGTCTCTCTGTGCCGGAAGATGGGGAAGAAAGGGAGGAGTATGTGTGCGGCCCAGGTTTTTGGCGGTCCCACTGAGCAACTCCGTCTTTCTCATGGGGATCCACCGGTAAGCGGGCACCAGGCGTGGTCCTGCCGATCTGCAGGCCAACTGTCTACTGCGCCTCTCCCCCCTCTATACCGAGCCAAGCTTAAGGTACCAGCAGAACAACGGGGGTTTTTCCCAGATCCTCTCTCGGCGAGGCAGATTTGCACCCAGTAGCTAGTAATCGGCAGGCCCAGCAGACCCCGAGTGGGCTGCCGCCATTTTGTCTACCCACTGACACCGTCGGGGGCTGCTGCTTTTAGCCTTCATGGCACCAGTCGACGTACCCATCAGGTAAGATCCACTTGCATTTCGGGCGATAATCATTGCCCGATGTTTGGAGGAGTGCTACTTTTGGAGGAATGTGGGGCTGGGAGCAGATGACGGAGGGTTCCGGAGCACTCTTAAAGTGCGACCGCCATCTTGACACTTGAAGCCACACCAATATCCCCAATTTAATGTTGGAAGTGGTCAGTTTGGGTAATTTGAAATTGGAAGGTGCCAATATGTGTTACAATGCTTGACACAGAGGGACAGCTGAAAAGCTGGTGTCTCTAAACTTTACCTTCAGATACGATCTGAACACTGAAATTACTGCCCTGGACATAATGTTCACAAAGTCACTTCTTGGTCTCAAAGACACATGGTTTGAAAGGAATCTCCTCTGGCCAGGGGGGTCCGGTTGCATTTATTGAAAGTGGAATAAAGATGCTGATTATCGCTTTGAACAAGTAGAAGTTTTCATATTTCTTATGCCAATGGTGAGTGTGTGCTTGTATAACTGAAACATGGCCACAGTATGAGGTTTTTTGTGTAATATAGTATAATCGCATCACTGAAAGAGACTAAAAGTTGACATTTTAATGTGCATCGCATAATTGGCAGAGACAGAATTGGATGTTGAGATGTGATCCACATTAGTGGTAAGCCTAAGAGTCGACTTTTTTTACATCACATAATTACTAAGACATAATTGGACATTTTAATGTGCATCACTTAATTGGCAGAGACGGAATTGGGTGTTGCAATGTGCACCACATTAGTGGTAAGACTAGGAGTCGACATTTTTTACATCACATAATTACTAAGACATAATTGGACATTTTAATGTGCATCACTTAATTGGCAGAGACGGAATTGGGTGTTGCAATGTGCACCAAATAAGCGGTAAGACTAAGGGGTCGATTATGATGCCGTTCGGAAGGGCTCCGAATAGGATTCGGGTTTGCCGAATCTGATTCAGAGCCCTTGTTTCCGACCGAATTGCACGCACTTCCCAACAACCGATTACCATTAGGGCTGTCCGATTCAGTTCCAAAAGGCATTCAGACAGGTCGCGTCTTTCGGAACAGAATCGTATAGCTCTATGGACTCGGTTTCCGAGCGAGCGATTACGATGACCAATTTGGATAGCTGTTCCGAATCGGTTTCTCTGGAATGAATCAGCTTCTGGAATCTGTTTTTAGAGGCCCGTAGCAGGCCCCCCTTCACCCGGGGCCCTCCGAATCGGGCCCATGGGGATACCCAAGGGACCTCCCTTTCCAACCATGCACAGTGTGGTAGACACCAAGGGGTGCCTGCCCAGGATGCACGATTTTCCCAGCCACCCCTTTTGTCAATTGGAGCCTGTGTTCTCGTTCAGAACACAGGCTCCCATTGAATTCAATGGGAGTCCGACCAAATCGTATCCGGAAGCATCCGGATACATCCAAATAGCTCGGTTTGACTCACCCGATCTGAGTCGTCCGGAAAGCATTCCGGGACCGATTCGGTAAGAATGCTTTCCGGACGAGATCGTAATTGGCCCCTAAGAGTCAAAAGGTTTTTTTTGCATCGCATAATTGCTAAAGCATAATTGGGCATTTTAATCTTCATTGCACAATTGTCAGAGACAGAATTGGATGTTGCGATGTGCACCGCATAAGCGCTAAGACTAAGAGTTGCCTTTTTTTGCATCGCATAATTGCTAAGACAAAGCTGATGTTTTAATGTGAATCAAGCAATTGGTGGGACAAGACTGAAGTTTTAATGGGAATCATGTACTTGGTAAGACAAAACTGGATGTTCTAAATGTGCATCACATACATTTTAATTTCCCTGTTTGTTTGTGCTTTTTTAGATACTTGTGTAAGTCATTTAAAAAGAACAATAATATTTGTCCAGATAGATAAAAAATTAGGTTGTAAAAAGCACTAGAAACACGAATGATCATGGAGACTCCCTTAACGCATATGCAAAAGACTTTTCCACATGATCAGAGAAAATTACAACAAGCTAACTTAGAGTGATTTTAAGCAACCCAAAAACATACATATTCCTAGGCAAAAGAGGGTATGTTCAATGACATAACAATCAAGCATATTATTACACATCTCAGAAGTAAATATGCAGGGACCAAATTACTAAAGAGAGTAGCTATTTAAGCATTACAGCAACTGTTTTGCGATAAATCTAAAAACTCCTCAAAAGATGGTGCCTCTAGTACCTTGTCTGTTCCTCCATCCCCGTACAATATCATGGGCACCTCTCCCAAGGTACCTTGTTTCTATCCACTGGTACAGCTACCAATTACAACCCCTCCACAATCTCAAAGAGCCACCTCTAATATCACCCTACAAGACCAAAGAAAAAACATACGAGTACACCTTGACAGCAAACCAGTGTAGGTGACTCCCAGTTTTCAGGACAACTAGAAGCGTAGTTTACACTTCATTTAGACCCAGCCTCTCCCCAGATGGATAAAAGCAAAGAGCAAAGCTCAGGAGATAGTGATGACCAGTCACATGTAGCATCAGCAACATTGCAGTTATTGCAGAGAAGGGACAACACAGGAAGAGCAGTAGGGAGAAAGTGTCTCCCTCACAGCGAAGGGATGCAGATGATGCAAGATGGAGTGACTATGTGGATAGGGCTGTAGGTATGACATGGAGGCCAGTATATCAAGGAAAAGATGAGGATCTTAAAAGGACCGGAGACAGTGTACCACCTTGGCAAAAGGAGAAAGAGAACATAGTAGTTTCACCAGAAAGTGTACAAGAATGGCTATCGCAAAGTGAGAATATGTGAGATGGCAGTGAACTGAGGAGAGAGAAATATCACAATGGGTTTTCAGGGCGAATTCGGGGAGGTTTTGGGAGAATAACAGCTAGGATAGAGTCAATACATAAGTGTGTGAATAGTATGGGTGAAGTGCTTCAAACCCCAAAAGCTAGGCACCCTACCTATGATATTGATAATCAAGAGAACCCCCTTATTTATTGGGACCACACAAGGAGTGCAAGGATATTGCTCAAACATGCTGATACTAGAGAAGGAGAGCAGGAGGTGCTTCCTGTAGGTAGGAAAACTCTACCAACAGAATTTGAGCGATTGAGGTTTCAGTGGGCACATGGCCAGCCAGGCCACAGAATGGGATCCTTGGAGGCTGTGTGAGGATTGACACTGCAGGATAGACCAGTGCACCAAATGAGTGTCCAATCAATTTGCGCAGATCTCACTCCTAGTGAGATAGTTGCTGAAGGATGCAATAGCTGGTACAATGTTGTGCCATATGCAGACAATTTGGTAGATTGGGCTGAGCAGTTAGCTTCACAAATGAGCCCATGGCCACAAGAAGGGTCCTTTGATCCACATGATATGGTGAATGCTGAGTATTGCCTCCTGTATAGTGAGGGAGACCCAGACTGAGATTACCCTTACATGTGGAAATGTTTGCGTGTAGGGCAGAAATACACCAGACCATACAATGCCCAGCATTCAAGCACTCCCTTACACCAAATGCCCCTGATGCGCAAGGGACCTGGGGCACCACATTATGTACCTTGTGTGAAAAGCAAAACGCTGGTATCACATTAGCAGTAGGTTACATAAAGAGTCTGCTTAGTTCTCTCATAGGAGATGAGACAGACATTGTATTTCAAAAGTCTAAAGTGAGAAATGTTACCCTCACTGAGACTAGATGCGATAGGTCTCCATTTAATTTGGTTAGATCAGTAGTCTGGGATCAGCTGAGGAAAATGTATCCTGATAGGCCAGATATTGGATCTCTCATGGCTCATGGATCTATCATGGATTGGGAAGTAACAGAAGGCAATGTTGGACTATTTTACATTGTGGTTCAAAAAGGGTTGCTCACGGACGTGCAGGAAAACCTACATAACATAGTGGTGCTGGAAGCCAAGCCCTGGACAGAAATGTAAGCGCAAAATATTAATTTTTCCAAGAAAAGGCAGGAGAAAGGAAGGAACAAACAGGAGGTGACAGAGAAAGCAGTAGCCAAGTTAGTGCAGCAGACGTTTTCAAAGAAAGGAGCAGTGGAAGGAACTGTAATGGCAGCCACCTCTCAAATGACTGCAATGTCTATGGGACCAGTCCCAGGGACCACTCAACAACAATACCCACAACAGCAGGAGGATGTAACGATGCAGGGAAGTAGTAGAGGAGGACGAGGAGGAATAGGAAAAGGTAGGATTGGTCCTCAAAGAAGAGATTAGGTATGTCATTATTGTCAAATTTTTGGGCATTTCGTTAAAGAGTGCAAAACTAAAGGATGGGATGAGCAAACTGGAAGAGCAGGAATTTACAATCAGCCAGGAAACACAGCAGTACAGCCACAATTCTGCAAATGATATATGTGCTGCAGGCACCATCCCTAAATACACAGCCACTAGTATTGCCCCAAGCACAACAGGTGTCGCCTCGGCAAAACTACCAGGCACCCCCAATGGTGCCTCCACCTCAAAGTGGACAAGGAGGTGTAATTGTGAGGGGGGAAATCCTTTCAACTGCGACCCAGCCTGGATTTCAGGTTTGTTACGCTGATTGCTCCGGAGCTCCAGTCTTCCAGGATTTCATTGGGGCCTCACAGAAAGTCAAGCTGCGGAACCCGCACCGAATCTGGCCTGAAGAGGAGCCTCGTTCGACGTCGAGAGAAAACCCTCCAGAAAAATTCCTAAGTGTGAAGGTAGCATTTTGACCAAGGAACTCCTGCTTAGTTTATCCAACCAGGGCTCCATCACGGTCGGCTTCAAACTATAAATTTGTCCTGCTCAAGTGTGACCAGATGTCCCAATTTGGTGCTATTGTTTTTTAAGCATTAGAAAGTATTTATTCTTTAAAAATTCTTATCTCCGGTTTCCAACTTTGGATGTTTGTCATTTTGGTGTCAATTTGTTCATATAAATTGGAGATGGATTTTTATTGTGTGTTATGTCTTACTTATTTCATGTATTGGTGTTTTTAAACGCTTCACACACCTGTCTCCTAAGTTACACCTGCCTGCTCATTGCTAGCTACCCAGGGCTGAGCAAGGGAATCATTTGTTGAGACCCAGGATTGAGCAAGGGAATAATTTGTTGAGACCTTGACTGAGCCTTTGATTGTGTTTGTGGCCTTATTACTAGTGGTAAGTCACTACTTATCACTACTATTAATTCACTTTCCAACAGTATGCTTCCAAATTGTACATTCACAGTAGCTAAAGAGAAGTCTGCAGATTGAGATACATGTTAACTGATTTACATTTCCCAAAAACATGTTTCTTGAACACAAACATTCCCATTGTAAGCTTCAGGTAAATACCATGCAGTAATACTGCAGGCTGATTGTGGGAAAGTGGTTTATTAGTTGTGGTGGATTGATGCCCACCACAAATGATAAATGTCACAAGCCTGTTAGATCCAGTCAAAGGTTTCAATAATTTAAACGTGAGCTCATCCCCTGGTGCTCTGGCACAGTGAAGATAGAATTAACGTAGAGAAAACATGTAAAGCATTTAGAAGTACCAAACTATTAAAAAGTTGAAAACACAACACAACAATAATCCCGCTCTAATTTATAAAAAGAGAAAAAAATGTAATAAGCAAAATGACACCAAAAGTTCAATGAGGGGAACTGGACATATGAATTTTTAAAGATTTAAGTGAAAATAGTGCAAAAACTCACTAAGTGCCAATGGCTGTCAATGGTCACACTAGATTGGGACCTAGGGGAGATTTGAGGCTGGCTACGATGGTGTGTGGAACCTCACTAGGGCCTGGAAGTAGGTAAGTTCAAAAAATTGTTTCCAAACCCCAATCTGAAACGGGACTTTGTCATTTTTGTGAAGAAAACTCTTCTCCACATGAGAGAAACCTGACATTCTATCCCACGCTGTGGACTGCCAATAGGATACTTTTTGCAGATGGTCCTCTTCAAAATCAGAAGCAAAAGTTTAGGAAAAAAACACAAACTTATTTTGGTGCGCAAACAACCACAGGAGTAAATATCCAAGGCTCCCTGGACCTGAGGGGGAGCACTTAGAGACTTTCAGGGTGGCAGGCAGAGGTCAACAGAAAAGCTCAGTCATGGTCCAGTTGCTACTAGCCAGCTGAGATCCTTCACAGGAATGTCCTCTTCAGCTTTTTTACATTCCTAGAGCAACCTACAGGATTAGCCTTATGATACTTGGAGATCTTTCTGCCCTTTGATTTCAAGTTCAAGGGGGTTCATTTCCTCATACCCTTCTCATGGGTCACAGATAGCAAGTGCAGAAGTTTAGTCTGCCTTATATCCTTTTGTAAGTCCAGCAGTGTTCTGATGGGGTGTCACATTTACGCATGGCAATAGCTAGTGTGTGGGAAAGACTCCTGGGCATCTCCCTATTCAATGGGGTAAAAATTACCAGGGGCAACCCTGAAGACTTTGTTAGTACTTCCAGTTTGCCTTACTGCAAACAGGTCCAAATTGCCACGTGTCTGGGCATTTTCATAAGGAAATCACCAATGCCCTCCCACATCTAACACTAAAATATTGTTTGAAGCAGGCAGTGTACTCATAACAAACCCATAGACTGAAGTCTGGGAGGACAAAATCAGGGACCTTCAGCAACCAGACAGGGGATACACAAGAATTGTCTTGACATCCTGGTTTTTCCCTTTTAACCCCTTCCCTGCTCATGACGAGCTCAGCTCGTCATGCCTCACGGTGGGGCTGTGCGCATGACGAGCTGAGCTCGTCATGACCCCGCCCGCGATTGGAATGTCCAGCACCTGGCTGGAATTCCGCTCTCAGCGAAGGCGTTAAGTGTGCCCCAAATGTTTCATGCGGCTCCAGAGATCTGTCAAGCAGGATATGTGTGGTATAAACTGGATGTCCATAAACCCTCTTTCAATATTCTGTGGAGTTCAGATGAATCACCTCTGCAAATATTCTGGTCAGCCTTTTGTTAGATCCTGGGAGGCATTTCATATGTCTTTCACACCTACTGCTGGATTTGAGGATAGGCTGGGAGCTGGCAGAAGCGTATGCTAATTAGCCTTCCGATAGTTGAGACAGATAAAGGTATCTTTATAAAAGTTACTTTTCCTCAACATCCATTTAAATCAGACTTCCCCATTGGAGTTTAAATAACTATTAAAAAAGAGGGTTTATTATTTTTGTAGCTTGTCCTATTCCCAGGACAGCAGTATTAGTATGTTAGTCTGTAGTCTGGTTTTCTAAACAGGACAGCTAGTCCTGCAACAGTGAAAATAACTTTTATGGCTTTGTCACTGTAGGGACATAGTAACATTAATTTAGGGCCACTTTTAAAAACCATACACCCTACCTTGTGAGCTACAAAACTTGCATAAAGGTGACTCACTAACAATTAAAAAGGAGGTTTGTACCTCTCAGAAAGTGTGGTTTTAATCGGTTCAGCTGTCGGGCTGCAATGGTAGTCCTGAAGCCATGTTTTCCCTGCCACACCAGCGGATGGAACAATATGGGCTGCATTCCAAGGGTAGCAACAACAAAAGCCCTTAATGCACATTACACATAAACATTAAACATTTCAAGGGAACCCCACGTTATTCTCTGTCAGTGGGAAAGAGTTTGATATCTATTCATATACCCCCATGTGTATCTTTAAAAAGGTTAACGCAGGTCCAGACACAAAAAAGTGATATGTTTGGGAAGTGCCCCACGTAAGTAACATCGTGGGATCAGTTGGCAGGTACGCACCAATTTGCTCACTTTCTCATCATCTGCACTTTCCCAAACGGAAACGAAAACCAACTCCCAAAGTATAAGTGAACAGATAGGAGTGTGACCTAAAAAATGTTTGTGCACATCCAAATAATACGTTTCCTATAGACCCCCATTAAAGAAAGAGGCCTTCTCCAGCACGCTGAAGGTTAAAATTGAGTTAGAAGAAGACACAAAACATTTGTTTTTGCTTTGTTGTGCCAGCACTCATCCTAAAAACAATACCATGTTTAGACCATTTTAACCTGAATGGCCGACATGTTTCATTGGCATTTTATTTTATGGCAAATTAGTTAGGGCAATGGGAACCCGATTCCACATTTGGGATGCACCGGACCTGCACGTTTAAAAGAGATACATGAGGACAACAAATGGCATAGAAAATACATTAGCTATATCCCCCCACAGAAATAGTGGTATTCTGTGGGTGGATATATCTAATGTATTCTCTATGCCATTTGTTGTCCTCTTTATCTCTTGCCGATGATGAGAAAGTGAGCAAATTGGCGGGTACCTGCCAACTGCTCCCAGGATGTTGCTTTCGTGAGGCAATTCCCAAACACATCAAATTTTTTGTGTCTGAACACTTGTCAGTGCCACCCTGGGAGGTTTGACCTGCGTTAACCTTTTTAAAAATAACACATGGGGGGGGGGTCTATGAATAGATATCAAACCCTTTCCTACTGACAGAGAATGATGTGGGGTACCCTTGAAACGTTTGATGTTTATGTGTAATGTGCAACAAGGGCGTTTTTTGTTGACAGTATTGAGTGGAGAGCGCCCTTTGTTTGCCTACTTTCCCTTCAAAGCTCCTCTTTGGTAAAAGGGAAAAAAACTGCATTCCAGGGGGACGATTAACTTTCCATGCCATGGGCTCAGTTTCTAGTTTCTGCACCATATACTACGGCCTTATAAGAGAGATAAATAAGATAATCAGGGATGAGGTAAGTTCTACAAGTTTAAGGGGGTCTGAGCATATGCACCGGGCACTAGACAGTAGTGTCCCAGTATGGGGATTCTAAAAACCGACAATAAAAACAGCAAAAATGGGGGTTACCATGCAAAAAGGGCCATTTTCTCAGTCATCTTTTCGTATTGGATGATATTAACTGTCCATTATGAGCTCAGGAGCAGTGATAATGCAAGTTTTCCCTGTTTCAGAGCTGAAACACTCATAATATTGCAGTTACCAACCACACATGTTTTACTAGGCTTTACAGGGGGAAAATCTGAGGTGTTGGGTGTTTGAAAGCCAATGTGTGTAAAATTAGTGCAGTAGCTGTAATCCCGATGTGGGTACACTCACTCATTTGCACCAAAGTCCTTATTACCAACTGAACTATACTAAGGCCACTTATAAGGTTCACATCAAATAAGAGAGGATGCCTCGAAGTATCTGATATAAGTAAACGAAGACGAGACTTTGCTGTTTCCAGTGACTCATGATGATGAAGCCGTCATTAAAGATTTAAAAGACACCTGGCTAGATGGCGGCTGCCTGGATCTGGCAAAGCATTCCCTGTGGATGGTATGGGGTGTGCCCGCTAACTCAGTAGGTAAACTGTCAAGCATTCAAACCCTGGGACGAAATACAACACAAAATCTAAATTGAAACCAATGGTTTCATTTTTTGTCGGAGCAAGAAGCTGTTAAGGGATCAACTGAAGAAAGGCAAATGAGTCTGGGGCAGGACAAAGCACATTTTTAACAGTTAGTGTCTGCTATTGCTGCACAAATGCTTGAAGATAGATACCAAATGGCATGTTTATATTTGCACATGCTAATTGACATTACTGTTCATCTCACTTGTGCAAAGCACACAGCCACGTAAACAGGAGCAAAAGATAGATAAAAATAAAGTATGGGCGTGGCCGGGCAAGATGGCCGATCGGACGTAGTCCGTCTCGGCTCCCAGTCCGCGCACTGTTCCGGAGCTGATATCTGCGGTTTTACTGAACCCTGCACGCTGTAAACCGCTACTACACCAAACGGAAGATGTGAGGAACACTCGGAGAGACCTCACCTGTTGCTAACGCAGCGGTAGCGGACCCAGCGCAATCTTGCCGGAGTACGACAGGCGCCTCCCAAAATGGCGGATACCGTTTGGGGCTAGTCGGAGTGTCTGCGGGAACTTGACGAGAGTGGAGCGTGGGACCCCTGCCCCCAAATTCTACTTGCCGCCGCCGGAGGTGAGGCCCGCAGCCGTTGCGACCGTTGGGGCTCTCCCGACGACATTCCCCGGAGTTCAACCCATGCCACGGAACGCCGCACGGCGCCTGCCTGACTTTGACATGGCGGCCGGACTGTAAATCTCGGAGCCGCCATTTGACCTGCTGGATTTGAGGCCCCATGTCCATTCACTGCCGGGCGCTACCCCAGGGGGCACAGTCATCTATTACTCACTTTTGCCACTGAGGCGGGATCGGAGGCGCCCCACGACCGATTCCGCTCAGTTAGTGCGACCCCTTTGTCTGCCTCTGCATCCACAAAATGGCGTCCACTCCGCCTCGGGGAGGATAACAACTGCAGGGCGGTGACTGGCGTCGGCGGGACCCGCAGGTGCTGAGAGTGATAACACCCTGCGGCTGGACGACTGGCATTGATTCCTGAGCGCGGCCTCTACTGTGGTTCGGTGCCCTGCCACTCCTCGCCGTGTGTGGCGCGGGACACCACATCGGGCACATGCCTTGCCTTTCCTTCTCACGAGAGGAACGGCCCCCCATCCAGCAGCACCAACCACTCAACAGGCCGACTTGTGCAGCGTTTGGGGGTCCACCCGGTGCCGGCTCGCACATGTGCTGTCGGTGATTCTACCCGCTCCTCCCGGTTGCCGGCGGTCCCGCCCTACGCTAACCTTCTACATAACAGACCCCTTACATTGGATCTTGGACCCTCCAGCCACCTGCGCCTCTGCGACACAGGCCCTCCTGGACCAGCCCGTATGCCGCCAAAGAAGGGATCGAACAGGACATCCACCAAGGTATCAGCCTTCTTCGCACCATCAGATAACCGCTCGACGCTTCGCGGAGACGTTGAAACAGCCAGCATGGCCCTCACAAAAGCGGACCTCCTGACCATGTTTAAGGACTTTAAAACGGAGCTGCGAAACGACGTCGGTCAGGACATCAAAGCTTCAATGGAGCAGCTGATTACGGATCTTACGGAGAGATTGACCTCCCTCCAGCAAGACATGGACTCTGTGGGCACTAGAGTATTGGATCTGGAGGCGCAACACCAAGACCAGGAGAAGCTCTCCGCTGAATTACGTGAAGATGTCCGCGCCCTTCGGGACCAATTGTACCAGACACAGCTCAAGGCGGAGGACCTAGAGAACAGGGCACGGAGGGAGAATCTACATGTCAGAGACTTGGAGGAGGGCGCGGAGGGGCCGGACTTGGGGGCCTTCATGTAGGGGCTCTTCGCGGAGGTTCTGGGTCCCCAATCCCTTAAAATAAAGCTGGAAAGGGTCCACCGTGTAGGAAGCCTCCAGGCAGGCGAGAAGAAGAGACCCCGCAACATACTGGCGAAATTCCACTCCTACAAAGTTAAAGAGGCGGTGCTCCTAGCGGCCAGGTCAAAGGGATCCGTCTCCTTCCAGGACCACTCATGCTCCATATACCAAGATTTGGCGCCGGCTACCCTGGCACAGAGACAGTTGTTCAGACCCATCACCTCCAAACTACGAGATGATAAGATCAGATATAGGTGGACCTACCCTTTCGGACTCAGTTTCGACTTCAATAACAGACAGCGTCATATCACTGAATTAAAAGAGGGCCTGGAACTCCTGGGTCTCCCCTCAGAGGAGATTGGCTCCGCCCACAATAAAGACCGGGAGCCTCTTCGGGGTCCCCCATTGCTGACGGCATGGTCTGTGGGCTCGCGTAGGGGCCGCAGATGACTCCCCAGCGATTGCATCATGGGTATGTACTGTTCATGTTCTATAACGGGCCTGAGAATCATAGCCTCGTGGAACCTCACATTAAGACTTACCACAACTGGCTGTATCTTGTTGAAGCTGGAGGCTTTGGGGGCAGCCCGGGGGGGGCTGACAGCGATCTGCTTCCATACGCTCTCCTGAACTTCGGATACCTCTATGGCCCTGCTTCCCGGGCTCCTGTCTAACAACCGTGCTATGATATTACTGAGCCATAATTTGCCTCTATCATTAAGAGTAGTGGCTTTATCTCTTTTCTAAAGGTGGTTCTGGTTGGATACCTACGTCGTGACCGCATGATGACATCGTCTTTGACTAGCATCCGGAGGGGCGCGGACGGGGTCCTCGGACGTACCGTCCCCCCTAGTCCCTGTGGGTAGGATTTCCCCAGCCAGGTACAAGATGGCGGCTTTCTTGGCGAACTTTTTGTTGATGTTCGTTTTGCTGTTTTTGGGGCTTGTGGGGAGGGAGAGGGAGGGTAATGGTGGCGGCTTTTTAACATTTCTCACTAGCGGGGTTTTCCCTTAGCACTTGTTTATTCACAGGTGGTGCTCACTTGGGGTACAGACATTGCTGGGGCTACCCTGGGTCCTACGCCGGGCTGGGTCAATTGGCATTGGCTATGAGATACTATCTCACCCTTTAGTACGATGACGATCACCATTGGTTCCTGGAACGTTAAAGGGCTTAATTCCCCCCAAAAACGCCAAAAAGTGTGGAAATATATTACTGACCATCATCTCGACATAGTGGCTCTTCAAGAGACACATTTGGCTAGATCAGAGGACACACGCTTTCGTCACAAACACTTCCCACTGATATACAGATCTTCTGCACTTACGAAACACAGAGGGGTGGCACTCCTATTTCACTCTTCCACAAAATTTCAACCTCTGGACGTCCTCTCTGACAAAGATGGCCGCTGGATTATGGTCAAAGGTCGCTTGATGGGCAAATTGTGCACCTTCGTGGTAGTGTATGCACCTAACACTGGGCAAGCGGCGTTTTTGAACACTCTAGTGGGGAGAATTCTGGACTTCGTGGAGGGGCCAATGGTACTTTTGGGCGACTTTAATCTGACTTGGCAGGGAGATCTCGATAGCACTCACCCACACCGCTCTGACCTGGGCTCCTTCCCCACCGAAACTAAACAACGCCTCCACGACCTGGGCCTGTTGGACGCATTGCGGACTCTTCACCCCCACTCTCGTGATTACACTTTCTACTCCCACGTCCATCGCACGTATTCCCGACTCGACTATATTTTTATTAGCCAATTCCTGCTGGGCACGCTCCAAGAGGCTAAGATATTTCCCCTCTCGGTGTCAGATCATAGTCTCCTTTCCATTTGCTTGGCCTGGCACGGTAATGTTTCATCCACCCCTAAATGGTATTTTCCGCCTTCTCTCACGCGAGATAAAGAATCCTGCACCAAATTGAGGGAAACCATTACTGAATTTTTTGACTTTAACAAACCTGAGGATACCTCGGAGTATACCACCTGGGACACGTTTAAAGCGGTCTTCCGGGGGAAATGTATTTCCCTCAACTCGGCACTAAACGCACAACGAGCTAGGGAACGAGATGCATTGGAAAAAGAATTAGCTTCTATTGAGCGCACGCATAAATTAAACCCCACTAGAGACTCCCTCCGCAACCTGACGGCTATAAGGGGCAAACTCAAAGCTATTTATAATAATAGAGCTGAATTCACGCTACTCAAACTCCGACACCTATCTTACTCCCAGGGTAATAAAATTGGCAAACATCTAGCCAGACAGTTAAAAGGCAGACGAGAGCGGGAATATATAGGAGGTATCCTTGGACCCACTGGGGAGATCACGCATAAAGACGAAGATAAGTCCGAGACCTTTGGCTCTTTCTACAAAACTCTTTACACTAGGGACCAATTAGATCCTGACGCCCAACGCGAATATCTCCGGACATTGCGCCTCCCCCAGGTCTCGCCTGAGTGGAATGACACCCTTACTGCTCCCATCACCTCCGAGGAGGTAAACTCAGCCATACAGGCTCTTAGGCCCCGGAAGGCCCCGGGACCGGATGGATACACCGCCCTGTTCTATAGAACTTTTGCCCCTGACATCACCCCACATCTCACGCGACTGTTCAATAAAATGGCGATTGAGGGAGAGACTACTGGGTCATTATCCGAGGCTATGATCTCGGTTATACCTAAACCAGGGAAGGCCCCTCACTTCTGCGCCTCGTATTGGCCCATCGCCCTGTTGAATCTCGACGCGAAACTCTACTCCTCCATTTTAGCTAAACGCCTGAATGAACTTATGCCAGATCTCATACATCCAGACCAATCGGGGTTTATCAAGGGACGACAAACACACGACAACACCCGCCGCATTGTTCACCTCAGAGAAAGCTAACAGACGTCATATTCCCGTGGTACTGGTAGGCCTGGACACCGAAAAGGCCTTTGATAGGGTCGATTGGGCATTCTTATTTACTACCCTCACGAGCTTTGGGTTCGCTCCTAAATTTCTCACTATGATTCGGGCCAACTTTGTACAACCCCGATCCCGAGTGCCCACCTTTTTCCACTCTAGAGGTACCCGACAGGGGTGCCCCCTCTCGCCCCTACTCTTTGCCTTGAGCATCGAACCCTTAGCGATGGCTATTAGAGCCAACCCCGACATCCAAGGCATACCTTTTAGTGGGGACTCCCATAAAATCTCCCTCTTCGCGGACAACGTCCTCTTGTCGCTCTCCGATCCTGCCCAATCTCTTCCCTCTTTACAAGCTGAACTGGAGCGCTTCGAGGGGGTAGCGGGCTTTAAAATAAACCTCAGCAAGTCGTATATTCTTAACCTCACTCTCCCACCTACGGAGGTGCATAGGCTTCAGCCCCTCACTCCCCTGCAGTGGGCCGCTTCATCCATACAATATCTGGGTATCCAGTTAACGTCCAGGGTGGAGGGACTTTATGCTGCCAACTTTCCCCCTGGTCTCACCCAGATTCAAACGAAACTCACAAGGTGGAAACCTCTTTTTCTCTCTTGGCTTGGCCGAATACATGCTGTCAAGATGACACTCCTTCCGAAGCTTCTCTATTTATTCCAGGCCCTGCCGATAGAGCCGGAGAGGGACTTTTTTCGCCGAGTTAAATCTATGCTCCTACAGTTCATTAGGCAAAGGGGACGCGCCCGCTTCTCATTCTCTTTATTGCGACGATCTTGAACGGAGGGCGGAGAGGGGCTCCCCGATATACACTTGTATTATAAAGCAGGACAGCTGAGGGTTCTGACTGAGTGGTCCAAACGGTAATCCGATAAATATTGGTTGCATGTGGATAGTAGTGTTGCAGGGCGGACCATCTGGGATCTCGCTTGGCGTCCCAAGAAAGACAGACCCAAGAATGTATACCTTAGTACTCCTACACGTACTAACCTGAGGGTGTGGGATTCTGTCGCGGGGGATGATTGATGGACTACTTTCCCCTCACCATTTACGCCACTACATTTTAATCCTGCCTTCCCCCCAGGTCTGACCGAGGGACCCTTTGACGCTTGGAGAGAGGGAGGTTGCCTTGCCCTGACGCCCCTTTTTCATAACTATGACCCCCTGACCTTTGACAACTGCAAACGGGAATATGGATTAGACAACACAGAACGATTTCACCACACCCAACTACTGCATTGGGCTCTCACCCCGACGATCCGGGATGCAGCCACTCGCCCACCCACTAGGTTTGAATCCTTCCTCTCCAAGGCCTCCACAATGAAAGGGGCGATTTCGTTCATCTATAACTTCTTACTCACCACCACCAACTCACCGCGTCCACGATACATGGCTATGTGGGAGGGGATCCTACAACGCGACGTGTCAGAGAAGGACTGGTCACATTTATGGTCCGACATCACTAGATTCAACCACTCTGTAGATCTCCGGGAAGCCCACCTTAAGACCATGATGGACTGGTATCTCCATCCGTCTAGGCTCAAGCAGATCTTCCCCAACACTTCTGACCGCTGCTGGAGAGGCTGCAGCCACCTGGGTGATTTCCAGCACATTTGGTGGGATTGCCCGACTATACGGCCCTTTTGGGCAGAAATCTTGGCACATATTAAAGAAGTGCTGGGATATCCCATTCCAACTACTATGGCGGAGATCCTCTTGGGGCTGCGAGACCCTGCCCTAGAACACCAGTCCCGCTCGGACAAGGCCATTATGTGGCTTTGTATAGGCGCGGCTAAAGTGACCTTAGCGGCCGCCTGGAAGCAGAGGGAGGCTCCGGCGATCTTCCTTTGACACTCACGGTTATGGCGGTTACTCAGCCTGGAAAGAATGTCTGCTATTTTCCAGGACAATTACAAGAACTTTGAATTCAGATGGGGGCCATTAGTTACTTTCCTCTCCCGGGGGCTACCGCTGGCTGTTTGCCCTTCTAATGTCCGGGCACTACACCTCTTTCAATTTTAATTTAATTGTCACTACCCCATGTTGTTTTTATCATTTTGATTTTGCCGCCACCACTGTTTGGGTGGGGGGAGGAGGGTTGGGGTTCTTGTTATTTCTGCCGGGGAGTTCTTGTTGTAAGACACTAGTACACCTTATCAGATCCCTTCCGGTTGGAAAGGTTTGATAGAGCACCACCACAGAAAATGATGAGACTCCTAATTACGTTGTTAAGTTTTATATGATGATTGCGAGGGACTGCCCATACCCCTTCTTTATTAGCCACTGTATCTTTCATTTTAGCATTCACTTCAGATTTGGGGCCCGGGCATTTTCTGAGTGTTGTGTTTTTATCAGCCTTTTACGTCTCGTTGATATTCCAACGCTCACTGCGTTGAGCGAAATGATGGTGCGAACTTACAATGTACTTGAAAAAAAAAAAAAGTTTAATAAACACGTTTGACAAAAAAAAAAAAAGTATGTGAAAAAAACATAATTTTTACAATAGCTCCACATAATGAGAAAAAGGAGAGAAAGTAGAATTAGCATATACTGTACCACTGCTTGAGCAGAAAAGGTATTTGTAAGACAAAGGGTTGTAGGCTATAACCCCTGAGTTCTCGGGAGTGCCCAGGGACCACTGAAAGACTTGACTTGGAGTAGACCATAAACAGGCCTCTGAGTTCAACTTCTAAGATACGAGTGGGCATGTAGAGTCCAGCAACTTCTGTTCTCAGTGTATGACCTGTAGTGACCCAGCTATCATTTTTGCAGCAGCTTCAGTGGAATTGGGGTCCAGAGATGGGGGTCTTTTGCACCCCAATAATAGTTTTTTTTCACTACACAACTGTGGGCTGGGGGGCCCATTTTCCTTGCTTGTATTAGGACCTATTGTATACTTGCAACACCACTCATGGCCTGAGCATTGGAGGGATGAAGCAAGTTTGGGGGTATTAGAGATGTAGAAGGAAAGAGGGGACAAGATACAAAGTAAACTTGCATCGAACCAGTACCTTGACACCAAAGATGCAATGACACCTAGCAAGATCTCTATAAGCGCCTAGAGACCCCTAATGTCTTTATGGGTCATCCTTGTTGCCCTCTCTGCACAGAAGTCACCACTGTATCCTGTGCGAATAGTTCACCAGTATGGATGTGTCTGTCTCTTAAGTTGCAAAAGTGACAAAGCCACAAAACAATCTGATCTCACAGCTTTGGAATTTTCCAGCAAAGAGTTGGCTACCTCCTATGCCACCACAACTCCCCTGCCACCCGACCCCCAAAACAGCCAGCAGTCATTAGGCTTCCTTGCAGCCTCTCTGACCAATCTTGGATCACTAAAGTATAGGCATCAATCCCGTAATATTCAGGGGAAAGTCATTTGTTCCGGAAATGCTGCGTAGTCCTGTCAATGCAGTAAGACGTGAAAGCAAAAGTCCAATTAGTACACATGAATAGACAAGTTAATGTCAAAGGCAGGAACGAGTGCAACAGTGATGATGATGCTTGTACATAGAACTCATTCCCCCTAGTAAATCAACTTTAAACTCTGATTTGAAGATTCACTTTCAACCATGGCCGGCAACAATAACTCACATTCTCTCAAATACTAAGTACCTTTGGAGAGACCAGTTTAAATATTTGTATGGGGATTGCTTCAAGCTTCTAAGTTACAGTTTTTTTAATGTGTTCCACACTGTGGCAGAGGGTTATCAAATGGCGATGCCAACCTCCAGGTCAGTCAAACCACACCCCGTCTGTTCTCTTCTAATTGCGACTGAATTGAAGGAGATATTCTTGATCAAAGCCTACAGAGGATCAAGTGAAAGGGCTGCAGCCCCAGACAAAATTGGAGAAGGAGACTGATTCTTTACAAATTTTCTACCTCACCTGTAGATCTTGGCCCTACATATGCATCTGTCTTTCTTGGTCAACGACTCTCAAGATCAGAATATTTCGTTAAAATGAAGTAGAATAAAAGGAAAGCAATGCTTCATCTACGACAGCCTAATGCTACTATTATACCTAAAAAGACACAAAGACTTCTTAAGTTTGCGTTTATTTAGTAATGCTCTCAGAAGCCTAGTGTGGGGCATAATCCAAAGATATATCTTATACAATGATGCATTCTGGCATTCAATGGGCAATAAGAGATTCGAAAACACCTAGTTTGAGACTGAGTCAGATTTAGCAGACCTTTCAAAAAACGGAACATACCTTATATGTGCCAGTCGTGTTAGTCCAGGGTAGAATACAGAAGAAGGTGGTCATGAAATGTTGAATACGCTCAGTACACTACCTATGGCTACAACTCCATCTCTGTGCATTCTTACAGCTTGAACCAAAAATCTCAGAGTTTCAACCAAAGATCTTATGGTAGTTACTGCATGAGAGTGGATAACTCTCTGATCAAAGAAAACTTGGTGTCAAATGTATTAAAACAAATAAGTGTGTATACCAAACTTGAAAACTATACAAAGGAAAGATGTATAAAAACATTTGATAATACAATTTTTCTCCACTGCGAATAGGGTCTACTAGGGCAAAAACGTATTTGCATAGCTGAAAATTGTTAGATTTTAAAGTTAACTTTCTTGAATTGTGAAAGTATCGCAACAAGTCACCAAACCAATTTACACTGTATTCTGAAAAACTTAGATGTGAAAATCTTGGACATATCTTTGACAAAGTGGCAGAAGATATGACATTAAAAAAACAAGCAAACTGAAATGATGCAATGGGAACAGGTGTACCAAAAAGCACCATGTTCATGGAGTAGCAGCATAAGATCCGAGTAGTGACAGGCAGTTCCATGCAGGGAGATCTCGGTTTGAAGGACATTTCGTTTGACTGAGCTATTCATCTAATTATTAACTTAGCTGAACTAACGCATAATGATACCAAAGGTACTTAGTGACAGTGAGGAGAAAGCGTTGGTTTCCTGTGTGAACTGTTTCCATGACAAGGAGACTCAGAGTAGCCCTGTCCAACCTGCACAGGAGGATAATGGCTTCCATGCATTTGCTAATGTCAGATTCATTTCAATCTACATTTGCTACAGCAGGTTAAGAAAACACAAGCAACTCGATTCAGCTCCCCAATGCTGTGGTTGGTATCATGTGGTTTGTGGCCTCATGGTCTGCCTTGCTAGGTTGTCTTAGGCCTGGCTGCCATGATGCCTTTTTTGCGCACGTTACTTTGTGACTTTGTTTTCCAGCCTCTGCTTCTGCCCCGCTATATTAGGGCTGTCTGCATTTCTGTCTTTCACCTTTTCTCCGGTTCCCTTTGGGTTACGTCTGCATAACATGTACAAGGTCGAAAAACAACGTCCCTTGTTCTTGCTGATCTGGCCAGTCCCTCGCACTTAGACATAACACTAAGTACAGCTGCACTGGAGAAATTCGTGTGCTTTTAATATTGTGATTTCACTGTTGGAGGCACTTGGAGAAAAACCTTTCCAGAGAGAAGAGCTGTGCTTGTCTGATGATGTAAACCTTGCATCTAGATATTGAGGTATGGGGGTTCGCTAGACAAAGCCCAGAGGTCTTCTGTTTTTATAATACACTAGCTACTAGCACGGGGAGGGTGGTATGGTCATTTAGCCCTATAACTACTGCTTTATGAAATGCTTTCCCCGTTTGTATTCTATGGAATTGTAACTATGCTGATTATATTATTCTCATGCACTATGCTGATAGTACTGGCACGTGTACTGTATCTTAGAGCACGGTAGTTGAAATAAACATTTTACACTATACGGTGTCTCTTATTACGCACGTTGTGGACAGGTATGAGTGAGTTATGAAAGGGTGTTCTTGCTCCTGCGAGTCCTGAGAGAGAGAGATACCGGGTTCTGGGTTGTCTAATCATTGGGTAGCAACGCTGCTCATGAGACGCTAAGGCTAGTCGGATTGGGATTGTGGGTGCTGAGGTGTATGGTTGGCTCACCACTATACTCCGAGGTCCTATTATCCTGTGCATAGCTCTGTGTATGTGCAGAATCCCTACAACATGGCACAACCAATGAGTGGGGTTGCTTATCTGCGAGACGCTTGAGTAGTATTTGTGCTTGTCCACAACTCCCTTTGCAGACGCTTCCGGAAGCGTGTGTGACGGTGATACCTCCTATATTGACGTTTTTATAGGTTCTTTCAAGCTTGAAGTTGTTAAAAGGTTCTGAACTAAACCCTATATTGTGCTGCCTCATATTAGGTTGTCGAAATATTTTAGCCTACAATGGCTGTTCAAATTGCGGCACATAGCCGAGCAGTGCTCCGGGCTCACTTGACAGTGTATGGAGTGCCTGACGCGGGTGTCGATCTGATCTTTGTGGTACAAGCGGATCCCGCTTACCACTTTGAGGTGTTTTACTCTTGGGTCACCTTTCCGGCGGTGGATGGGAACGATAATTTGTTCCATGAATATACAGCCACCGCTGTTCCTAATCACTATAGACCTTATAGGAATCTTGAAGTACCGCTCACAGCTTGGCAACACCGTGTTTGGTTTGATGGCGCCCTCCCCCAACCGGTTACCGCGGTTCGTTTAGGCCCCTTATCGATTGAAGGGGCCACTTGGCCTGTTTTGGCCGGGTATACCCCACATCCGCGTTATATGACGGTGGCAGTCGGTGAACTGCGTAATTTGCATTCGTCTTTGATACGTGTGCATAGAGCTATAGTACAGTATGTTACAGGCAACATCCAGGGAGCCCCTCCTGGAGTTGCAGCCCATCCAGCTGGAGCCGGCGGCGTGACCATAAGTCCTGTCATGGTTAATTCGGTGATGGGCAAGCGCCCCCAAAATAAGGGTGATTTTCCTTATTGGCTTGCAGAGAAATTCGACCAGCTGGAGGCAGTTTTTCCAAATACCTCTCCCGTGGCAAAACACAGGATTCTGACGATTAGTTTGCCAAAAGACTTGATCCCCGAGTTGGCAGAATGCAACAACTGGGGTAAGGTATTCGCAGCAGTATATGCAAAGTGTTTCGGCACTCCTTCCATGACGGTTCTCCCCTCTGTAATTAAACGAGTACAGGATGAGCATGGCCCTGAAGCGGCTGTGGAATTAGGGATGAGACTGGTGGGAGTGTTCGACGTAGTAGCTGATTTGATCCTTGCGAATGTCAAGGGCGATGCAGTGAACTTTCAAGTAGCTAATGCTTTGGCTCTGATCCCAGAACCGGACAGGCCGCGCGAATTACCAAAAATTATTGCCCAGGCGTACAAAACGATTGGCCGTAATAGCCTGGGCGTCAAGCCTTTTGCTAAAACGCAAACACAATCGCAACAACAACCAAAAACTCAATCCGAGAAAGATGAGAAACCGTTCTTTACTAAAAAGAGCTGGAGGTTGAAAAAACAGGGAAAGCAACAGAAAAAGCCGGGGTCGCGAGGCGCATCCCCGGTTTCTGTCTCTTCTGAACGCACTTATGATTTGCGCGATAGGGCGCGAATTAAATCTCCAGAGAGATTTCAAGTCCCTGATACGCGTTCTCCTCGTTCTTCACAGGCACCAACTATGTCCCAGGCTGGTGGAGGAGAACGCCAGGATAGAGGCAGGGGTCGAGAGGTTCCACAGGGACGAGACCAACCTCGACAACAAGTCCGAGGGAAATCAGAAGATTTTCAACGTTCTCGCCCACAGTTTCAGAAGAAGAAAGTTGCAGCTGTAACAGCGAGGTATGCCACAGACGGTGAGAACGAGACTCCAGAATTGGACGTGGGCAGTGACGCTCCTAGACAGCGCCGCGGAAGTTACCATAGTGCGGGAGGCGCTACGCCCTCATGTGGAGGCGACAGCAACTGAGACATTCATTACTGTCGAGACAGCAGACACCAGAGTGGCACCCCCTGACTGACTATATAATACTGTCATTCAAATTGAAGGTGACATACAGCGTGTTATTAAAGGGATTTTTTGGGAGAATCTGACCTCTTCGTATGACATTCTGTTGGCAGAGGCGGATTGGCCGCCCCCATTCGTACTTGCTGCGCGTAGAGGGGAGGAAGTAATCCTTCCGGAGCTTTTCTCGTCATGTCCCCAAGGACAAAGCGGAGGCTCTCGCAGCCGAGTGGGCTGCGTCACTGGCTCCAGCGTTATACCACAACCACGTGGGCTGGGATGAAGACTCTCCCCCCCATGATATTCCTTTGCGATCGCTGCCACAGCCACAACCCCAATATCCCATCAAGCGGGAAGCTAAAGGTCCCGTCTCCGAAATTCTGACACAGTTAGAATATCAAGGAGTGATTGAAACATACGTGTCACCCATGAATAATCCCCTTTTCGCGGTTTCTAAACCCGATGGATCGTACCGCCTAGTTTTGGATTACCGACATTTGAGCTCTCATTGTCGGACCTTTGCGGTACAAAACACACACAGTTCTGCGCTTGTAGACAGTCTTGTACGTAAAAAATATAAAACAACTCTTGACCTGTCCAATGGATTCTACACGCACAACTTGTCCCCGGAGAGTAGCCAATGGAGCGCTTTTACCTCCGGTGGTAAATTATTCAAATTTCGGCATTTACCTATGGGCTACAAAAACAGTCCAGGCGTATTCGCTGCCCGTGTTGTCTCTTTGTTAGACGGCATAGACCCAGATGCATGTTCGTACGTCGATGATATCTATCTGACAGATGACAAATTATTTCCGCATCTTTCCCGAGTGGACCGCATTATTCTTGAATTCGCGGTCTTGGGATACAAATTCAATTTTGCCAAATCCCACATTGCTGAATTTACCGTTTTGTTTTTGGGCTATGAGCTCAACAATGAAGGTAAGGGCTTAGCCCCCCATTTCCTGGAGAAATGTGCACTTTTGTGCCCTCCAACCACTTTGAAGAAGCTTCAGTCTTTACTGGGTTTTCTAAACTTCGGGCGTACTTACATTCCCGAATATGCCCAGCGTATCAAGCCACTTTATGCATTGATACAGCCTAACTTTTCGAAGTCATGCTGGCTTCCCGAGCATTCTTCTATACTGCAGTCTTTGCAGTCAGATCTACTTGAATCTAAATTCTTGTTGACTAGTGACAACCACACAAACCTGGTGATAAGAATCATTCCAGGGGCAGTGGGTTTCACGTACTTAACCTTTAACGAAGATGACACAGTACCGATCGCATACAAGTCATATCTTTACACTTCCGCGGAAATGCGCTTCTCCTCTGTTGAGAAAGTTTTGACTGTAGTGCAAATGGCGATTCTAAAGGAACGCGCACTGGCACAGGGAAAACGCATTTTGGTGGTAACACCATATCCTGCCCTTGAGGCAGTGACAAAAGCAAGTGTACTGAACTCTAAAGCTTTGCACCCCCGTTGGATTCAATGGGCAACATCTTTGACGTCTCCAGATGTCACTTTTATCTTTGATTCTTCTCTTCAGACTCAGGAGTTTTTACAGTATGAATTTGTTCATCCTCCTCCTCTGTCTTTGCTTCCGCTTGAGGACTACGAATGTATTATCTATACCGATGGTTCGGCACAACCGGCCACGGGTTCCAAGCATGCTTATTCAGCAGCATGTGCTATTGTTGCAGGTACCATGGTGAACGGCAAGTTCAAATCTACTGTAGTGCACACTCAGGCACTAGGAGACAGTACTGCACAATTGGCCGAGCTGCGCGCATTGGTGCTAGCACTTGAGTTTACTAATCCGGATGTGACCACTCTTATTGTGTGCGATTCTTACTACTGTGTTCAGTCTTACAATGACAATCTGTTCTTTTGGTCGCAAAACGACTACAGAGACGCCAAAGGTAGCACAATTAAGCATAAAATGCTTTGGGTTCGAGTGGCAGATTTGAAACAACGTCTGCCACTCACACAGGTGGTTCACACTCTTGGCCACCAGCGTGTGGGCACACACGCTGTTGGTAACGGTTTGGCTGATGAAGCGGCCAAATCAGCAGTAGCCACGTGTTCAGTCGCAGTAGTTACAAGATCCATGTCTAAAATAGATACTGATATTTTGGCAACTATTGCTGCGACAAAGGAAGGTGCTAATTACCCTAGGGGTTTTCCTTCCAAATATTCTTATCAGTTAGGTCCCGAACAGGCTCCTTACGTAAAAATTCCAGACGTTGGTGATCGGCTGATTCCCAACGCGGACCGCAGAATTTCCTTGATAACGGCCGCACACGAAGGCATGGCTTCGGCTCATGCTGGCGTATCTGCGACGGTGTCCATCTTGCAGCAGCGGTACTGGTGGCGTGGTTTATACAAACAAACCCGTACTTATGTGCTTTCTTGTGACGTTTGTCAACAGATTAAGCCTTCCACGGTTACACGGCCACCACAGACCCCGCTCTGCATTTCTAACAGTCCTTTTGGGTGTGTTTACCTGGATCACTGCGGTCCATTTTCTTCTGACACTGCATATAAATACATCTTAGTTGCAGTGGATTCGTGCACACGTTTCATCTGGGTCTGGCCACAACGGAGTGCTGACGCTCGAAATGTCATCAGGGATTTGCGTGTCTTTGTGGGATTTTTCACCTGTGGCACCTTCCATTCGGAACAAGGTCCAGCGTTCGCCTCTAAGGCTTACAAGGACACAATGGGTTCACTGGGGGTGCGGGTGAAATTTTCGTCTCCATATCGGCCTGAGGGCAATTCGATTGTTGAACGAATGAGCCGTGACTTAAAGCAATCCTTGACAGCTAGAGTCTTAGGTACTGGCAGGAACTGGCTGGCCCACTTGTATACCGTACAATGTGCACTTAATAATCTCCCTAGAAGACCTCTGGGTGGGCGGACCCCATACGAAATGCTCTTTGGCATCAGAATGTTTGTGCCCGACCTTGATGGTCTAGACATGGCGGCGCAATCCGCCATCTTTGATGTAGATAACCATTCTACTATGTTACAGGACTTACAAGAAGCCCGAGACAAACTTGCAAATGAACATTTACCTTCAGCCACAGACGCTGCGCTGCAGATTCCGGTTGCCGGCTGGCTTCCAAAGATTGGAGATCTGGTTCGAGAGAAGGTGGAGAACAAAAAAGAATTCGGCCCCTCTTATCGTGCACCAGTTCCAGTCCTTGGCTTGAAGGGAACTCGTACAGTCATCTTACCACCGCTTCCTGGTCGCAAAGAGAACAGATACATCTCAGTGGAAAATGTCAAGCTACAACATCTGGCCGATCCTGAATAGTGTTACACCAGCGGTCTCTTGTCCAGTCATTTCCCGGACAAATGTTTGTGGCCCTCCGGCCCGAACAGTCACTGATGTTGCCATTGAGAGGGTTGATTTGCCTGATCGCTTACTCGACTACCTGGATTCCCCCTGCAACGAGGAGACTGAGTATACCTACCCCGCTAACGAGTCGGTGGCTCACCTACCAACAACGCCACTGAGCCCAACACGTTATTCCTTTGACTCGGATTCCACCTCATCACTTGTCCCATCCAAATTCAGTATTTTTGTATCCTGGTTCAGAGACAATTTTTTGATTTCCCCCTGGACCTACATCTGGTTGGTACTTTTCCTGATTTTTTTGTTCATGTCCATTGGCTTTGTCACAGTGTTTTTTCTGCTCATCAATGGTCACTATTTACCAGAACGCTCTGCAGTGAACTGTGTCGCTGGAACTTTGGCTCCGCATTCTTTTTCTCACATCATGAAGCTTGACCACACATTCGTGAACATTTCAGCTTTCCCAGTCGCTGATGGCATCGTATGGGATGCGGTAAATTTCCAAATTCATGGACCAACCGAGATTAATAATGTACTAAATGTCCTCCGTATTTCAATGGGTGATGTCGTTAAAAGTAATATTCATTCTGACGATTGGGATGTGCATGCAGTTGAATCTTTATTTACTGATTTGAAATATTATGCTGCTTTTAATGCTGAAGATTTGTACATGAATTCTGCAAGTTATGCCGATTTATATTGTTACCAGCATTGGGGTAACCACTTTCTCCATAAACCCAGTACCCTTCGGGGTCCTGTTAATTACACCCAATGGGAACATTGTCCGACCCCTTTACCAGGTAGCTCCCAAACTCTTAGAAATAAGTTTACTTATTTTACAGACTTTGATAGATCGAACCCTGGGTCCTATTATTTTAAATTAAACACTTCACCCACACAGAAAATTATGTTAACCCACACCAAATTACTGTATTCGGGTTCCTTTTGAACGCCTTAGCTGTGGGTGGTTATGAATACTGGCAGGACACCATTGACTTGAAATCTATTTGGGGATCCAGACCATGGCAGGTGCAAGGCACAGAAGCCTTGCACCGAGCTTGCCTTATCCCGGCCCAAATGTTATTTTTAAATAATACCATCTATCAAACTACGTGTTGGGGTTTGGCTACTTCCAAACAATTAAATGCGCCTTCCATTCCTGTATTGTCTTCCACTCCCAACGGAAGCTTGCATTTCAATATGTCCCTTTCATCTGTGCAAGCTTTGTTTCAGAACAATTCGTTTAATGTCTCCACGTTTGTTCAGTCACCCTGGTTGGCTTGGCCGACGGCGGCAAATGCCTGCCAACTGCGTTTTCATGACTCAGCTCCTGGGTACAAACAGGATAGGCCAGACCCGAGGTTTTCTGACTCTCGTACTGTCACGACATATTCTGTTGGTAAATTATGTAAACAGTGGTTGCAGCACTCTTCCTTAGATTCTGTGAAACAGCATTTGTCCCTCCTATCAGGCAACATTGATCTGTCCGATTTTGTCCTGGGGCCTCGTGGCCCTCGACCTAAGAGGTTCATTTATGAGACTTACAATGAACTCTGGAAGCTTTCGCAAATTGAAGCTGCTTCCCGTCTACGGGAAATAGATCAAGCAAATTTAGAAAAGGTGCTTGCTGTTGTTGACAATAGTATTAATACCCTGTCTTCCCGCATTTAAACATTAGAGAATATTGTTTCCTCTGTTGTTGATATTGTACAAGATGATGTTTCTGTGTTGTATCATGGTCAAAATCAATTGCGTTCAGTAATGCAGTTTGCATGGACTTTACAAACACTTAAAATGGGTAAAGTTCCTTGTCACTTTTTGAACACCTCTGCCTTATTCCTGCCTTTTAATTTAACTGAGAAACAGCAGTTCATGTCCATGAAAGATGCAGCATACACTCTGTTACATATCGAGAAAATAGAGCCCTTACCATTCTCTGTGGCGGAATTGGATTCTGCAGTGTGGTTAGTGCACGGGGTTATCGCCTTGCCTTTTTCTTTATTTGAATTCAGTTCCTGCATGAAACATTATCCTGTTGGCCGTTTCCAGCCTTTAGGCAGTGCCTTCTTGCATGAACTTTGGTCCCTGCCTTTCATGTATAAATGCCTGAGGGACGGGAAAGAAGTTTTTCTCACAGGGGAGTCATGCGATTCTACTGTGGGTCACTCTCTTATTTGCAAAAACATTAAATTGCACGGAGCTTGTAACGTTTCGGCTCCGAATCTTGCTTGTGTTCTAAAAGGCATTCCTGCTCCTGCTATTTCTCCTACTTTTACTGTGCTTGCAAATGGTAGCTATCTCCTTCTCAATAATCAGGACTGCTGTGGCATGCTCGCCGGCATACCCTATATTGTAACAGTTTCACACAGGGTTGTCTGCTGCAAAAATGTGCTTTTTCCTCCCCCGCACGACATCATAGATAGTTCCGTTTGGCCTTCCATTCCTACACTGAAGGCGGATTTCAATAAATTGAGCAGAATAAAGGCGCTATTATTGAACCAGGAGGTTATGTTCACATCCGCCCGGGAGACATTCATTCTCCAGGTGGCAAGTACCCACAGTGAAATACAGGCCCTTTTGAACACTAACCTCCCACAACATTTCGGTGAACTGATTCACCGTGTTTTTAATGCATCCCGCACTGAGGGTCTGGTGCACTTTTTTAAGATTGTGGGCTCTGGCCTTGTAACCTCCTTTCAGACTATCTTTGGTGTAATACCGGCTTTTATTCATTCCATTTTTTCCAGCGTCTTTGGTGGATTTCCATTGATCCTCGCCTTGGCGGCTGGTATACTGCTTTTGGTCTGTTTACTACGCAATGGCTGCACCTCCTTGGGCCCTTCTCGACCCAGGTCGACTACAGATGCTCCGTGAGCGCATCCTCGCTGGCTTTGGCATCCTGCCATTGGCGACGCTCAGTGTGTCCTTTCGACTTTCTTTTCGCTTTGCGTATTTCACTTGCGTGCAACCTGTGATGTCTTGCATCCGCTGTCCTTTCTCATGGACCATGGATTATTGCCTCTCCAATACGTCTCTGTCGGTTCCGGATTTTGTTCAGTTGGTGGGTCTCTTAGAGGCCCATGAACGGGACTGTTCCGGTGCTGGCTATATGGCGCGTGCGGCTGCACTTGGGATTTTGGAGCAATGGGATATCTGTGCGGCTGCGCAGAATCTCCTACAACAAAGTTATATTGAGTATCACGCAAGTTGTCCCGCAATGTTGTTCACTGCTCCCTCTTACGAGGAACATGACTGCTGTTTTGATTTGTTGGACTGGATGGCGTCGCTTTTTTCCGACGATTCCAATGATGTCCTCTTGGAAGGTGTGGCTTTTTTCTGCACTTACACTCTGTTGGATTGACGGGCCTTCACTTTCTGCGACCTGTCTCGCTGGATTTTTTTTTATTCTACAGTTTTTTTTCCTCTACCTTTCATTGTCCTTCATGGGAACTATTCCAAAACAGACGTTTCTGTTCTGCTCCATCAGTTTGAACTCTGTCTTCGTCCTATGTCTTAGCCAATGGACTGCCCAGGGGAGGGTGTCATATGGTTTGTGGCCTCATGGTCTGCCTTGCTAGGTTGTCTTAGGCCTGGCTGCCATGATGCCTTTTTTGCGCACGTTACTTTGTGACTTTGTTTTTGCAGCCTCAGCTTCTGCCCGGCTATATTAGGGCTGTCTGCATTTCTGTCTTTCACCTTTTCTCCGGTTCCCTTTGGGTTACGTCTGCATAACATGTACAAGGTCGAAAAACAACGTCCCTTGTTCTTGCTGATCTGGCCAGTCCCTCGCACTTAGACATAACACTAAGTACAGCTGCACTGGAGAAATTCGTGTGCTTTTAATATTGTTATTTCACTGTTGGAGGCACTTGGAGAAAAACCTTTCCAGAGAGAAGAGCTGTGCTTGTCTGATGATGTAAACCTTGCATCTAGATATTGAGGTATGGGGGTTCGCTAGACAAAGCCCAGAGGTCTTCTGTTTTTATAATACACTAGCTACCAGCACGGGGAGGGTGGTATGGTCATTTAGCCCAATATCCACTGCTTTATGAAATGCTTTCCCCGTTTGTATTCTATGGAATTGTAACTATGCTGATTATATTATTCTCATGCAATATGCTGATAGTACTGGCACGTGTACTGTATCTTAGAGCACGGTAGTTGAAATAAACATTTTACACTATACGGTGTCTCTTATTACGCACGTTGTGGTCAGGTATGAGTGAGTTATGAAAGGGTGTTCTTGCTCCTGCGAGTCCTGAGAGAGAGAGCTACCGTGTTCTGGGTTGTCTAATCATTGGGTAGCAACGGTGCTCGTGAGACGCTAAGGCTAGTCGGATTGGGATTGTGGGTGCTGAGGTGTATGGTTGGCTCACCACTATACTCCGAGGTCCTATTATCCTGTGCATAGCTCTGTGTATGTGCAGAATCCCTACAACATTGGTACATCGCACACTTACCCTGCACTATAAACAACATCCAGTGGGGAAAAAACAGCAGTTCAAAGAGACTGCCTCTCTCGAATGTGAGTGATGGTACATGTAGACCAAATAGAAAACCCTAACAACTGCTGGTATGTGCAAGTACAATAACAATACTTTAGAGTTACTCAGTGTGGCCATTACTCAACAGGCCCTTTACCCAAATCAATCGGATTCAAATTATGGACCTCAGCATTTTTAGTCAACTTTGCCAATATTCTTTGGTGGGAAAATATCTCATATATGCAACGGTGCCCATTTAGCTAGCATTTAATAAATAAATCAAATCGGAGCATGTATATGAATTCGCTGTATTCATAATTAGCAATCCATCCAGAAACGTGCGTCTACTGTCTCACTTCATCTTGGTGGTGAAATATACAGCCTGCTAGCGGACTTTCAGGGAAAAAAGACTCTTGGGTTTCCAGGTAAAGTTATAACATTGAATTACAGCCTTATATCTGTACCAGAGAACTGCAGGTGTTTGCAGGATCATAAAAAAGGCAATATGCAAAGCAATGAAAACATTTAGTTTTTAGATGGAGGGTCTCTGCCAATCTACTTCCTTCGAATAAAATAACCTCCTTGTCACTTCATAGTTATATCATTGTGTGAGACCTAACTGATGTGAAACAGTGCCTTAAGTCTAACGTCAAAAGTATCCTGAACTAAAGACAACAGATAAAATGTTCACAACTACCAAAATTCAAGTGCCACGCTCCATACTGGTGCCACTCGACCTAAAATTCATTCAGTAACATGGACAAGAGTCTGTAAAAGAAAGAGAGAAAAAGAAAAAAAAGAGCCTGAAACAGCATCATCAGACTAGGGAAGTCTTGCACGAAAGCAGGAAAACAGAAACAGATTACGAGATGGCAAACAACATACTATAGGATAGCGGGTAACTGACACTACTAAAACAAACATTGGCAAAGCCAATAGGTCTCACAAATGCAACAACTATTGGCTTTGACAATGTGTTTTATCCATATTGTACACCAGCGTGGCTACTGTTCAGCATGGCTGAAAGTTAGTGGCGTAGAGGAGAGTGGCAGGGGTTGTCATAGAGTTGAATGGAGAAGAGTGGATTAGAGTGTCGTAGAGTGGAGTGGTATAGAGTGGCATGTATTGGAGTGGCATAGAGTGCCATGTATTGGAGTAGCATAAAGTGGAGTTGCGTTGAGTGGTGCACAGTGGAGTATCGTAGAGTAGAGTGGACTGATGTAGAGTGCACTGGCATGGAGTGATGCAGAGCATAGAATTCAGCGGCGTACAATTCAGCGTCATAGAATGCAATGGCATAGATTAGAGTGTTGCATAGTAGAGTGCAGTGGCGTAGAGTTCAGTGGTGCAAAGAAGAGTAGAGTGGCATAGAGTACAGTGGTGCAAAGAAGAGTAGAGTGGCATAGAGTACAATGGTGCAAAGAAGTGTAGATTGGCTTAGAGTACAGTGGCATAGAATGCAGTGGTGTAGAGTGGTGCACAGTAGAGAATAGTGCCGTAGAGTGCAATGGCAAAGAGTGCAGTTGTGTAAAGTAGAGTGGCATAGTGAGCAGTGGCATTGAGTACATGAAGTCATTACTGGCACTGACTAATCAATTTCACTCACATGTTATAACTATGCAGATGACACAAATACTCCTTAAACTTGAAAGCCCCAAAAAAATGGAAACTCACAAATTTTCAGTTGCCTCTGAGCCATGGATCAGTGGATGACATGGAGCCATCTCAAATTGAATGCTTCTAAAACGGAAATACTCACATGTGGCGATTGGATAAATTATGACCCACTCGTCGCATGGCATGACGATCTGGGAACACCGCCTAAAGTATCAAATGAAGTAAGAAACCTCGGAATTACTATGGACTCCAAGCTATCAATGAGTGTCAAAGTGGACAAACTAGCAAGATAAGCTTTGTTACTATAAAAACTCTTCGACGCATCTTCCCCCACCTGGGATTTCCACACAAGGCCCAGGCTACTATCTCTCTTGTTCTGTCCAAACTGGATTACGCCAATAGCCTCTACCACGGATCATCTTTAACAACTATGAAAATGCTACAACGGATTCAGAACTCTGCTGCCAGACTGCTCTTATATATAAAGCCACAAGTCCACATTTCCCCTGCCTTGAAGGCCCTACATTGGTTACCTGTTGTCAGAAGATCCACATTCAAGCTGTTTTGTATCACCCACAAAGCGATACATGGAACAGGACCGCACTTCATCAAGAATAAAATCACCAAATACATTCAGCAAAGGAACCTCCGCTCTAGATCGGCACCTCACCTCACCTCAAAATCTCACCATACATGAAAAAAACCATAGGTGGCACATCCTTCTCTGTTCAAGCAGCCAAACTATGGAACTCTTTACCCCCAAACAAGATCCACAGATAACTACCTTATCTTCAGAAGACTACTCAAGAGTTGGCTCTTCCCCACATAACCACCATACTCAAACAAAAATATACAGCATATCCCTGTGAATGTAAGCATTTGTTGGTCTATATATGTGTCCCTAGATATGTGTATTGCTTTGTATAAATGTGCATAATATATATGTTTACAAATATATAGGTATTCGTTAGTTCTGCTTAACAAATGTACATATTACTTATGCTTATATTGTTCTGTGTCTAACATGTTTATAGGGGATCGCATAAATAAGTAAATCATTATCACAACTATTTATCTACAATTGCTTCACTATTGAATTACAAAAACAAATAAATTAACTAAAAGTACAGCAACACTTGAAAGTATGAATTTATTAAATACAATTTAAATCTACATATATTATCTTGCTTATACAGATATACCTTCCATGTACTTATGTATCTTTATATTTATTACTTTACTTCTAATGCAGAGTCTCCAATGTACTACCCTATACCTCTCTCAATATATCCTCTACCGCGACCAGCCGCGGCCCATGCATGTAAGAGCGGTGAGGCGGTGGGGCCGGGTGAGGGGGGGATTTAGACAGACGGCGAGGGAAAATTAATTGTTAATTTAATTTTCCCTCATCGTCGTCTGTCGAAATCCCCCCCACCCGGCCCCACTGCCCCACCGCTCTTACCTGCATGGGCCGTGGCTGACCTCGACTCTCTGACTCATCCAAACCCAATTCTATACTATGATCCACAAACTAACCCTTTCTAGACTCTTCCATCCTCTACCCCTCCTTGCTTCACCTCATACCTCTTTTACCATTCAGATATCCCAAACAAGCCTTTCTAAACCCTTCCCTCTGACTCTTACCTCCTCCATCTCCCCTTTACTCATCCCAAACCTCCTCCTCCTCCTACTGCTATGAGCTCCAGTAAAATACACTTTCTAGATACTTTCCTCCACTATCCTTTTCAATCCAACTAACAAATTAACACGTCCATTGCTCAAATTAATTTAATATTTCCCTATACTAATTCCCCACTAACCCTGTTTGAGTTCCAGAGTAGCGAGCTACCCGCCGAAAAGCACTTCAACTCCTCATCAGGGCTAGCAAGCACTATATAAATGCAAACCCTTGCCTCCTCTATCACTCCACTATCCTTTTTCAATCCAAATAAACTCACATGTCCACCGCTCAAATTTATTTCATATCGCCCTATACTAATTCACATCTAATCCTCTTTGGGTTCCGGAGTAGCGTGCTACTCACCAAAAAAGCTCTTTGACGCCTCGTCAGGGGTAGTAAGCGCTATATAAATGCAATTACAATTACAGTGGTGTAGAGTATTGTGCTGTGGTGTACAGTTCAGTAGCGCAGAGTGCAGTGGCGTAAAGTAGATTGTTTTTGAGCACAGTGGAGTGGTGGAGGGTAGAGTGCAGTGGCATAGAGTGGCATAGAGAGTAATGGTGTAGAGTAAACTGGTGCAGAGTGCAGTGTCAGAGAGTGAAGTGGTGCAGAGTAGATTAGACTGGCGTACAGTGGATTGGTGTAGAGTATGGGGGAGTGCTTAGTAGTAGAGAGTAGCATGCATTGGTGTAGAGAGTATTGGCATAGAGTGCAGTGGCTCAGAGTGGAGTTGAGCAGAGTAGAGTGAAGTGGTCTAGACTGAAGTGGTGTATACTGCAGTGGAGAAGAAGGCAGTGATATAGAGTAGAGTGGCATAGAGTATATTGG
The DNA here is from genome assembly GCA_963921515.1 of Calotriton arnoldi. Lineage (NCBI taxonomy): Eukaryota > Metazoa > Chordata > Amphibia > Caudata > Salamandridae > Calotriton > Calotriton arnoldi. The sequence goes on from CAWUFW010012709.1 coordinate 301,946, forward strand.
CATAAAGTAGAGTTGCGCAGAGTAGAGAGGAGAAGAGTGGAGTGGGGCAGACTGCACTGGAGTCGTGTGAAGTGTAGTGGTGCCAGCAACAATGTAGTGGTGTAGAATGGGGCAGAGTGAAGTGGCATAGAGTGGAGTATGCATGGGGTGGTATCACACTGCCTTTACAGCCAACCCATTTTCAATTGAAGTGACCATTACATTTGCACAGACATTCAATTTTACTAATAAAACTATACAGTTTACAGATACTTGCACAGTTAATTTATATGTTGTATGCTAGAAAAGTAAACCTTTCCTACCCCCAGTATCCAGCAAGATTGTCACATAAATACTCTCACTTTGAAGTCAGGGAAAGAAAAGTAAACACCAAGCTCCCTTGGAAGACAGAACCTGACATTTTACCTCTGTCTTTGAATACACAGCAAATGTGACAAGACAAGAACAAGATTTACAGGCCTGTTTACAGAAAGGAGCACTTGGGGAAGAATACAAGGAGAAATAGTGTGAAAAGGATTTGCTCTTTGGGAGGGACGAACTCACTCTGGACAGCCTAACAAAAAAAAACCTAGCAAATAGATAGCTAGAAAATGTGAGTTACAAAACACAAAGCCAATGGTAAACAAGAGGCAGAATGCATTCCTAGTGATGCTTTCTGAATGTCCCCAAGATGTCTTTAGCAAACCAGACAGCTGCACTGTCTATAGGCTTCGACCTAAAAAAAGGGGCATACTAAAAGGATCATTGGGGATGATGGGCTGCATTCTCTTACATGTCCACCGGTGGCAGTGTAGTTTAACACCTACATGTGCAAAGTGAAAGTTAACTCTCTTCAGCAATTATTATTGTTTACCTATCAGGATGTGTTTTAGCTTACATGGGCAAAGTGAAAGTTAACTCTCTTCAACAATTCTTACTGTTTACCTAACAGGATGTGTGAGTTAAATGGCTATTACATATACCTGGTACTGTTATTTAGTAAATGCTGAAGGAAAATTGGCATAGCTTTGATCTGCATGGGGGATTATGGGGGTTACGTGGTCAATGAATATATTTGGGAATGTATTATGATTATTCCAGGTAGGAAATAGCGATAGGGATTTTCAACATCCGGGATGATGGGCATTAAATGGCTTTTACATATACCTAACACTGTATTTTCATGATTACTGTAAGGAAATGGTAATAGCTACTTTATTCACAGGGGATTATGGGCCTTAAACAGCTGTTGAACACATCTGTCCCTACATTATAATGGCCCAGTTAGGAAAATGGAACTTGATAATGTTTAAATGCGGGATTACGGTGGGGGGGGGGGAGGACAAATGGCTGCTGCATACCAGGGCATAGTATTTTACATAGCCTTCTTGGGATAATGGCCACAGCAATCTCTACATGGAGAATGATGGCTGGTAAATGGCTATTGCATACACCGGCCACTGTAGTGAAGTGACGTGTTTTGAACGAATGGGCATAAATATTTTCTAAATGGGGATGGTGGGTGTATAATGGCTGGCCCATATACCCGGTACTGCTTTTTAGTGAATGTTGAAGGTAAACTGGCATAGCTATGTTCTGCATGGAGGATTATGGGTGTTAGGTGGCCATTGAATCTATTTGGAAATGTATTAGGATAGTTCAAGGTAGGAAATAGGGATAGGGATTTTCTACAACAGGGAGGATGGGATTTAAATGGCTTTGACATAAATCTACTACTGTATGTTCATGATTACTGTAAGAAAATGGTAACAGCTACTTCACTCACAGGGAATTATGGGCTTTAAACAGCTGTTGAGCAACGTTTTGCCCTATATTATAATGGTCCTGTTAGGAAAACGGAAACAGATAGTGTTTAAATGGGGGCTTATGGGGGGTAAATGGCTGCTACATACCCTGGGCATGGCATTTTACATAGCTCTCTAGGAAAAATGGCTATAATTATATCGACATGGGGGATGACAGGTGTTAAATGGCTGCTGCATACCCCTCCCATTGTAGTGTAGTGACGTGTGTTGAAGAAATGGCTATAAATATTTTTTAAGTGGGGATGATGAGGGTTAAATGGCTGATACATATACCTGATACTGTTATTTATTAAATGTTGAAGGTTAAGTGGACATATCTATGTTCTGCAGGGGGGGTTATGGGTGTTACATGGCCATTTGGAAATGTATTGGGATTGTTTAAAGTAGGAAATAGGAATAGGGATTTTCCACTTGAGGACCATGGGCCTTAAATAGCTGGTATGTATACAAGGCACTGTATATAGAATCTTTATTAACTGATAAAGTAGATAAAGACTTGTGACCATCTATACGGGGGTTTGCCTCTGTGAAATGGCTATCATATACATTTTGCACTGCATTTTCCTGCAATGGTAAGAGCTATTTTATGTATGAGGGATTAGGGGCTTTAACAGGCTGTTGAATACTTTTGCCCTCGTACAAAATCACACAGAGAATTACAAAAATTAAAAATAGTTGCTAAATACCTAAGGGCTCGATTTAGATGTTGACGGTATGTATACCCTGTTGCAAAGCTAAATTTAAAAACAGCCGGACTTTTAAATCATACTCTGTCCCTGCCATGATTACACTTCCAACGGCCCCGTGGAATAAGGGCTGTTCAGGCCTCTAATTCCAACCACCTAATTTAGATGGCTGGGATTGGAGTTCAGTTTTCACTGCCTGTCCCTGCCAGTAAAATCCTGATGGGGACAGTGAAAACTGCTAAATGATCCCCTCACCAAGGGAGCGGACTTCCATGGTCAGGCAAGCTTTTTTTTTATTTTCAAAAAGGAACTACCACTTCAGGATTTTCTTTTCTAAAATAAAAAAGAGAAGAGTTTAGTGCAGTTCTTCGTCATGTTGATGAAGCCATGAATCAAACTGTAAACAGCATTGACCTTAACTGATGCGATAGCAGGGCCTGGCAATGCTATAGTACTGAGCACCAGCTTGTCTGGCGTCCATTTAAATATAAATTGGGCACTTATTCTTCAAAGCTTTTCTGAAGGTGAAATGGACCTCTCTGTCGAGCAGAAATGAAGGAAGTGTGTTCCAGAGCTAGGCCACTGCATCACAGAATACACAATCATCTCTTCTGAATTTCTCAATTTTCTAAATACAGAGTAGTCCTTTTGAAGGAGAGCTTAAATTGTGAACAGGGTTATAAGGTGTGCGTATCCTGTGCATGGGAATTTTACCATACATAACCTTGTGACAAATGTAGAGGCATCAGGATTTGACTCCCTTCTCAGTAGGGAGACAATGCATCTATCTTAAGTGACAGGAATATAGCTTGGGCATACCAAGAGAATTCTAACATTCAAATTCTTGATTCTCTGGAGTTTCAGTAACTTGTATTTGGATAAGGTGAAACACAGCTCATTACAGTAATCAAGATGTGAACCAGCTATGTAAACCAGAAAATGGTAGTTCGAAAGCCAACAAGAAGGATCCTCTTTAAAACTTTCAGATGAAAGTAGAAAATGGCAGACAGTTTATCTATTTGAACAAAGGTATTTAGGTTTTTATCAAATATAAACCTTTAGCTTAAGCAGACTCTCCACAGGGGTGGGTATGTACCTAACTATGATGGCCACCAATCTTTGGACCTTTGTATGTTTAGTAGTCGAAGAGCCTTCAATAACCAGGACTTCTGTCTTGGCCCAGTTATGCTTCAGGAAATACTCCTACATTCAGCCTGCAACTGTGCACATTCATGCATTGAAGCTGGTTTGCTGTGAATCACATGCTCCATTCAGTGATAGGATGATTTAAGTATTATCTGCATGTTGAAGGATTGTAATAGTAGCCTGGTCAATGTGGCCATGGTCGTGGCCTAGGCTCCCGTTTGTTACATACTTTGTATAATTCATATCAAACGGTATCCAAATAATCTGTTGTTCTATGTGATCTTCCCATTGTAATATTTATTAATACTTACTAATATTTATTTGTAGCTATCACTCTCTTTTTTAGTTGCTGATTTCTTTTGTTTTTTGTTCTCCTTTTCTTTGATTCTTAAGTAAATTGTAATTATATTTCTGGATATGCTTAATAAAAAAAAAAAAAAAAAAAGAAGGATTGTAATAGTTTAATAACAGGGACCACATAGATATTAAACAAGATAGGGCTGAGCGACAAAGCCTTGAAGAACTCCTTGAATTATGTCCTTAAATTATTAAGCATGCAGGGGGCTTGTGACAGCTTGCTGAGCTCTTGTATAGAGGAAAAAAGCCAGGTATGTGCTTTGCCATGGCTACCTACAGCTAGTCAATCGGTTGACAGTGCGGTACGAGTTTCAAAAGCAGCTAGACGATCCAACAGGATGAGGGCAGCCACTTCCTCCTCATCCTGGATGATCCGCAGCTGACCCATCACGTAAAAAAGGTATTTATTTCATTTTACAACCACATTTGGTTACTATGACCTTACAAACAAATGTTAAAAACAAATATTAGTAGATGGGAGGAGGAGTTGGGTAGGAAGGAATGCATTAGTGTGAGGGGAATCGAGTGTCCAAGAGTCGTAAAGGTGGGTGACATCGTGGTTGATAGCATGCAGGACTGGGAGGGTATAGGACCCCATGCAATTAAGGTATAAGTTCAAGTGTAAGACTTGCATCATTCATATTGTTAAGTTTCCTTTGGCATGCGCTGATATTGTTTGTGAGATCATGATCGCATATGATTGGGGGGAGTGCAGAACCCATGCAGCGATAATCACCGATCTGGGTTCCTGTGTATCATCTCAGGGTGCTTTCTTTGGTTTTGTCCAGTTCACTAAACGGGTGAATGAGGTTTCCTTCTTTGAGATGTCAGTGCTAAGTGAAGGGCAGGGAGTGGATGAGTACGCAGCACTTTTGCGGCTTGAAGTCGTGACCCTCATTCCTTGTCCTGTTACAACAGTGATCAGTTTTTTCTTTTTTTATCCTCCTGAATTTTCCGTCCCAGATGAGGCTGGCAACAAGATTTTATTTGTTGTGATTTTTATGGCTGCTTTAATAAAAGCTGCAACTTTCTGGGTGATTTCGAAGTTATAATCCCCAGATGTAGTAACAGTGTACTTTTTTATTCTTACTCGTGTATGACACAACATTTGATTTGACATGTGTCCAGACAGGATTTTCTGCACTTTGAATATCATTCACAGTCTAATAGGATGCGGGTGGTGTTTTCTACTGCAGCGTCATTGTAAAGACATTCTAGCTTCTCAGTTTTGTTCCATATATGCCTTCGGTCCTGACGGTCGAGCAGATTGAGCTTTGCAAGGTTGCAGCTTCCGCATTCTCCCCTGCCTTGCAGGGTAGTAAGATATGGTTGCTTTTGTGGGTGCAGTTTGAAAGCCTCTCTCCATGGTATGCTCTTAATCCTGCCTGCATTTTCTTACTATTGTGGTTGATTGAGTTCTATATTGTGCCTTTTTAGTGTTGTTTTGTAGCACTCACATCTCAGAAGAGAGTTTCAGTTTCTTTGCCTCTTGTGCTACTTGGGCTGATTTGCAGGTTTGATTGGTTGGGTTGTCAAGTTCTTCCCAGGCTTTGTTGAAGAGATGGACTGAATATGCTTTGCTCAGTCCATCACCTTTTTCCTGTGCTGTAGCTCAAATGGGGTAAATGCACAGACTGCTTCTGAGATCTGTAGTAGAGATTTCCACAGTTTACTCTGCGAGGTCCCTATGTGTGAAGTATTCTTCCTTCTACCACGTCTGCTCCATAACTTGAAAAAGAGTGCATTTTGCTTGTGCAGTGGTTGGCAGATAAGGCAATATGTTCCCTTTGAGCATGACTGGAAATGTTTCTTCTAACGAACGATGTGGGGCGTTTTCACCCCACTTCCCAGTTGCACAGCCATAGTTGCATGTTCATGCTCCAATGTAAACCTTCCTTTTACTTCTTAAATTTCAACAGTTTTATTCTAATTTTTTCCATGTACTCTATTTTTTCGCACCACATGCAGGGTATCATGCTATTTTCAAAAGCTTCTCATGCTCAAGCTATGCCTCGACCAAGAACACGGAGAAAACACATGAATCGTCCGAAACAGTTTTCTTTATTTCCACCCAATGCATTTCGGTCTCTGTAAGACCTTCTTCAGGGGTAACTACAAATATCAATTGGAAAAACAACCATTACTACACATATCCAAATAACTTTACATGCATATCACCCAAATAACATGCTCAGAAACAACATTTTTTTTATATCATATCCTTAGTGTTGAGTACTTCCCCTAATGAACAAATAAAACGATTTCCACCTTCGATGTCTCATTATTTTTTCAAAATATCTACATCACTCCTCCAGCTTCCATATTTTTCACTCATAAAAATACCTCACACTCACACTTTTCAATATCCCACTATTCTCACACTCAAATTTCTCGCATTCACGCTGTTACCATCTCCTCCCTATTCTCGCACTCAAAACCACTCGTACACTCTCGAAACACTCCTCGACCGTCACTCCTTATATGCCACCAATTCTCTTCAACTCCCAGACTCAGACTACTTGCAATCAATCTCTTTCACTCATCTCTCCCGCAACTACTTACAAGTCCCTACATCACTCCAATTCCCGAACTTAAACTATTCACGCATACCCCACCTACTCGCAATACAATTTCCTCTTTCTCTCACACTCAAACCACTAACAAACATCCAATCCCCTCGACCACCACTCCTCACATACCTGTGAAAACTCCAATGTGATCCCAACCTCCATTGTCGAAAGAATGTTACCTCCTCGTATAACCGCTCGTTTTTAAATCGCCACCGTCATAACCCCTCCCTCGTTCGTAAATGTGAATTAACCACCTGACTGTCCCTTATCGACCCCACCCCTGGTTTTCCGAAAAAACTACAGTTCCCATGATTCATTGTGTTCTCAAAAATCAAAAATTCCAATCCTCGAAAAATGTTGTTTGTGCGTTCTCATTACTTCATTCCTTATTGCAAATGTAATTCTGCTAAATTTTTCTAAAGTTCAACATTCACATATACATGCAGTTGCTGAATTTCCAATGTACTAATGACTCAAAACACTCTTCGGAAACGCGATATTATGCCATACATGTGGTGAAGATGACCGTCTTGACAAAAATAACTCCAATTCACTGTCGGGTGCAAACCATCGAAAGGGCAAATTCGTACAATGATCATCAGGGATGATGGGATGCACACCTGCTTGTAAGTTCAACTGTCTTTCCAAATGTAATCCAAGATTGCGTGCTCACTGGGTAAACGCCTTGCCCTGATGGCATACTGCAAAACTAACGAACGATGTGGGGCGTTTTCACCCCACTTCCCAGTCGCACAGCCATAGTTGCATGTTCATTACACAGAATACAAACTCAAATAATGAATTGAGACCAAAATCCAAATTTGTGCCACCTGCAGCCACTTATCACCATAATATCGACCAGTTTTACAATAATGTAACTAGGGAACTTTACAAACTGGAGACCCCTAACCCTTATACACGTGGAAGGTCTGGTAATATCACCCAGTTGGAGAGGCAGGCCCTGGATAGACTGAGAAGGGATCCCAATATTGTAATTAGAGAAGCGGATAAGGGGGAAATGTGGTTATAATGAATCATCAGGACTACATAAAAGAGATAGAGCGACAATTGAAGAATGATTTGTATTATAGAAAAATTGATACTAATCCTATCCCTTATGTGACTAACAGAATCAATGAAAGATTGAGTGATTGGCAGGATATAGGTCTATTGACTAATGATGAGTTTAAATATTTGCGGGTAGAGAGTCCTACTTTCCCCTGCATCTACATACTCCCAAAAATTCACAAGACAGGTGCCTTCCCCCGGGAAGACCGATCATCTCGGGGTAGGGTCACCTACAGAAAAACTATCTGAATATGTAGATGCTAGATTACAACAATATGTACATAATTTACCATCTTACATCAGGGATACGAAGGACATTCTCGTCAAGTTCAAAGACTTTCAGTGGGCTGACGAGTTGCTCTTCGTTACATTTGATGTAGAAAGTCTTTATACATGTATAGATAAAAAATTTGGAAAAATGGCCATACAAACTTTTTTGGACAAAGAGGATGCCTCACTCTTCGAATATAATGAGATGATAATGGAGATGGTGGATATTATTTTGACCTTAAACTTTTTCCTACATGATGGTCATTGGTACCAGCAGGTACACGGGACTGCGATGGGTTCCAGGTTTGCTCCCTCTTATGCATGTCTCTTTATGGGATGGTATGAGAGGGAGCATGCCTGGAGCAGAGGTGCTCTCCCCTGGATTGAACACATTGTGTTCTGGGGGAGGTACATTGATGACATTATGTGCTTATGGTCAGGTACCGTGGATCAGCTGGAACAATATCTTTATTATCTTAATGACAACAACTTGAATGTTAAGCTTACTATGGCCTGGAGTAAGGACAGGATTAATTTTTTGGATGTCCAATTTTATGTTGAACAAGGAGTAATTCAAAGTAAACTGTTTAGAAAGGAAACTGCCTGCAATGGGATTCTCCATGCAGCAAGTGCGCATGCCAAATCTGTGATCAATAACATCCCATTTGGGGAAATGATGCGTATAAGACGCAATTGTAGTGAGGAATCCACTTTTCAAACCAATTTGCAGTTAACTAAACGTAGATTTTTAAAAAGGGGCTATGATCGGAAGGTTGTGGAAAAAGCAGCATCAAGAATACAGTGTACACAGAGAGAGGATACTCTAAGAGAGAAACCTGCGTTGAATAGACAAGAAGTTGAAAACTCTATTGTGAGATTTGTGACCCAATATACGGTGCATAGTGGTACTATTTTTAACATCTTTAAAAAACACTGGCATCTTCTAATTGAAGTTCCGGGCCTCAAAAATCACATAAAGGAACGACCATTAATAACATATAGGAGAGGATCATCATTCCGCAATTCATTATGCCCAAGTTATGTGACTAGTACAACAAATACAACATCCTGGTTACCGCCTAAACCCAAGGGTTTTTTTACATGTGGCACCTGTATCTCTTGTACCTGGGGCAGAAACAAAACTATGACCTTTTCATATAACTCTACAATACAATATACAATTGACCAATTTATAAATTGTAATACTACATTTGTAGTATATGTTTTGGGGTGTAAATGTGGCAAAATATACATTGGAAGTACAATCCGATGTTTGAAACATCGCATACAGGAACACTGTAGGGCTATTAAGAATAGAGATAATAGATATCCTATTGTTGAACATTATATTGCGGAACATCCGGATGACACCTCAATGTGGTTCCATGGTATTGAACATGTTGTGACACCAAGGAGAGGAGGTAATAGGGAACTATTACTAAGACAGACCGAGGCAAAATGGATTTGTCGCCTTAGGGCCACACTGTTGGGACACAATACAGATACTGAAATGCACTATTTTTTATGATATTACAGCTAGTATGTTGGTAAGTTTACCATAACACTCTGGTGAGGAACGTAATTAAGCTGTGTATTATGCTACAAAATTGGCATTGTTTTATCTTAATTAGACGAACAAAATATACTAGGTAATCCTTTGGGTTTTTGATCTTTGTAGTTTAACATTATGGTTTGGGATTTTTCTTGTGGTATATATTTGAAGGATAGACAAATTCCTATTGGATGTCCAATCAAAGAGTATTTTTACGAATATAGTGGTGCTTAAATATGAGAAGTTCGGTATGATCTTAATTTCAAAACATGACTTCAGCTATAATAAGTGTGGAACTTTTCATGTCCCCTTGAACGAACTTGTTACCTTTGGTACAATATAGTTGGAAGGAAGAGATTGACTGTGCTTTTCGGATCTTGATATATTGAATATATGATCTCGTTTATGAATCCCGGAGCGTGACTCTAACTAACAACTAACAAATTCTTTCTCTTGTTATATGGTGGTCACCCTTACATTATCTTTTCTATAAATACTTTACTTCCAAATACAAATAGGACAGTACGTCTAATTACGGTGCGGTCCGTCGAAAATTATGAATTGTCTATTGCAATAAGCCTCTTACAAATGGTGGAGTCTTTCGTATTTACAATACATCTTATGGAGCGCTTTTATGAATATAGGGGCGCCTAAACATGAGAACTTTATACGATTTTAAATACAAAATATGTCTCCAGCTAAAATAAGTGTGGAACTTCTTAGGGCCCCTTGAACGAATAGGTTACTTAGATACAATACAGCTAAAAAGAAGGTATTGGTTGTACTTCTCAGATCGCGATATACTGGATATAAGAAAAAAATTTCGAAACCCGGTGCGTATTTGAACTTACTATCTGTTTAATAATTTTATCCCTTGAAATATTGCGGTTACCTCTTAAATTATTCTCAAAACTTTTTATTTTATGTTTAATTACAAATGGTTAAGTAAATTGAATTACCCCACGCTGATCATACTAAAACGCATATAATATAGAATTACGTTTAAATTACGGTGTGGGTTGTTACTAATTTTGAATTGCTATTAGAATTTGCCTCTTATAAATGGCGGCTATTATCGTATCTATATTACATTTATCTACACGTCCTTACGGCAATAGACAAGTGCGGGTGACGTCATTCCGTTAACGAACATGCCCTTTATAACGATGGAGGGAATATGGCGCGGGTGTTTGAATTACAACCCCGAATAGGAACATTGAAGTACGCCGTATTAGGGTAAGTTGTGATACTGACGAATTAAGCGCCATTATCAGGATTTACATTATGGGAATTACTGTTGGCGTGGTCTTTTTGTTATAGGTTGACCGTAATATTTTCTTAGACTAATTTGGGAGGTATCGGGTTATGGAGTATTCCTTACAAATACGACGGCAAAAAACAATTGCGGGTGACGTCTTTCCGTCAACGCACATGTACCTTAAAACGATTGAGGGAATCTGGCTCGGGTGTTTAAATCATAACCCCTAATATGAACATTGGAGTACGCCGCATCAGGGCAAGTTACGATACTGACGTACGAAGCGATATTTTGATGGTTGACATTATGGGAAGCACTGCTGGCGTTTTCTGTTTGTTATAGGCTGACCGTTATACTCTTTTGGACCAATTTGGGAGGTAATTGGGCTATGGATGGTTAAATGTGAATACGATAGCTTCTCATGACCTTGTTTTATATGCCAGGCTTTTCGAGTACCGTCGGGGAGGCTTTTGCTGTATCATACCTAGTATTGAATAAAGTAGGTCAATTTTGGGTATCCCTTTAGATATATTGGCGTATCATGAATAAAAAAATATTTTTTCGTGAGAGGTCACTCATATATGGTTGGGAAAGCAATAATATTACACTATTTGATAGAGATGAGTTGCATTTATCTGTTCCTTTATCTTTAGGGCGTGTTTTCCCAATCTTGAATATACCCAACCTAGGGTTTTGGATCGCATAAATTTGATTAATATCCAGGATAGATCTGGTACCATCACTTACAGATAAGTAAGGTGAGAAGAATATACACTTTTGTATATGTGACCTTTCGATTTTGTAAAAGGTTAAAATGTCGATTGAATTCGGCTTACTTGACCCCTCTTTTTATATTAGGATACGCTAATTTTAAGCTTTCAAACCTTGGATTGGTGGCTTGTGATCCGCAACACAATGGTGACGATTTATCCCATGTCTTTGATGAATATATATGAGGTGAGAATAGCCTTATCACAATGATAAATACTTATAGATAACTGCATTTTTATATGCTGAAATATATATAGACAGGTTTATTATTGAGAGAAATTTTGGAATATCCTAGGCGTTTTTTAAACACCTCTTTATGGTTATGTCTTGGTTCTGTGGCTTTTCCTTTTGTTTCTTTCTGTTTTCTTTCTCTTTTCCCCTTCTTTTTGATTTGGTGTTTTTATTATGTTAAATATTCATTGAGAATATGCTAAGTATTAGATTCTGGTATACTAAGGTTAGAAAAAGGTTCTTTTTAAAAAACTTTTCACTTATGTTTTGACTGTTTTCTGTATGTTGTCCCAACAAGGGACTCCTTTATTGATTCTTTTTTACTTCTCTCTGTTTGATAAACAGACTGTGCATGTTTTTATAAACAAAAATTGGTTTCTTTATATACAAATTGGATTTTATTATATGTTTAAGTTCCCCTGTCTATTGTGTGTGTGTTCCTTTTGATGTATTCTGTCGTTTAGTATGTACATATATAAATGTGTGTAAGTTTAGTTGTCTAAATAATTGTTTGGTTTCTAATGTGATATATTGTATGTGTATATATGTGGTTGGTTCTGTGCTTTTATTGTGTGTTTTTGTAGTTGTTATTTATATACATTTGGTCTTACATACGATTTTATTAACACTTTCAGCCCTGATGAAGTTCCAATAGGAACGAAACGCGTTGGCTGACTTTTGCTGTTCTAAACTCCTTTTGATACAAAATAAAGAAAATACACTTTGGAAAAGTTGGAAACACTGTGGACTCATTTAATCGGTGCACCTTCCCCTTTGCAATAAAGCTTACCTCTGGGAAATCAGTGGAGACCAAGTACGGCGGGCTCCGGAAGTGTATGCACGGAACTTTGGACACTTTTGTAATATTTGGATTAGAGGTGCAGTACCTCAGTCAGCCGTATGTTCTTCTGTTTGGTTATTTAAGAAATTGGGGTTGTTGGCCGACTGTGAGTATGACGGAGGGGCGGCTTCTCCATTTGAGTGGAGGAGCGTCGCCCCACAAAGAAGAGCCCCGGTCCAGAGCTGAAAAATAACAAGCATTTGCAATGCGATAGGTCTCGCAAATTTTGAAAATTAGAGCTCTTGGTGTTAGAAATGACAATGGTTTTTAATTTTGTTTTCTGTATATAGTGGAGTGATGATGTTTGCATAGTGCTATTTCTATTCATATGACCTTGCGGCGCTGGAGAACCAGAAAATGGGAAATAGGTTACAAGGGGGGGGGGGGGAGACAAGAGTAATATGCTGGCTGTAGAAAAAAAAGTAACTATGGAATTATATGCTCTTGAAGCCTCAAGATTTTAAACTGGACTATGTATTTCACAAACATGATACATAATCCACATTTAAATAGTTGTCTAAGGAGCTTTAGAATGCCTAAGCATTTACCACATGTGGCCCTAACATGATCTTGCATAGAAAGACTGTCATAATATAACATGTGTATTTGTAAAGCACACGTTCACCCAGGGAGGTGTAGGGAGGTGCAACGAGGAGAAATGTTTTCATTTCTCCTCGTTTGTTCCTCTTTCTATGCTTGCTTCATTCTGCAGCACACATAGAAAGAGGGAATCACCTTTTGTGATTTTGTTTTGTGCAGGAAGGTGTCCCTTCCTGCACAAAAACAATCATCCCCGCAATGCAGGCACCCTTGCACCACGGTGCAAGGATGCCTGCGTCGGCACATGGCAGCCAATTGTGCACCAGCGCAGGGGAGAGCAAAGGGATCCGTCATATCATTGTAGATATGACGCATCCCTTTGTTTCCAAAGTAACGTTCGGACACACCCTTTCATATGGAGGGCCATTTAAAGAAGCAAACTGCATGTCCGCGCAGCTCTTTTTGAGCACGACTGGAAATGCCTTGCTCTTGATTTCCTTGTAGGCAACTGTTTTGCCAGTTTCGGAAGGTGCCTGGCTCCCCGTAGGTCGAGGTCCATCTTAGAAGGGACTGATTCCCTGTTTTATAATTTTATGTGTTTCCTCTGCACGCTTTTTTTTGTTATTATTACAATACCAGTAGCAGCTCCTACATAGGGGAGCCTGTGAGGGTCTGCTGGGTTTCTGGACCTCAGTTTTCACTTTTAGTTTCCCCCCTGATTTTAAGATTCGCTCTCACAGTGCTAGTTCGGACACGCCCCTTCATATGGAGGGTCATTTAAAGGAAGCAAATTGCGGCCCGTGCGCAGCGGGCGAGCCTTTGGCACGCCAAAGGCAAGTCCGTCTATGCCCGTTTGCGCCCGTCTGTGCCTGTCCGTGGCCAGAACACGCCAGGCATCAGGACCACTGGTCGACAAAATATCGAGCGAAGACACTATACAGGTAAGGAACTTTTAGATTTAAATTTTAACAGTTCTAATACTATTTGTAGCTGATACAATCCTGCGGGTCATTCCTGCTCCCAAAGTCTATACAGTTGCATCAGTGTTTTTTTCTTGCTAGAGGCTTAGGACCACAAGCCAGGCCAGGCCTCTGACGTAGGGCCTGCTGATATAAGGGCTAGATAAACCTTTTAAAAGAGGTGAAGGGCTGGCCGTAATTTACTGAGAAACCTTTGCAGCCACATTTTCTCCTGTTCTTAATACGGAATGTGAAGCACTGTACTTTTCACCCTCAACTTAATCCCCCAAAATCTGACATTTTCTTATATTGTCCACCAGGGTCTAGGAGCATGTTATTAACAACATCCACTCACTTCTATAATTAGGACTTTGCTCAAGCGATCTCACCATCTTGGGTGATTTTAACTTTCATCTAGGAGATGTCACTGATAAAGAGACAGTTGCCCCACTTGATATAATGTGTACAGTAGGATTATCACAGTGAGTTAACAAAGCTACTCATAGGGCAGAGCATACTTTGGATGGACTACTTACATCATATTCTGCTATTATAGTGAAAGATGCAATACTGCTACCTTGGACATATCATTCAGCCATCCTGTTCAAAATTGAGACTTTTGCGACCATATCAGATAATCATAACAGTACTCGGCCAGTAGGCTACAGGGCATGGAACAGAATTGACACTGACCACTTATTGCAACACTTGAACTACTCACAGCCTACCTCCAACTTGAATCCTGAGATAGCCACCAAGGAATACACAGATTAGCTTAATTCGGCCTTTAATAAGGCAGCACCAATCATACAGGGATCGGGAATCAGGAAAGACTCCTTCCTCTCCCTGGTTCTCGGAAGCACTGAGGCTAGAGAAACAAAATTGCAGGAGATTAGAAAGACGATGGAGATCGCAGTATGAAAACCTAAAAAAGGAAAACGAAAAACACGCATTATCCAAACTCAAAACTCTAATAATCAATGAAAAAAGCAATTTTTTCACAAACAATAGAAACGGCCAAAAATTCTTCGAAATAATTATTTCAGGAAGTAAACAAACACCACACTATCAAGAAATAAAGTGAATATGAGGAGTCAATCCTTCTGCGACAGTATTGCAGTCACCATTAGAGATATAGTAAATAAAATATATTCCTAATTTGAGGCTGCAACATCCAGTGATTCCGGTGACAAAATCCCTGTAATCGATTTCAGAGACAATGGGTTTTCCAATGTCTCTCCTGTTACTAGTGAACAGGTAGAAAAATTGATTCTAGCAGCAAAATCAGGTTCCCTGTTGGACCCTTGTCCTCCATTCACTCTTAAAACTATTGCCAGGATGATAGGTACTAATATATTTTTAATGACATATTTCTGTTTGGAGTTTTTCCCACTCAGAGAAAAAAATGCCTCCATTTTGCCACTCCTAAAAAAATGGATCTTGATGTATCTAATACTAATAATTATCGCCCGATATCTCGCTTGCCTCTGCCTGCGAAATTAGTGGAGAAATCCACGAACCAACAGCTGGCACAATATATTCATGATAATAGTTTGCTCGATCCCACTCAATTTGGCTTCCGCTCAGATTACAGCACTGAGACTGTGCTGATTAAAGCTACCGACGAGATAAGGGCTATGATGGACAAGGGCGGAGCAGAAGCCCTGATTCTCCTCAACTTGTCTGCAGCGTTTGGTACGGTGGATCATAGATTGCTGAGACAACGTCTAAAAATACTAGGCATTAATGAATCAGCCCTTGCGCTGCTCACCTCATTTTTGGCTGACAGAACACAGTCAGTAGCTATGGATAGTTTTTAATCTGCCCCTTATTCTTTACCCTGTGGGGTTCCACCGGGTTCTTCCCTCAGTCCGACACTATTTAATATTTACGTGTCTGAACTAGCACCTATGATTCAAAAATTTGTCTTTAATTTGACATCATTCGCTGATGACACACAAATTGTGGTCTCATCGTTTAAAAATGAACCATCTATCTCACTACGTTTTCAGGACTGTATGTGGGAAATAAATACCTGGATGAGTAAGCATTGCCTAAAGCTCAATTCAGATAAAACTGAGGTAATAATATTCGACAGCCTCTCGCCAAACTGGGATGCCTCTTGGTGGCAGGTTGAGCTGGGCGATCTTCCTAAACCAGTAGCTAAGGCTAAGAATTTAGGGGTGCAGATTGATAAAAAGATGACATATGTAAATCAAATAAATGTAACTGGCTCCTCTTCTTTCTTAATAATTAAGAAAATAAAGAAAATTCTCCCTTACCTGCCAGCCAATACTAGGAAAACCGTCATGACTGCATTGGTGCTATCTAAATTAGATTACTGCAATGGTTTGTATTTGAACATTCAAAGTCAACACTTTAAAAAGTTGCAGATGACACAAAATGCAGCCGCTAGAGTCTTGCTCAACTTGCCCAAATTTCAGTCGGTTTCCAAAGAAATACAAAAACTGCATTGGCTTCCAGTGGGGAGCCATATTAAGTTCAAGGCTTTATGCCTGGCTTATAAAGCCTTTAATAACACAGGTCCTGTTTTTCTCAGAAATCTTTTAACTGATACCAACCCAGTGGACCTCTACATTCAACAGGAGCTAAATATATGATCATTCCCAGATTTCACAAAACTAACTGGGGTGAATGAAGCCTGACATAAGGAACGGCTAAGCTGTGGAACACCCTTCCCCTGCATATTAGATCTTTGACTTCATTGATCTCCTTTAGGAAGGAGCTCAAAACGTGGCTTTTTCTGAACTAGTTTCCCTTCTTCCAGTTATGTTCTCTCTGAGCTTCAGCGCCAAGATACCCCAGGGTATTCATGCGCTTAATAAGTTGTAATAACATAACATAACCTCCAAAGTGTTCGGTGAAGCAAAGCATACCCCCAGCAATTGCATTTTTGGGAGGAGTTTGCTAAGGCTAGGAAATCTATTTTTTTTATTTTTTATTTATTATAAATCTTTTTATTAACAATGCTCATGAGACCATTCAGTACAAAACAATATGATAAAGCACATTTGGAGATACCACAAAAGTTGACCGCAAAAAATAATCAATGGGGAACAGCGAGGACAATCGATCATCATCTCTCTCACCTTTCCGTGCCCGCCCCAGACTCTCTGTACTTCCGCCATGGCCCCCACACTTTCTTCCATTTCTTGGTACACCCCCTGCTTTTGTACACAGTTTCTTCGGCCCTCTGGCACCAGTCAAGGTCTTGCTCCCATTCCTCCCAGCACGGGGGTATCTGTGCCCCCCATCCCCGAGCAATATTTCGTTTCGCCACTCCCGCTGCCAGAGCTAGCCATATTTCCACATATCTGGACCAGTCAGTGTCGCCTTTGATCATCAGTAAAAGCCACTTAGGCTCCAACGGAACCGTCCCCCCCACCACCCTCGACATGATGTCCGTGACCCTCGTCCAGAAGAGGATGATCTCCGGACACTCCCACAGTATATGAAAGAAAGTGCCCTCTCGCTGACACCCCCTTAGACATAATGCCGAGTGACTCTTGCCCCATGCAAAAAGGTGCGTGCGAGGATAGTAGGTACGGTGCAGGATTTTTAGCTGTACCGGCCTGAACCTTGAGCGGATCGCGATTTCTCTAGAACTCTGTATCGCATCCTGCCAATCCTCATCGTCGATATCTCCAAGGTCCTTGGCCCAGGCTGTCCTAAGAGCGGTCAGGGGGTCGGGTATGTTGTTTATTACTTTACGATAGATAGTGAACGTGGGTTTCTCCATAATGGGGTCCAGTAGCAACCTATCTTCCATTGGGGAGTACTCCGGAATGGACGTACCTCTTAGTATGTGTGACCGAAGGGCATGTAGGAGTCGTACATGATGATATCTTTGCGACTGGTGTAGGTTGTATTCCCTTTGGAGGTACTCAAAGGAGCGGGGGGAATCCCCTTTCCAGATGTCACCCAAGTACTCAATGCCAATTAGCTTCCACCCCTTGAACCCGGTTAGAACAGACACCTCCTGCAGTTGCTCCCCAAGCCACAGTGGGGTTCTCCCGGTCAGTGTGTTCGCCCAGCCTAGAAGTTTATTAGCCTCTTTCCAACACTGCAAAACTACTCTGGTGTGTTCGGGCCACACCAGCTGCAACCTCCGACCGTAAAGGAGGGGTTCACAATTGCCCCCAGGCATAACCATCCTATCTACTCTGTATGCAGGTTCACTACTGTCCGTATAGACCCAGTCATTTATCACCTGGAGCTGCGAAGCCCAGTAATATAATTTGACATCTGGGAGCGCCAGTCCTCCATCGTATACACCCCTGTGGAGCTTGTGCAACGCAATTCTAGGGGACCCTCCGTCCCACAGCAAGGTTCGCAATTCCTGTGATATTTGTTTAAACATGCTCGGGGGGACAGGATAAGGTGTATTCTGTAGAATGTAGAGTAGTTTCGGCAATGTAAGCATTTTAAATAAAGCCGCCCTGCCCATGAGAGTGAGTGGAAGAGAACGCCAATGACTCACATCAGCGCGCAGGCGGGCCAGTTGGGGTTCAAGATTTCTATCAAAGAATACCTTCTTGTCCCTCGTAACATAAACTCCTAAATATTTAAACCCCTCGGTCACCACCGAGGCGGAGCACCGAGAGGGGACCCGAGGAGGGGGACCGGATAGTGGGAAAATCACTGATTTTGACCAGTTAATTGTATAACCTGTGTAGCTGCCAAACAGCTCAAAAAGTTGCAGCACCCGAGCAATCGAGTGGTAGGGTCGCGCCAGGTACAGAACGATATCGTCAGCGTAGAGGGAGATACGCTCCTCCCACTCCTCCGTTGCCCCCAGTCCCCAAATCGCGGGGTCCCTCCTGATCCAATGGGCCAGTGGTTCCAGCGCTAAAGCAAAGAGGAGGGGAGATAGACGGCAGCCCTGCCTGGTACCTCTCCGTAAGGAGAAGGCCCTCGATATAGCCCCATTGACCCTCACCCGGGACGTGGGTTGTTGGTACAGAAGTCATACCCAACTGCAGAAGATTGGGCCAAAGCCCAGTCTCTGTAGGACCATAAACAAATATGGCCATTCGATACTATCAAATGCCATCGAGGCATCAAGTGACATCAATGCCGTCTGTGTGTTCCCAACATCCTCAGTCATATACAGCACCCCATATAGTCGCCTTAAATTATGACGGGTGCTTCTGCGGGGCATGATTCCAGATTGGTCAACGTGCACTACCTCCGATATAACAGACACTAGCCTATCCGCTAGGGCTTTAGCCAGGACCTTGGCTTCCACGTTTATTAAAGATATGGGGCGGTATGAAGTGCACTGGTCCGCCGGTTTCCCTGCCTTGTGGATCACTACGATCGTCGCTGCTCTCTGGTCAGGAGGGAGTCTCCCGGACTTGCGCGCCTCTACGAATATCCTAAGAAGGGGGGCCGTTACAATCGCCGCCTGTCTTTTGTAAATCTCCACTGGGAGCCCATTCGGCCCGGACGCTTTTCCAGACTGTAAGGAATTGAGAGCATTCCCGAGCTCCTCCTCTGTAAAGTCCGCCTCAAGTCTTTCACTCATTTCAGTGGACAGCGTGGGCAAGGCAAAATCACACAGAAATTCCGCGCAGTCATTTTCGGTCCTACTGCATACTGGCGAATATACCCTTTCGAAATGTGCCGCAAAAGTCTCTGCTATTTCTGCGCTAGTTGAGCGAAGCGAACCAGATGAATCCCTTACCTCAGACACCCACAAACGGTCCCTATCCCGGCGTTCCAACCACGCCAATAACTTCAGAGCCTTATCCCCCGCATCATAAATGCGATGTTGTGTGGCCAACGCATAGGCCCGTGCTTCTCCCTCGGCCAGGGCCCTAAGGTTTCTTTGTTTCAGCATCAAACTATGGCGACGGTCCACAGAGGAGGCAATCCCACCATCTCCTTCCAGTTGCGCAATCTCACCCTCCAGCTGCCAGATCTGGAGAGATTCCTCCTTCTTTTTTGCCCCAATCAGTGCCTGAGCCAACCCCAGTAACACAGTCTTATAGGCCTCCCACACCGTGATTTGGGACTCCACCGATCCCTGATTTTCTTTGAAATAAAGCTTAGATCCCTCCCGGAGCTTCTCCCCCATGGCTGGGTCCCTGAGGCGCCAAGGGTCTATCCTCGGATATGTCGCCCTGTTGACTACTGGGCCATTAAGTGGGACACAGACGGGGGAATGATCTGAAATCCCCCGCGCCATGAATGTAGTCTCGGAAAAGTCCCCCATTTGGTCGTTACGAGTGAGGAAATGATCGATCCTAGAGAAGGATCCATGTCTCGCGGAGTAATACGTGTACTGCCTGAGCGTAGGGTTATGTGCCCGCCACAGGTCGCATAGTCCAAGGGCTGTGACGAAGTCTACCAGGACCCGTTCTCCCTGCCCGCTCTTCGGTGAGCTGGACCGATCCAGTTCCGAGTTCATGACTGCATTTGTGTCCCCAACAATAAGAAGAACACCCTCGGGTAGACCCATCAGAAAGGAACTCAACTTTGGGAGGCTCGTGGAGTGAAGGCCAGGGGGCAAGTAACAAGAACAGAACACTACGATGCGCCCCTCCCACCTACCCGCAGCCGCCACAAGGCAGCCAGCCTCGTCTGTCCATGTGCCTGTGATAACTAGGGGCAAGGTGTTACGTACCAGGATTCCCACCCCTCGTGATCCAGAGGTAAACCCAGAATGGGCCACCATCTTGTAGCCGAATCGGTCCAGGGCCCTACATCTACTCCCCCGCAGGTGCGACTCCTGGATCAGGACTACATCTGGGGCGTGTCTTTTTAGGTGCTGTAATACTAGTGTGCGTTTGATTTTGTTGCCCAGCCCATTCACATTCCAGGTCCACACCCGTATCTTAGCCGGATCGCACATCATCACGAAAGATTCTCGACCCCCTCGGATACTCCCTTGTCCCCTCTGTGCCCCCACGGTGAATCCCCAAACATTGATGTATATCTTGGTCTCGAGCGAACTTCCCCATCCCCTGAATTAAGGTGAACCAAAGACCCAACTCCCCCCTCCCTGCCGCCCTGCTAGGTGAGTCCCCAACCTCCCACCAGTCAAACTTGCAGAGTGCCTGTCGCCCCAACAATTCAAGAACAAACATTTGTGAGGAACCGTGAACTTGCAGTCAGCCGGACGGACTACACATCAGTTAACGAATGTCACATGCCCACACTACGTATGTTTGGTTAGCAACCCAGATACCAGCCTACACCAGCGCTCCATCCCTCCGTGAACACGGAGGAAACAATCCCAAGTCACAATTCATGTAGTGTCGAGGTCCATTACGAAGGGCACCAGCCCCCCACCTCCCCAGAGGTCACATTATAATTGGCCCCTCACCCCACTTCTAGGAACCCATAGGGCGCATTTGAAAACAGCCCGTAGACTTAATAATGTTCGAACTACCCCAAAGTCACTTAGCTGTCCGCTGATCCTGTCTGGCTGCCGGTTGACCGCTCTTCGTCGAGCTCAGTGTCCTCTCCGCCGTGGCGGGACTCAGGGTGATGCGGGCTGCCCTTCCGACCAACAGTCCGCCAGCCCTCCAGCCAGTCACTGGCCTCTTCCGGCGCCTCGAAGAAGTACGCCTTTCCTCCATCCAGGATTTTGAGCCTAGCCGGGAAGAGCATCATGTACTTCACTCCCTGTTCTCTGAGGGCTTTCTTCACTCCATCGAAGGAGCGCCGCTGACATTGTACACGGAGCGTGAAGTCTGGAAAGAACCAGATGGTGGCATTCTCCAGCTGTAGATCGCCGTGCACTCGCGCCGCCTGCAGGATAGCGTCTCTGTCCCTGAAATTCAGGATGCAGGCGATGATTGTGCGAGGAGGGGCCCCCGGCCGGGGCTTTCCCCCCCAATGCCCTGTGGGCCCTCTCGACGGAGAAAAGTTGGATAGGCGTTTGGGCTTCAGATGATTTAGCACCAGGTCCTCTATAAACCAGTCAGTAGAGGGTCCTTCCATCTCTTCCAGCACCCCCACCACACGGATGTTATTGCGCCGGGCTCGCCCTTCCTGATCCTCCAGCCGGGCATAAATATCAGCTTAGTTTTTCGTGAGGGTGGCAACTTGTTCCTCCAGCCGTTTGGTTTTGGACTGAAGGCTCCCGATGCTTGTCTCAGCCGCGGAGACCTTCTCCGGCATTTTCTTGAAGTCCGCGCGCAAGAGGTTGACTTCCTCTGTCACCGAGTCCACTTTAGGTTCCAGGGTCCCCCGGAAATCCCTTATAGCCCTCATTATGTCCTTTAGTGAGGGGTCTGGGCCACTGTCCTCGGGGTCGTCTTGCCGGTCACCTCCCGTTGCTCCCTCTTCTCGCCCCATTGCGACGGTGTACTTGTCGATCTGGTTCGTCTGCCCTGGGCCTGGTGGTTTATTGCGACCCATGATGGAGGGTATACGGTGTTCCCAGGTCACAACCAATCTGCTGAAAGGGCCCCAATCCGGATGAGCTGAACTTATACCCCTGTGCCTGGTTTGTGTGCTGGAGGGCAATCCGGCCACCGCCAGGACCAGGCGCCGCAGGGGCCTCCACCTCACCGTATGCTGCGGCGACACACACTATGCTCCGTCTGGGGAGCCTCACTTTGGGCAGAGAGGACAGTCAGGGCGTAAATGGGGTCTCCTCTAGGATGAAGTACCAGCGCTGCCCCAGGTCGCTGCCCAGGGCCGATAACCAGCGAGTATGTGAGTCTTAGCGCAGTAGGTTCGCCAGGCCACCACCACGTATCCTCCAGCAGACTTCTCAAAGTACTCCCGCAGCAGTAGGCACGCGCCCTCCCCCCGGGGGGTCTGCTAGCGTGCAGGGACCAGGCGCGCTCCTCCCGCAGTAACAAACCGGCAGCAGTCCACTGCCGCCTGAGATACCCGCTCCCAGCCGATGGAGGAAGGGCCACGCACCACCCCAGAGTCTTGAATGGCGCCGGGAGGCGCGGCACTTCAGGAGGAAGCCGCTTCCCCCTCCAGGGCGACTACGTCTGTGAAGGTTGTGCTCACCTCACTCGCCGCTGGAGATGTAGGGCCCACTGGCGCTCAATGTTTCGGCCGTGGTGACTCACGGCCCGACCCAGGCCGCTCAATACCTGGGTCGCTCGCCCTCCAGCACACTGTCGCTGACTACTCCGGCTCGGCCTCTCACCCCGATCCGCCTCAGGGAGCCGTCCGCATCAGCTCCATATTACACTGGCCGCAGCCGAAGGGGGATCGGAGGTCACCACTCACGGATCACCGGCAGGCGCCATCTTGCCCTCTCTCAGCCACAGCCCTCCGCTCGCCGTTTTTTCGTCGTCGGTCAGGTTGCTCGGGCGCCACTCGCCTCACCGGGACGCCACTGCTCTCCGGTGCAGTCAGGCATCCACGGGTGCCCCTTTAATGAACGGATGATACCGGATGATTGGGCCTATTCGCCAACCGCTAGCGCAGCGCTCTCAGCAAGCGGCCATCTTCCGCGGCTGCAAGCCACGCCCCCAAGGCTAGGAAATCTTGATGCAGCAAAAGTGAGGCCAAGATATGTAAATGACAACCCTTTTGAGTGGTTCACTTTCCAAATAAAAGTTTTTGACTCTGGGTTTCATGGATTGGGAATTTCAGGCGATGAGCTTCTTTTTTCCTTTGCTGCTTATTTGTCATTTATTTAGCACTTTTTTTGCACTGACAAGGTCAGAGAGTGCTACAACTTGCATAAGGTTCTTGGGTGTACTGGTTGGAGGGCGATACAGCACATTGCCCAAGATGGCTGTAAACTAATGGTGCTCCACTAGCCCCGTAATAGATCTATGAATCTATCCTTTAGCATGGTGCATCCATGATGGAGCCTACCCTCCCTTGACTCCTGCTACTGGTGCAGCATAGCTGTGCCTGCTCTCAGGTTTCTAGCCCTCCCGCTGCTATCCGTGCAAAGTGACATTGAGGCCTAGCTGGGCCCGTGGAGCTGAAGGAATTGAGTTACGGCCCCCCTACCTTGCTCCCCTGCGATCAGGCTTCTCAACCTCAAGAGCTTGTCCTGAGAATACTGACATAGGATATGCTGATGCCCCAATCCCCATGGGATCGATGATGGACTCATCTCACGGTGGAGCCAGGGGAGGCATAGTTCGATTGCTGATTGATCTGCTGCCTTAACAACTCCATGAAGGGAGCTCCTAATTCTAGGCACCAGGCTTGCTGGGACCCAGCCAAGATAGGCGATTGTTGATGTGACCTCTTTGCTTGTTGGTTACAAGCTCATTGATGGTTGTTGTGTGATCTTCATGGTGGTGCTAAGGGCTTGTGCACTGCGGATGGGCTGCTGCTTTCTGTAGATGACACTGTAGCATGGTCTGCCAAGGCATAGGGGAAGCTGAGACATCACTCGCTGCACAGGGCTTTTGTGA
Source organism: Calotriton arnoldi (assembly GCA_963921515.1). Lineage (NCBI taxonomy): Eukaryota > Metazoa > Chordata > Amphibia > Caudata > Salamandridae > Calotriton > Calotriton arnoldi. Next base: position 326,376 of record CAWUFW010012709.1, read on the forward strand.
GTTCACTTTAGGGCACACTTAGGGGGCCATTGCGATGCCGGATGGAAAAACCCTCCAACCGCCATGGTGTCAGAAAAAATCCCCCCACATGGGCCGCGGCATTTCCGTCGGTCAAATTACAATGCAACGTACGCAAAATCATACCGCGGCGGACGGATGTCACAAAACACCGTCCACCACGGTCGGAAAAGCTGCAAATCCGACCACGGCGGACGGGGAAAGCTGTACAACGGCTCGAAAAGACCGCTCCTGCCGCGGCATGACCGCACGGCCAATAACAATGAGAACGCGGAGCTGGCGGACCGAGCACTGCCATCCGTCCGCTTCGCACGCACACAGGCCAAATGAATGGCGGGCGGAACCAACCCCACAATAACGCCGAAGTGTGCCTGTACTCCCTGCCGCCCTCAATCACAACACACACGCCACAATGACACACCCCAACCTGCTCCTGGTAGGGAAAGACATGCGCAGCATGGAAGAGACATCTGGAGGTCATCACCCATGTGGACACACCCACATACCACAAACCAACCCCTACCTGGGCCAGCAGCCCTTGCACACCACAAGCCGAGACAGAGAGACAGTACACCATTGACTCACACTGCACAACATCACACCCACCTATCTCCACACAACACCACTCACACCCACACACCTCACACACTACACATATCTCCACCATTACCTTGCACCCTGCACCCCTCATTCATTTGTACCATGCCCCCCAAGAACATGCCCAACATCACCGACTCAGAGTTGAACGTGATGCCAGACGAGACAATCATGGCAGAACCACATTTGTCTGGGCACCTGGTCCAACACACCCCACTTGTGCGCAGGAATCAGATGTGGGCAAGGATCCACAGTAAAGTCAATGCCGTAGGGACCACCCTACGCACTGTGCGTGATATCAGGATGCGGTGGTGCGACCCCAAGGGCCGGGACAAGCATCCACTCAGAAAAAGGGACGGTGCACAGCACCGGTGAGAATCGGCCCCCTGAAAGCCCTGAATGTACATCAACACCATGTGCGAATGATGACATTCTGACATGAATGCCTACTAAAACCAAGGCAAAAGTCATGTCACCTCAATTCAAATGTGGCAGACATGAACAGCTAAGTTATGCTGTGTGCAGAACATGCTGACAAAAGTGACCTAACTCCAAAAGGTGACTCGATAGCAACAGAAGGCGAGCGTGCCATGGACAAGCCCAGCCAGCCCCCCGCCCGGAAGGTGAAGCCTCGGATGCAGAGTCCCTGGTCCGTTCAGGTGATGAGGACCTACATGGACCCTCCTGCGTGCACAGGCCAATCATTACGCATATGTTAACAGTTGCACAACATGTCCTTTCTGTGCCAATGTTCTGCTAACTCCCCCATAAGTGATTGTGGATAGTCAATCGTGGCCTCACATTCCCACAGCGAAAGCACACTTCAATGAGTGTGCAGGCACAATGAGCCTCTGTGTAGACAAGTAGTCGCTCCCACACCAGCCCAAAGACCTTCGGATACCAGGTGTCTTGACCGTCTCGCGCGATTCAGTCAGTGCTGAACACGGCTCGCCCACTATTTTCGCGGTGAACTGACATAGAGTATTGATAGCGTCTGATACTGAAGGCCGTTGCATACTTTTTATCAGACTTGTGGGCTCTGGCCTTGTCCCTCCCTTCCATGCTTTTCCGGAAGTACCACCAGGTGTCAGTCCCCCAATTTGTACACTGCATTTCGCACTTTCTAACCATTACTGTGGCTGTACAGCTGAGCGCTGGGTCTGAGATTGCTCTCACACCATGTCTGACCGTCCAGTGGGCCAGGCCGAGCCCGGTCTGTTGCAGCTGTACCGTGCCCGCATGCAGCTTCTATTTGGATGTGTCCCACTGGCTGTACTGGGCATCAGTTACAGGCTAACGTTCCGCTATGCCTACTTCACCTGCGTGCAACCCGTCTTTTCCTGCAGAAGATGTCTGTTTGAGTGGGCCATGAATGTCTGCCTTTCAAACACATCCCTTGCTGACCTGGATCATGAGCTGTGGGTGACTCCTTTGTTGGTCTAGGTGCAAGACTGCTTTGGTGAGACACGTTTATGGGATGCCTTTCAATGTGTCTGGCAGGCTGACAGCTGCGCCTGTGCGTTTGCGCAATGGCTCCTGTGCCATGCCTACATCGAACCTCTCCCAGGTTGCGATGGGATGCTCCTTGCAACCTCGTGGTGCGAGGAGCACGTCTGTTCATTCATGCTGCTGGATTGGATGGCGGTCCTCTTCGCTGAAGATGAACTGGATCGTCTCTTGGAAATAATTGCCTTCGAAGCTGCCTGTGCCTTCTTGGATTCGTAACTACTTTACAGCAACTGGAACTGTTGGTGACCAATTCAATCATCGTCTCCCTTTCTGCACGCCACCTGACAAGATGTGGCATCCAGCTCTCTGACTATGGCCCTGTCTGCATTGGCTTGGACTGTGCTGTGCTCTGCGGTCTATTGCGCTTGGTACCACAGACCAGGGCAAGTGGAGGCTGTCATCTGACTGTCGTGGACTTTGTCGTCTGGCATGAGCTCGGCTTCCATTATGCAGCTGTAGCGCACGAAGAAGACATGGCGTTGTTGTTTTGCAAGTACCCAGGGCTCGAGTCGGGGGTACACGCAGGTACACGGCACCCCCCCTCTTTGCCCGGGTTTGATGCAGTCCCCCCTGCCAGGACGCTGGTCCCCACAGGGATATGCTTAACTTGTCCCAGTGTACCGTCCAGATACCGGTAAACGTCCTGCAGCACCTGCACGTTGTCTGCAGTCCATTCCCAGCAGCAACGTGCATGCAGCAAGTGTGCCTTTTTTCACCTCCAGCCGGGCCTAAGTAAAGGGGCTATCCGGCATCCCTTTGTTTGTACATGCTGACTGGGGGACGTTTTGAATCTTACATTTGAATGTAGATGCCACAGAGGGGAACATGTGCACACAGCTTGCCATCTCTACACAGGTACATAAGGGAGGCATGCTTTTGCCTTTGTTCTGTCCCTGTATATCAATGCTGACACTGTTAGACTGTCAGATGGGTTAGTCTGTCCCAGTATTTGCACAAATCCTGTTAGTCGCACGATTTTCCTTCTTTCATAGCGCTACGTCGGGGCGTTGTGAGGTCAAGTGCATTTTGTGTTACTTGGTCAGTCCCCCCACTTCATTGTTTAGGACTTGTGCCCTTCAAGTACCTTAGTACATGTCTGTCACATGAGAGGTGTCCACAGAGCTTGTTCACTGCTCGGTCCAGGAGTACTGTCTGAACATTCTGTCCGTGGTCGCAGAAGCCTGTCCCTTGTCATTCTGTTCAGGTCATAGCACCCCAAATCAACAAGGTCTCACAGCTGCTAGAGGACACGGATCCCCTTTGATTGACATGGGAATGCCGGCCAGATGCCCCACACTTGGAGGGTCATCCATCCAGTGATGAGTGCGACACTGCCAATGTTGTGTAATCTCACCATGTATAGTCTGGGTAATGGGTTCTGCTGACAAAGGCAATAGACCAGGGACATCCCATACGACTCCTTCCTGCAAGGAATGGGGGATATGCTCGTGATTCGACGTCCCGAGGGGTTATTGATGCCACATCTTGCTTCATGTGAAATGGATATGTCACTGTGGTTACTGGTTTAGTAGTCATGCATTTTCAACCTGTTGTGGCACGTATTTAGCATGCTTTGACACTATAGTAAAAACTTCACATTTGGAAACGTTTCTTGTCTTCAAATTGTCTGCTTGTGTACATGCACTTGGATGCCTCAGAGTGAGTAGGGGAGCAAGTGAGGCAGTATGGGAATGGTGTCCTGTGCGTAGTGGTGCTTCTGGGTGCTCAGTCCCAGCATGCATGTGTTTTCAACTCCGGCGCATAGACCGGTATGTGTACGAAATCTCAGGGAAATTTGTCTGAGTCTGTGAGACGACAGCAAGGCACACAGTCATGGTCGCTCATTATTGCATCACACTCAATGGAAGTAGTTGACGATGAGCTTTAGACGCTGGTCAAGGCCTTCTTCCTCACCACTGTCATTGTCACTGGGCATGTGTGGGTTGGGTGCGAGGGTGATGTTGCTGTTCCGCCAGATGTAGCTGTCATGTGCCGACCCCGGTTACTCTGCACACACGTGTGAGATGATCTGCTCCGCCTGTCATACCACTGGCACGTTGATGGAGTGGTAGTGTTTGCGGTTCCTGGAGACGGGTTCAATTGCCTGTGGTGATAGGAGGACAATGTGTGTGCCATCAATGGCTGCCATCAACATTTGGGATGCCTCCCAGGCTGGGCCGGCTCCAGGAATCTTCATTTGTGTGGTTCAACGATGCATGTGGGTGGGCCACTGCGTGCCCGAGTTGTCACTTATGTCTCTCGCCAGGCCTGCTTCAGGGCCCCACTTTGTCTCTCCTCAGTTTCACAAGGGCCAGGGAGACGCATTCTTTCCTTCCAGATTCTCTTGCTAGATGTTGTCACTCTCAAGAAGTGTGTTTTTTCCTTGAAAGGACCTCCTGATGGGAGGCGGAGGTTTCCTGAGGTGGGAGTATCAGGCAAGTGACACTTCTCATGCTCTCACTCATGCCCTCCTCCTCGGATTACCTCTCTGCCACCCTCGTCCTTCGCCCCTCATCTCTCCATGTCCGCTCGCTCATGTGCATTTCATTTGTTGTATGGCGCTACTGATATGAGTGTGGGGTGTGACAGTGCTTCACATCACGCACACATTGTACAGAGACAATCAGTCATGCAAGTCTGTAAGTACATCAGTTAACAGGGAATGTCACGATAGCCAATGAGGATTTCAAGGTGTGGTAATAACATGTCATCCATGCTGGTGGGCAGGATTTTTATGGGCGTTTGGTCTGGAGATGCACTGACTCAGGACGTGTGTGGGGACATTTACAGGCAGTGGCAGCTAGGCACACTGGACGCCACACAAGTACGTGTGTTGGGTGTGCTAGGGATTACACGTATGTCTGATTTGCAGACAATGGACACCTCTGATTGTCTGCTTACGCCACTGACCCTTCACAATTCGACCCCTGGCCAAGATACGCCAGTCAGATGTCAAGGGATATTCAAGCGTGGTTCACAGGTTGGATGTTTCATTACACAACATTGGTACCGTGCGGGAGACCTTTGTCCTTTTTGACTCCTTCCCTCATTTAACTCCATGCTGGCCACAAGGCATGGCTATGTATGTAATTTCACTCTCCTGTCCTTGGACATTCCATGTGTGTGAAGACTTGGCTCACGGGTCACACTCTCTCATCCCTTCACAGTGTAGGGACCAGCTGGTCGCTGTTCTAGTTGCTCTGAGGTGCCAGCCACTCCCAGAGGGCTGACTTACCCCCAACCCCACAGCCACCGAGCACAGGCGTCACTGGACATGTGACCTTGCCAACAAACGGGTCCGGACGCACGTGCCCTGGGCCAGTTCTCCTATGCATGTACGGTGTCTGTGTGGTTACTCGATATGCATGGGGGCCTCGTGCCCCACAACATTGCCAATGGGTGCACCTGTCACTTTAGGCAAATGAGTTGTGATGTGTGATGTAATAGTCAGGGCGCCAATGCAAATGCAGTATGTGTTCGCATGCGCGGTAGCTGGCATTCGCAGCGATGACACGCATTGGCCACACTTGAATGTTGCAGGGTTGCGGTCGCAGCTTCCGGGCCCCAAGGGTGTGGCACACACAATGCGGATGAGCCATCAGCCAATGGGTGCCTTCGGCGTACATGTTTAGATGTTGCGGTGTGCGCCCTCTGCAACTGCGAGGCTTGTCATTGGCTCCAATTGCCTTCGGGGGCAACGAGGGTCACTCATGCGGATTGGGTGGGCCTCGCACTTTGCAGTTGGCAGGTTGCCACATTCATCGCGGTGCCGCCACGCTTGCTGGGAGTTGTAGTTGTTCAGGGGTTGCATGCGTGGAGATGCCTGGTATGTACCTCTGCTGTTGAGGGTGGCGGCGTCTTGTCTGCCGGAGGTGCAGCAGGTAGTGCAGCGGGAAGGCCTGTGGCGCAGGATCCATGGCTGCTCCGGGGGTTTAGATGGGTACTGTATCGGCTCTTCCGCTCCGATGTTGTATTTCCGCCATCCGCAACGTGGTGGTTTTTACGCGGCGGTGGGAAGGGCTGTCTGCTACATCGTGATGTGCTTGGCGGACGGAAGGTGTTTCCGCACGCCGGACCTGCCCTGTTGGCTCCGTCCGCCACCCTTGTGTATGCAAAAAACATGCGGAGCCTGACAGGCTGCGGCGGACAGAAAATAGCCTCTATGGGTCCATTGTGATTTGTTGGTCGCAATGACCGCACCTGGGGCGGAAGACATGACGGGTTTCCGCCACCGCCACCAGCACGGATGGCCTTCCGTCCGGCTTCGTAATGGGCCCCTTAGTTCTGCCTTATTTTAGCCTAAATGCATGTTGTAGGCCACTTTGATTTAAACATGTTACACAAAGCACATTTGTTTTTGTGCCACGATGTTATTTTAGAAATACACTGCACATGTTTTTAATATTCAGCTCTCCTTTCTGGCACTCAGTCTGAACATTTCACACAAGGTCGAACAACACTGTGCGCCCCTCTTTATTTCTGTGGTTGATTAGCAACATACCTTGGCATTTAGACACAACACAGAGGAACATCTGCTGTTTTCAAGTGAGGCACCTCTTAACATGTACACTGAGACTTGCCTTTTGAAAACAGAGAGGAGGATTCTTGCAGAGGGAAAGGTCCCAGGATGGACGCATTAGCTTTGCGCAACCTGCAATGGAGATCATCTAACTACAAATGCCCGGTTTTGGGGCTGGTTCTAATCCTAGAGATCTCTGATATATCACTGTGCTCAAGTAGTGAGGATAGGCTTAGGCCAATATATAATTTGCCATGGTAGGGCTTTTTATTATGTTCAGTTTATTGATAATTCTAAATACATTGCTCAGTTCCATATGTTTCCTAATTGCAACACAGTTGCTTCATAATAGAGCACAATCGTTTTAATAAATATTGTAAACTTTCCTCATGTTTTTCTTTTGTTTATTATGGACATGCATGGGTGAGAGAACGAAAGGTGATCTGTTTCCACGGTTTCCCTGGGGACTAGAGAGAATTGAGTTCTGGGGTGCCAATTCACCTGTTACTCTGGGAAGGTTAGGGGGGCAGGTAAGGGACTATGAGCTAGAAGGATTTTGGCACATAGGTACTGATGTGGTTCAGTCCCTACATTCTGAAGTCCTCTGTCCCAGGCATAGTTCTGTTTCAGAATCCCTGCAACATGGCACCACCAACGCTTGGTCTGGTACTTATTGCACAGGTCTCCTGAGTAGTGCTTGTGTGTGTTCATAATATCCCTTACTCCTACCACCAGAGACGCCTGTGATGATGGGGAATAATCCTCTACGGTGTTTAGGAAGCATGAAAATTCATTGGTTTTTCGAGCTTGGAACTTTAAGAGGATAACCCATTTTTGTGTTCCACTTTGTTTCCATTTCTTTTTTTACTTATGGCGCAGCCACAGCATATTCCAATTGCAGTTATTTGCAGACCTGCTGTCCATGCACATATAAAATACCATGGACTATCTAATGCAGGTGGTGATTTTATTATCGTGGCTGAAGCCCACGATGACTACCGCTTTGAAGTCTTTTATAGTTAGGTTAATTTTGTATCTGTGGTTGTTCAAACAAACACATTTCATGAATACACAATTGTTGCACCACCAGCACAATTCAGAGCATATGTGCTTATAGAAATACCGTTATCTCATTGGGAATATCCTCCTTGGTTCAGCGGCGCCCTCCCACATGTACTTGCACCAGTATGCACTGGTCCCCTTAGTAAAGAAGGGACTACCTGGTTTGCATTAGCCAGTTATACACCATACACTGACATTGAAAATCGTAATGCTCTGCAGCTAGACCAATTATATACTGTTCTAGTAAGACTATATAGTCGCTTGACTCAATATGTTTTGTATACTTTGTTGAATGTGCCAGCAAGGCCTGACCTGCCAGGGCAAGCCCAGTTGCCTGCAGTGCCAACAATAAGGCCTGTGATTGTTCATTCAGTTATGGGTAAAATTCCCCCAAATCATGATGAAATTCCATTTTGGAACACCCAAAAAATCAATCAAAATGAAGCTGTGTTTCCCCTTACAAGAGCACAAGGCAAGCAAAGGATATTGACTATGTCATTACCCCATAGAATGGTTCTTGCAATAGGTGACTGTAGCACAGTCTTTGCCGCTGTATATACCATCAGTCATGGCACTCTGTCCATGTTTGTCTTGCCAGATGTGTTAAACCAAATACAGAACGAACACGGGGCAGTTGCTACCCTGGATTTGGGGATGAAACTAATTGGAAATTTTCCCGTGATGTTTGCAATGATTCTGTCTAACACTAAAGGTGAAGTGGCAGCTCTTGCTACACCCCAGAGGCTTACAGCAGTTGCCCAAGACAGCTTTTACCGTGAGCTACCTATAATTATTGCTGTTGTATATACATCCTTAGGATGCAATAATTTAGTTACCAAACCTACTGAACCACCTCTTGGCAAACCTAGCACTGACAAGGAAGCCAAGCAGAACTGTGAGTTTGTTTAAAAACCATGTGATAAATCTAAGCAAACACTGAAAGTTAAACCTTACAGAGGTTCTCCACCACCAGAGCCCTCTGAGAGGTGCAAAGATTTTCGTGATTACACTAAAATCAAGACTCCAGACAGGTATCAGGTTTTTGATGCATGTTCTTCTCGTTCCTTGCAGGACTCTTCTGAAAAGCAGTACAAGAGAGGAGAGCAATCTGAGCGCAGACAAGAAGAGTATGTGAAGCTGAAAAGAGAAACACAATGCTCGTCTGAGGTGAAGATAAAGAAGGACGAAAAGTCTCCTTCATTTAAACCCAAATTTCAGAAAAAGAAGGATGTGGCTATAACCGATAAATATGCCACAAACACCGAGAACCCTTGTCCTAAATAGAAGTTGCACATTGAATCTCCTCCACAGCACAGCAGAAGTCACAATAGTATGCCGGAATCTCCAGGAGTTTCTGACAGTGAGAGCAACTGATAACGTAGTTACAGGGAAACCCCAGATAGGCGGGTAGCCCCTCCAGATAGGCTATATGACTTAGATATAGAAATTGAGGGTGACATACAATGCACCATTAAAGTAATTTTCTAGGAGAATTTGACTTTGTTTAACAACATCCTTTTACTCTTTGTCCAAATATCCCGACAGGATGAGGATGCAACACTTCTTTCATTTTCTGCTCTTGTCCCTGCAGAAGTCAAACAAGCTTATGCAGCAGAATGGGCTCTTGCACAAGCCCCAGCTTTATATCGCAATCATGTCGGCTGGGATAAGGACTCTCCTTATCATATAATACCCATACGGTCCAGCCCGCAAGTGTTGCTTAAGCACCTGTTAGAGAAATACTCTCTCAATTGGAGTACCAGGGAGTAATTGAACCCTGTGTCTCTCAGATGAATAATCCCCTTTTTCCTGTTTTAAAACCGGATCATTCATATCATATAGTTTTAGACTACGGATATTTAAACAGGCATGCACACACTTTTGAAATAAAAAATACACTCAGTCCGGCACTAATTGATATTATCGTCCACAAAAAAAAACAATCTTGGATATTTCCAAAGTTTTTTCAGCCAAAATCTAGCGCCTGAAAGCAGAAATTGGACAGCCGCCTTGACCCTTGGCTTTCAGCGTCGCTTTGCACGACTTGCAATGGGAGATAAGAATAGTCCAGGACTGTTTGCTGCCTGCATAGTGCCAATTCTACATGTTGTTGACCCAGGCGCATTGTCCAACGTAGATGACATCTATGTGGCAGACAATGAGCTAAACCCACACTTGGCCAGAGTGGATCTCATAATTTTAGGATTCACTGTCTATGGCTATAAGTTCAACATTTAGAAATCAAATATCACATTTCTAAGTGCCCTTTTCTTGGGATATGAACTTACACATGAAGGTAAGAGTCTTGCCCCTCACGTTTTGGAAAAGTGTGCTCAATTGCAACCTCCAAATACTTAAAAGAAAATTACAATCCTTATTAGAATTCCTCAATTTTGGCAGAACATACATTCTTTATTATGTACAACACATAAACAATCTTTATGAATTAATACACCCTGAATTTTCTAGTTAATGTTGGACATCAGAACACGCAGACACACTCAGATCTTTACAATCTTAGTTACATGCAACACGTCACTTACATACATGTGTAAATACCACAAATCTTAACACCTGGGTCTTACCAGGTGCATTTGGATTTACCTATATCACTATTAACGAAGGTGAGACAGTGCCAATTGCATATAAATCGCATTTATATTCCAGGGCGGAAAGGCGTTTTGCTTCCACTGAAAAAAAATGACTGCGGGCAGATGGCTATTCTTAAAGAGTGGCCACTTGCACAAGGGAAACGCATTATGGTTGCTAAACACGTGCCAGCCTTAGAGGCTCTCTCAAAAGCTAGCGTTCCTAACGCTAAAGCCCTTCATCCACGAAGGATACAGTGGGCAACATTCTTAACAGCTGTTGATGTAGACTTTGTCTTTGACCCGTCTTTACAGACACAATAATGTCTACAGTATGAGCATGTTTACCCCATCCCCAATTCTGTCTTACCTCTTGAACAGTATGTATAAATATATTGTTTACATTGATGGTTCAGCCCAACCTGCCATAGACTCGAAACAGCAATATTCGGTGTTGGTATAATGTTGGACAGAAAATTTCAACCACAAAAAATTTGCACTCAGTCTTTAGGGGAATGCACTGCACAGTTGGCTGAACTGAAAGCTTTGCTTCTTGCACTTGAACATACGGATCCTGAATTCCCCGCACTTCTAGTGTGTGATTCGTACTACGGTGTACATTCCTTTAATGCTAATTTACATTATTGGCGTCAGAATGGATGCAAAGATTCTAATGGCAACACAATCAAGCATAAAATGCTTTGGATTAAAGTGGCAGACCTCAAAGATAGGTTGCCACAGACTCATGTTATACATACGTTGAGTCATCAGCGTGTAGGAGCACACGTTATAGGGAATTCTCCGGCTGATGAAGCGGCCAAACCTGCAGTTGCGGCTGCTTCTGTTGCTGCAATTACTCGTTCTAAAACGAAATTAGATTTTGATATCATAGCTGTCGTTAATGCTAATAAAGACAGCACCTCCTTCCCTAAGGGCTTTCCTTCTAAGTATACATATCACTTAAGTGAACAAAACTTTCCTTTGGCAACTTTTCCAGGAGCAGGTGATCATTTGATTCCCAACCAAGACCGCAAACTAGCTTTAGTGATAGTTGCACATGAAGGTGTTGCTTCTGCACATGACAGTGTGGTGGCCACAATTTTGATGCTACTGCAACATTATTGGTGGCACGGCATATATCAACAGGCCAAAAAATATGTCCTTTGTTGTGACATTTGTCACAAATTAAAGCTTCCATCGTGGTTCATCCACCACAGACACACCTGTTAATTTCTAACAAACCTTTCGGCTGCAATTATTTGGGCCACTGTGGTCCTCATATTTCGGATACTGCATCTAAATGTATTCTAGTTGCAGTTGATTCATGCTCCAGGTTCCTCTGGGTTTGGCCACAGGATTCAGCTGATGCTTGCACTGTTTTTAAAGACATGCAAGCATTTATCGGGACACATTCATGCAGTACATTCTACTCGTAGAAGGGTGCCCGGCTTTCGATTCTAAAGTGTACAGAGATTCTATGGCTTCCCTGGGTGTACAGATGTATTATTCTTCTCCATATTGACACAAGGGATATACCGTGACTTAAAGCAGGCCCTAACAGCTGGAGTATTAGGCACAGGACGCAGTTGGATCCACAATCTGTATTGGGTACAACAAGCACTTAACAATCTCCCTAAAAGATCTCTCGGTGAGCGGACCCCATACGAGGTCCTATTAGGCATCAAAATGTATGTTTCTGACTTTGGCGGGCCAGACATTGTGGCGGCAGCCACGCCCTTTGACGTAATGATTGTTGTGCTGTTCTAAAGGATCTACAAAACGTCTGTGACACCCAATCCAACGAGCAGTTAAAGACTATGCCTCTGCAGGAATCAAGGAGAAACCAGAACCTTCCGTCTAGATTCCACAAATTGGGGATCTCGTGCGAGAGCAGTTGGTGGTTAAGAAGGAGTTTCGTCCATCATACCGAGCACCTGGGCCAGTCCTTGGCATTCAATGTACAAGAACTGTAATCTTGCCACAGCTTCCTGGTTCTAAAGACAATAGCTTTGTCTCCATTGATCACATTAGTCACATCATGTGGCCGATTCTCAACAGAAGGACACGAGGAGTCCTTGGTAGTTCCCTAACTCCTCTCGCTACCATACAGGAAATTCCTCTACAGCTAGTGAGCACCACCAAAGCTGTTTCTCCCCAGCTGGGGGAGGGGGTGGAGAATGCACTACAATTAAAACCTGCATCCGCTACAACTGCCAGCAACACGACTGAAGTGAGTACTGTTTTTGCTACTGCGTCTTCTGCAGCAGATGTTTATACAGATTCATCTCTTTTGGATTTTTCCGGTCCTGTCAAGATACCTGAGGCACCAGTTTTTCAACGAACTGCTTCCGGGTATTATGTGGGTCGAGATGATTTTGCTTTGGATTCTTTTAATGATTCTTCCGTTTTAGACACTCATCCTGCAAGAATCTGTGTTTTCTGTTCATTACTGAAACGCACTTATCTGGAACCACTTTGGATATGTGTTTAGATAACACTTTCATTGGTTTTTCTATTCCTATAGGTTGCATTTGTGGCAATGCTACAAAACTGGTCGATGAGGTGTTGAGGCCTCACTCACCTTCGCATAAGCTAAAAAGAGACTTGCCTTTCATGAACATTTCAGCTGTTCCTGTAACTGATGGAATTGTTTGGGATAAAGGGTCCGATTACGATGGCGGTTAGAAAAGCTGTCCGACCGTCGTAGTAGAGGTAAAATCCACCTGCCAGCTCCGTGGACCATTCGACGGTCCCATTACTATACGTGTACTGGAAAAGTCTGACCGTGGCGGTCGGAAAGACAAACATTCCATCCGCTGCAGTTGGAAAGCCCAAAACTCCGACCGATGCGGTTGGTAAGCCATTATTTCCACACCCAAACGCCGACTCCACAGCGGCATGACCCCTATGATGAGACCGCAGTCTTGTCTGAATGCACCCTGCTTTCCAACCACCGTGGCCCTGCTAGCCCCCACATAAAAAAGTGCCCATAGAAAACTTTGAAAGAAAAAACACAGCTGATTCCCTGACCAGCATCCTTTGCCAAACCACAGCATTCAAGGCCCACACACCACAGCTGTTAAGAGAGGGAGAGGACACATTTAGCACGGCACGCCATCACACCCACCTATCTTCAAGCACCAACCCTTTCCACCCATACACCTGACACAACTTTCTCACCTTCACTACCACAGTCACGTTTTCACTAGCCTTTATTTTCACACCATTTAGTATGTCACAAAAACAATGCCCAAATTCACTGGCAGGGAGTTGTCAGTGATGGTAGACGAAATCATTAGAGTTGAACCACATTTGTTTGGAACCCTAGTCCAACAGAATCAAATGTGGGACAAGATAGTGAACAAAGTCAGTGCAGTAGGTAACACCCTGCGCACACTGCGTGACATCAAGAATAGGTGGCATGACCTCAAGGCCCGGGTAAAATACCGGGTCAACAGGACCATGAGCATCAAGTTGGTAGGTAAAAACTTGTCCATACACATTGGCAACATGAAGATGTACAGTACTCATTATGTTCATGTCAGTTTACAAACAAGTAATGGATATACCTCAATTTTATGTCATACAGGTTAACCCAATGGATACTGGTCATTATGTTTAACCCCAAGCCTTTTGTCTCCTTCAGCCAATTACTCACTGTGTAACAAACTTTGGGGAATGCACTTAACATCTTGACAACCGAGCCAACCCAGTCTCCACCCCAGGATCATGAACTCTCTGATGCCGAATCTCCCCACCATTCGGACCAACCTGACCCTTCTGGACAGCCAGGGCAGACACAACCAGTGGGTATCACTGGCCCCACTACCACAACTCCCACCACAGCAGCCACATCAACGCAGAGCACCACCCCAACAACCTGTGGACCGAACACCGCCACCACTGTCTGCACAACAGTATCCATGCCGGAGGTGAGCACCAACATCATGCTCACGGAGGATGCAGGGGACAGTGGGAGGGTGCAGGCACAGCCAAGGGCACAGGTCCGGGGGTAAGGGCTGGTGGGAGGGCCAACAACGAGAAACCACTGTGGACACTGAAGCTCTGGCCACCATTTCCAGAGTCCTTGGTGCCTATGAAGGCAACCAAGGACAGATGGCCAGGGACTGGAGGAACTCCGGTAGATGAAGCTGCTGCAGTGGTCCATGGACAACAGGTTCGGACAACTCATTGAGAACATGGGCCAGCTCATTGGGGTGCTGAGGGACATCAGTACAGCTCTAGTCAGGCCTCCCCTCACAACACCACCACCCTGTGGGCAGCACCCAGCTGCACCTTCTACCTCTGAGGCTGCCAAAGGGTGGGAGGCCCTGCCACAGGCTGAGTGCTCAGACTCCTCAGAGCCTGCAGCAGTGGAACCCCCCCAAACGTGAGCGGGGACAGCCGAAGAACCCACCGGGAGATTCAAGTGGCAAGGCACCAAGCCAGGAAGCAGAGCTGCCCCTGATGTCACCCTTTGTGCGCAGAACATTGACTTTGAGGACTATCCTGTCACACATTTCTATTTTGATGACAGGAGTCTGTTGGACTGTGAAAAATGTGGTAACAGCTCAAATGTTTTTAACTACCATCACTGACAACTTCACCCCTCTGTGTTCACCTTCCCACTATATGGCACTTTGTTTCACTCACTTTATGCACCAAAATAAATACACTTTTCACACAGCCTTGTGTCCATGGTGTACTTTTTCAGATGTAGTACTATATAAAGTTGACTGCTAATGTATCACCAGATGTCATTTGTTGAAAATAATGTATGCAGGCACTTGGTGCAGGGCAAGCTAACATTGCAGATGAGTATACCAAACATGTTGCCAACAACAGACATTGAAGTGGAAAGTACACACATATCTTTATCACAGTGTCACACCCGTAGGTGCTTAGGAGGAGAATGCCATCCACACAGTGACATGACAAATCTGTCACTGGTGGAATGTGAATTACCACATTTTTCACATTTCAACATCTCAGATACAAGTATTGAGAGGAAACATCAGACACTGTCCAATCATGGAGCTATCTCACTAATTTTCAATAGTGCTGCCGCAGGCATGTAAAGTAGCCCACAAGAGACTTCACACAGCCAAACAGCAGCAGAGGGTCAAAACAGTAACGCAGCATTGGTACACTCCAAACAGGTGTAGCTGCATCTTCTGTATTCCTTTGGACATTGGTACTTGTTGTCACTTTAGCTCTGTGGCATACAATCATGAGACACATGAACACCTACATCCAGTTCACCCACAGAGAGGTACCAATCTATGTGAAGAGTGACAAACATATATTGGCCCACAAGCATAATGTGTTGAAGAACACAATGGAACACATAGACAATGCACCAGCACAGAACACAATAGAAATACCAAGGTGTACCTGAAATATCCATCCTATCGCTATGAAAGTTGCTTAGGAACCTGAGTTGTACTCACAAAGTCAGTGTCGGACATTCCCAGGAACACCTCATGTCCATTTTGCCTGGCAGAACAGCATCATAGTGCAGATGATGTCAATACATTGACATGTCAGAATGAAAATGACAGGGCGAAGGGAAAACAGCAAGGTTATTTCATGGAGCTGTTCAATAATGTCACAACAATAACACTCCCCTCCTAGAGAACACAGTACATGGATAAGATCAGACAACACATAGCTACACCATAATAGTATACATCAGTCAAAAGCTCATCCAATTACAGCTCTGCACAAAGTACCCCACAGTTGTGCACACCAGTCAGCAACACACCACATCCTCACTGCTTCATAACAACAGGGAATGTAACTGTCACAGTCATGTCATCTTTCTGCATACTTACACTCAAGGGAAGTAGATGTTGATGAGCTGCTGACGCAGGTCAAGACTTTTCTCTTCGCCACTATCATCATCGATGTTCATGTCAGGATTCTCATGCGGGGGCTCCTGCTGGTCTCTATCCTCTACAATCAGTGAGCTGTTCCTGGGCAATGCAAGGTTGTGGAGCATGCAGCAGGAGACTGTGATCTGACACACCTTCCTGGGTGAGTAGAGCAGGGCTCCTCCGGTCTTGTCCAAGCAGCAAAATCTGGCCTTCAGGAGCCCAAAAGCCCGCTCTACTACTCGACGTGTCCTCCCATGGGCCTCATTAAAGCGGACTTCCCTGCCGTCATTGGATTTCTCACAGGGGATAGCAACCAAGGCCGGTTTGGATACGCGGAGTCACCTTGGTGTGAGACACACAGATGTGAAATCAGGATTCTGGAATTTGCAGAGGATGACAGCATGTATCACACACATACACAAAAGATGGACACATCTCACTCACCAATAAGCCAGGCCTTCTCGGGTTGTAGATGTGACATCAACTAGGGTATGTTGTTGTTCCACATGACATAGGAGTCATGGGCAGATCCTGGGAATTTGGCACAGACATGTGAAATGGTCAAATCTGCAAGGCATGTCACTTGTACATTAATAGAATGATAATGTTTCCTGGTCCTATATATTTGCTCACATGCTTGAGGTGGCACAAGGGCAATGTGTGTGCCATTGATTGATCATACAACATGTGGGATGTGACCTAGGTCATAAAAGTCACCCTTCACAGTTGCATTCATTCTTCTTTTCATGGGAAATGAATAGAACTGTCCATGTGTAGCATCAGTGCGGACAGGACATCACCTAACACCATACTGAACATTGGTTGTGACATCCCACCAGATGTAGCCACTGTGTCCTGAAATTAACCAGTGGCAAAGAAATGCAGTGTGGCCATCACCTTCACTGTTGGGGTCAGAGCTGTGGGATAGGTTCTGTGAGCCCTTAACTGAGGCGCCAACTGGTGACATAGCTCCTTAATTGTCTGGGGATTTAGTCTGAACTTCTTAATGATGTCTTGCTCCTCCATTGTCAACAGGGCTGAAAAAGGCCAGTAGACAGGAGCTTGTCTCCTTCTCCCCCTGCCAGGGTATACATGTGTGGAAACGAGAAAAGATAAGATGTTGGTTACAGAGTATACGTTGACTCATACCAGCACAAGATGAACAGTCATGTGGAATTAATGTCATGCACGTGTGAGCTGTAGACATACATTGTCATCAGTTAGGTTTTGAGGTTGACAATATGTACATACAAACTACCAGAATGGGGTCTGGCATAGGTGACAGACATATAGGCCATTGCAAAATCATGCATACTCAGACATGTGGGTTGTGAACACATCACAGGTGGCACACAGCATTAGGTCTGAGATTGATATACCTGTTATCTCCTAACATGATACTTTGATGTAAAGGATGCACAACATCATCCGTATAGTCTGCCATTTCCTCAAAACAGGACAACACATGAGTCTGTTACAGCACTGTGTACATCATATATGCACATTTTGTGCAGAGTCTACTATGCCTGTCTGAGGAGTCTACATTACACACCTTGCCACAGTCACTACAAGGATACACAACTCGACTGGTAAGGTGTGTCCATGCACACATGGATAACATTGACATGTGAGGTATGGCAGAGCAATGCTGGTAAACCTCTGGTCACAGTAATTTCATGTAAAAGCTGATAAAAATGAGTGACACATTACGGAGTCCCTTGACAGGGTGCTACTGATGCCTGATATTTTGTGGAGCACAATGCTGCAATTTGTTAGGCAAGAACTGCGAACGCCATATGGTGTGACCCAAGTGGTAGGTGTCAGACATGGCAGCCACTGCCATTGGCCCCAATTGTAAAATGGCAGTGACGCGGTGGAGAAATTTTGGCCCTGCGGTCAGAGCCCGCCTATGAGAATAACATGGCAGCCAATGGGCCCTGTTATCACGGCCACCACTTGCGGGTTTGAAATTTGTGGTAGGCGGGCTGAGCCACGGCGGCCAGTGGCATTGGCCCCAATTGTAAAATGCCAGCGACGCAGTGGAGAGCTTTTGACCCCCGTAGTCAGAGCCCGCCTATGAGAATAACATGGCAGCCAATGGGCCCTGTTATCACGGCCACCGCTTGCAGGCTTGAAACTCGTGTTAGGCGTGCTCAGCCACAGCGGACACTGCCATTGGCCCATTTTGTAAAATGCGACTGACGTGGACCAATGGCAATGCCGGTCTAGCACTGACACCACCCTTGTGACCTATTTATAGATAGCATTTAGGAATACCTGTCACTTGCCTACAGACACTGCTGCCTGCTACACCTCCGCATCACCTGCTGCTGTTTGTTAACTCTGGGAGCACTCATAGCCTGTACTGAGATGGTAAGAGCCCGTCCCTTCACCCCAGAGGAGCTGGATCTCCTGGTGGACGAGGTCCTTTGGCAGTACGGGCGGCTATATGGTTCACCAGAGGTACCAGTAAGTGTACATGTATAGATTTTGACTTCATGTGAATGCTTAGCTTCTGTTACTGTAGACTAGTATGTGCCTCAGAGTGCAAGTCACTGTAGATGTCTTGATTGTTGGACCGCTACATGGCCCATACATGAAAATCCATATGTTGCCCTTAAGTTTGTGGAGAGGATGGCCGCATTGGTATGAGTGCAGGTCTCCTTGACACTTTTACCTCAGATATTGCTCTCTGTATGGCTCTGATTTATCTTATCTACTTTGACTTGCTTAATGACTGCATGGTTATGGTCCAATGGTCTGTAGAGCCTTATTTCCCATGAGCACTGACTGCGTACAATGAGGAGTTAGACAGAATGAGGTTTGGCAATTGTACAGTTCCACTGATGGCTGGGCCAATTTACACTTTGTGCACCAGTTCCCTGGAGGGGGGTTCAAATTCACAATCATCCTTACAATGTCAACATAAATGAGATGAGCCATATCTATTGGGCAGAGGGGACAGATACGTTTATTAAATTGGTATACAGAGACACAGTGGAGATGAGTGCTGTCTACCCATGTGATCAAGGCCTGTGTTTGTATTGTATAACTTCAGCTGAACTCACCTCTTTCACATCTAAGACATGCATAGTGGAGATGTAATCCTACTATTGGTAGGATATTGTGGTGATGATCACATGTGTAAGTACTTTCTCCCCATTCACACTCCACATGCAGGTGAGAATTGTGATGGCATCCCAGTTTCAGTCTCACATTTGGCAAAAGGGTTGTCCTGTGAAGGCCCAATGTAGAAAGGCCACATCTCTCAACTGACTAGGTTAGGCATCTGCGTAGTGCACACTCCTATTTGGCCACAAACATTACTAGCTCTTATTTAGACACATGCCAGCCCTTACTTTGTCACCTTAGTGAGTGCATGTTGTGTCAAGTACCTTACTCTGCCCTCTGTACTACGTGCTGCAATGCAATGGGTCTGGCTGTAAAGGTGTTTGGACTGTCAGACACAGTGAGTATTTCCTAGAGGATTTCAGAACAGTGTACTGTCTGTCATGGTCCCTCACATTACATACCACCAAGGATGTCCTTGGTCAACCTGATCTAAGTGGGGAGCCTCAGTATGTGTATGTAATGACCAGGTTGTAGGTTCATCCTCTCAGATGTTGCCATTGGAATCACTAAGCTCTATTTGATCGTAACATCTGATATCGTCTGTATGACTATGCTGTCCATGGATCCATGTGTGCGGTAGGTGTCAAGTTGCTTCATAACTTGCACACAACGGTCTACCATATATCTGTAACAATCTGTTTCTATGTCTTCCATGCCTACAGCTCAAAGTCCATCAGCGAAAGGCCATCTCGAAGGTCACCGCCCGTAAGGTGCGTACCCTGGGGATCTCCAACTGGATGCAGTACACAATGCCACAAGAGGTGGTATGACATCTGCCACCTCAGCAAGAATGTCGCCGAGATGCAGCTGGGGCTGGCCCCCAAAGTGGCTGGTTGGCACACCGGACCTTGACCCCCCTAATGGCCCTCATTGTGGCAGTGACCCAGCCAGAGCTTGATGGTTGTTTGAGGGCCCAACAGCAGCTAGTTGGGGGTGAGTATTGGGCTGAGTGGAACCTTGTGCATAGATGACTAAATGTCTCACAGCCATCATCACCCCAGGAAGCTTGCAGATGACTCATGTGTGATGCAATGTGTAGGAAATTGATTGTGTAGGAATAGCAGGCGGTGCCTGGTGTATACAACTGTATCCACTTTATGTAGCATAAAAGTAGGCAGTGTCACCAAAACAAATCTTACTGTAGTTGAAGATCCGATCTGGAGAATAATGTCTGAACTGTCCCATTCAGACACATAACAAGAAGTGTGTAAATTGTCTAGCATAGGATACTTGTCATCCTTCTGTGTGCAGTGTGGCTCCCACACTACTGTGACTCATGTGATGGTGTGGCAGTGGCTTGCAGCATGGCTAATTAAGAACTAAGGGTGCAAGGAGTTTGCTGAAGATCCTCTTGTCCTATGTGTTGTGTACAGCCAAATAATACAGATGGCAGTACCACAGTTTAATCTTGAGTTGCCTACCTGCAGCATAGCATCACAATAGATGTTTTCCTGGCACAATCACAGCAGCTGCACACATGGGCTTTGGGAGTAGATGGTAAAAGATCTGTATGAATTAGGTGATGTCTCTTTGTACATTGTGTACATGGTAATATGTCTTTGTGATGGGCAGACAGTGTAAGGTTGATGCAATGGAGCACTGTGTCTGGATTGGGTGAATGTGTCAACCCCTAAGGGTTGGTATGGAGAACAAGGGTACCCCAACAATCGAACCTGGGGTGAATCGATATTTGCAGAATACCATGGTTCCTATATGGCCAAAAAATGGTCCTAGAGAATGACGCAGGAATATGCGCCAGGTATTTAGAGCAAAAGCTATCAATTAGGGATATGCAATTAATGCTGGAGGGAGCAGTTAAGTATATACACAGGGACAAGATTTTTATTTTTAATAAAAATAGTTCAGGTGCTCACATAATAAAAGTGACAAAGAACGTGATGTGATAAGTGAGGGTGACTTTAAAAAAAAATATACATCACATTGACAACACAAGGGTGAACTCCTCAGAGACAATTATTACAAGGAGTTCTGGTTGTAAGGGTCGACGGCGTTTCGATCTCAGTTGCTAGAGATCATCTTCAGGACAAGATATATGTGAGCAAGCTGAATCTATAAAAGAATATTCCATAATTAATACAAGGTCCCTGGTAGGACTAATTATTGATTTATTGTTAAAACTAAAGTGAATTTGGTGCTCCCTGTGCGAGTGGTAGCTAAGTGCCACTCATTCCATGGTGATCAATTATTGGATATAGAAGTAATTCGGAAAACAAATGAGGGCGAGGTGCAGGAACATGCCCTAAGTTAGATACAATTAATTTCTCGTATATTTAGTATATTAGACAAACAGACAGGATTGCTTAGTGGTGCAGAGAGTAAAGTAGGAAGAGTGACCACGTCCCAGCCCGAGTAAAAGCCAGATTGAGTAGTATCAAAACGCAGGCAGGACAGAAACGCGTAATAAATCCAAGCAGCTTATTCTAAACACCGGACTGAACCGATGCGAAGGGAAAAAGAGTATGAGGCACAGTAAATGTGCAGGAGGTCGTGTCTTGATGGAGGCTGGGGCTGAATACTGTCAGCGGTGAAAACCGGTCTCTGCTACATAATGAAAGAGAAGGCTAATTAGGTCTGGGGGACTGCGGCCATTGTAATTTTTGAAAGTAGAAGGCAGAGAGAAACTTACAGCGTAGTACTAGTGGATATTCCCGCATTTCGGGGCGCGCAAGGTAGCCAGTACTCCAAGTATAAGTTCTGTGATAAAATGGGGGGAGAATTGCTCAGGGTGTTGAGGGAATGCAGGTGATGAAGGAAAAGATGCCAAAAAGGCCTAATTGACTTACAGTGTCGTAATTAATGAATCGCTTAATTTGCGGGCCACTATGAGGTGGCCATCGGAAGAGTGCCGATGCTTCCTTTCGTGATAATTCTGGGGGAAAATGAAGGATGATTAGGAAACAGAGATCTGTAGAACACAAGCAGTAAACACCCATTACAGAGGACAGTAAACTTACTGGAGTAAGACCGCAAGCGTTAGTCTATGAGGGCGGAGCGGGCAATTGTATCCGAACTCCAATCAGGACACGCTGAGTGAATCCAGCCAAAAAGCGCATCTGCTGGTCTTTAAGTAATAGACGCGGTTCACGTGTGGAGTGCAGCAGCTAGATTGGGCGCGGCGGAGGGGGTGTGTCTAATTAACCCTATGTTGGCTGTGAATGGGGCTGTGATTGCCAAGTGCAAGGAGTGGAACGAGTAAAATCTACTTAATAGCACCTAATGCGGGACACGCCAACAAGTTGTGTTGCGTGTGCAAGGAACCCAATAAGATAAATTAGGATAAATTAGGTATGTGTGCAGGAAGAAGGCATAAATAATTTGAAAAAGCATTATACAGAGGAGAATAGATTCAAGGGTGAATTCTAGAGGAAGGAGAAGAGTCTCCTGAGTGAAGCTGCTAGAAACCATTAGTGATTGCAAGGAACAATTATATACAATATATACAATGTACATACAGTCTGTATGATAAGAACATATGCGGTAATGTCGAACTTGCAGCACAAGTAGAGAACGGACCAATGGCCTGTTAAGTCTGTTGTTTATAAGATGGCATTCCATTCATCAATTGAATTAAGTCCATGTTCAATTGTGCGGCATTTGAAAATCCATTTACACTCTAGTTTGTTTAGAGTCTGTTGTTGATTGCCACCTCTGCAGTTGGGGCATAGATTTTCAATCACTTGCCAAGTGAAGTCCAATTCAGAGTGTCCTTTTTCCCAAAAATGTTCCACAAGTGGTGCTGTTGTGATCTTGCAGCGGATCCGGCTCTTATGTTGTGAAATTCTGGTCTTTATCTTCTGGGTCGTCTGACCTATATATAGTTGTTTACATGGACACTGAATGCAGTAAATTACATTTTGTGAATTACAATTGGAGAAGAAACTCAACATGTGTTTTATACCTTCATATTCAAACACTTTAGTATTCATTGTGGAATCACATGCTAAGCAGTTATTGCATTTATAGTGACCCTGAAGAGGCGGTAGGTTGAGATAGGATTGAAGCGAGTTGTCTTTTTTTGCAGGTTTATGTGCCCTGACCAGGTGATCTTTGATATTACGTCCTCTCTTGAAAGAGAAGAGGGGCGTTCCTGTTGTCAACCCTAACGGGGCCAGAACTGACCAGTGTTTCTTAATCCTTTTAGTGAGTTTATTGCTAACTGGGCAATATATAGTGACATATGCGTCCTTGGCCGGGGATGTTCTTTTCGTGGGTTGTAGCAGGTATTCACGATGTGAGTACCATGCTCGTTTCATGGAACGTTTGATCAGGCGTCTGGGGTAGCCTCTGTCAATCCATTTTTTTACACAGTATCTCTGCTTCATTGAAAAAATCTTCTTTGAATTTTCAATTTCTGCGAAGTCTGAGAAATTGCCTGTATGGTAACCCGTCTCTGAGTGCTCTGGGGTGTGAGCTGTCGTATTGCAATAATGTATTGCGTTCAGTGGGTTTCCTGAACAATGTAGTGTATAGTTCACCATCCAGGTTTTTTACGGTAACATCAAGATAGTCAATTTTAGTGTCATTGTAACTGTGTGTAAATCTCAGGTCAGGCTGACTATTGTTAAGCCATGTACAGAAGTCCTGCAGTTCTGAGTTGTCACCCACCCAGATCATGAACACATCATCTATATATCTACGCCATACTCGTATTTTTTGGAGGTATGGGTTGATTGTGTTGAGGATGGTGGTGGTCTCTATATTATCGACAAACAATCGCAAAATTCGGTGCAAAGACTGCCCCCATAGAAGTGCCTTTACACTGTCTATAATACTTGTCTTGGAAAAGAAAGTAATTCTTGGTTAGTGCTATTTCCAAAAGTGAGACAATGAACTCAGTGGGTGTTTGGTGGGGGGCTTCTCGCTGGTTAAGGTGGTTTCTGATGACATCAATCCCCTTGTTCTGGGGATATTCGTGTCCAGTGATTCAATATCTAGAGTGACAAGAAGCTCAGTACTGGGATCAAAACATTCGGATTCGATGAGGTTTATGAAATGCGTGGTATCCTTCACATATGCCATGGTACCCTGTGCCAGGTCCCTGATGAAAAAGTCAATATATCTGCCTAGGGGTTCTAGAATAGAGCCACAGCCTGATAGAATAGGTCTGCCTGGTGGTTGCTCCAGGTTTTTATGTATTTTGGGCAGAGTGTATAGGACAGGGATACAGGGGGTTTTATTGTTCAAGAAGAGAAATTCATTTTTGCTGATAAAACCCTCTTCTGCAGCTGTTTTTGTGACATTCAAAATGGGATCACTAATCTCTTTAAGTGGGTTACGGGTGAGAGGCTCGTTATGTGTGGTGTTCCTAAGCTGGCGGTAAATCTCGTTGTCATAGGCCGTTTTGTCCTGTATGACTATCCCACCCCTTTGTCGCAGGGTTTTATAACTGTCGTCAAGATCTTTTAGTCTAGCTAGACTTTGTTTTTCTTCAAGGCTAACATTGTATGGAGTGAATTTATATTCTTTTTGTATTTGGTCCAGGTCTTTAAGGACTAGGTGTTCAAACGTAAGGACTTCTGGGGGCATACAGCCACTTGGGGGGGTTATATGTGGACTTAGGACGTAGTCCGGTCACATCTGATTTGCTTGATGGTTCCCTACTCTGGAAAAATGCGTTTAGCCTTACCTTTCTAAAGAATTGGAACATTTCAGTCTGAATAAACCAGAAACCAGTTGGGTTTTTCGGTTATTACAAAGGAAAGGCCTCTGCTTAGTAGGGCAATGTCTATGGATGCCAGCTGGTGATTGGATAAGTTGAAAATGGGTATGCTCTCCATGTTGTGTGAGGGGACAGGGTTTGCAAGATCTAGTGTTGGTACCCCCACTGGTAGAACTTGCGTCTCGTCTGACGTTCCGTTGGTGGGAAGTTGTACCTGGTTTTCGTTCTGCCCCTGCCTCTCTCCCCTCCAAAGGGTTGGCCTCTCCCTAAAAAATTAGGGTTATGGGATGAGGTGCTGGGGCCTGCCCCGGGGTCAGAGTTGTCTGAGTCTGCTGAGGAATCAGAGAAGGATACAGGTTGTCTGTTTTTAAATCTCCCCCAAGTGCCTGCTGTGTTTCTCTGTTGTTCTTGGGTAGTGGATGTGAAGAAATCTTCGTGTAGGTAGGGATATGTTTTCTCCTTACTGTAGTTTTTTATATCCTTTGACACTTTTGTTGATTTCTTATGATGCTCAAAGCTTTGGAAGTCCAGAATTGTTCGTTCTAGTTTTTCAAGGACTGCTTTTGCATCTGCTAGACTGTCTGATTCTAGAATGGCTTTTTCTAGTTCACGAATCTCCTCTAATTCTCTTTTTCTGTGTTCCAGTGCAGTGTCGATGCCAAGCACCATCAGTGCCGAAAGCAAGTAGTGCCAATATGTGAAAACCCGTTCTTAATTTTTTTGTCTTGGAGGAAGATTTCTGGGATATCATGGACCCTACTGGGATTATATCTGCTTTCAGATTTTCAGTGACCATACGTGCATGCAGTTCTGTCCGTATGTGTTTCTTTTTAAGTCTTTCTAATGCGTTTAGTTTCTCTGTGGTCACATCCGTGGGGATAGTGGTTGTCGGGGCTGGTGTTTGAAACGACTGATGAACGCGGTGCTTTACTAGCCGGCTCGCTGCTCCCGATTCGAATTCTCGGATCAGCCTACATATCCAGATTCCTTCAAACTGTTACAGTCCGATTGCGTTGGACCACAGTAATTCTTCAACTGAACCTGAACCCCGCGTGGATTTCCAGCCACGCCGCTCAAACAGGATCACGGTCCTTCCTGACCTGGCTTTAACACCTACCCATACTCCAGTTGGATACTATACTAGACCATTAGAAGTGCCGGTCCAATCCTCAGGGACCCACGCAACCTGCAAATTCAGTTCCTCCACCTCCGTTGGTAGCCCTGTACTCCCATTGTACAGCACTACTCTAAATAAAGTAACCATGTCTTGATGATGACCTGGAATTGAACAGGTCGAAACGCCGTTGAAGGAAGTGACCCGATTAGGGCCACCCGGGCCAATCTCGACCTCCTCTAGCCTTCCAAGAATGAAGAGTCGATGACGCAGTAGAGAATACAAACAATCTAGTTTATTCACTGCAGTGGAGTCCAATCAGACCAGCCTCCTATGATAGCTGACGAGGGACTGACTGTTACAAGCATAAAGTTACATTATGTATGTTACGGAGCCTACAAAGACCCGCCTACCGTGGAAAAATACTGGCAGGTGTCGTAATACAGTGGGGTACAGAACATAAGTCTCGACTCTGCAGCCTGTACAAGCTATCTACATTTCAAGGTTGTCTGGCCTATCCTCCCCTCTAGATAGGTGGGAGAAGACCTCGATCTCAGAAGAAAGGCATGCGCTAACGAGCTAACATGGGCATTGAAGAAACAAAACTTACCAAGAACCATTTCTCGTAAATGAGCAAAATACAGTTTCGAGTATGCAAGTAACAGTTTCGATTGCATTAGAACACGGCGTCTTTCTAACTAAAATGGCGGCACAGATGTCAATATAACTGGCGAGTCATCTGTATCAACTCATTACATATTTCACACAATACGTAAATTTAATGTATTTAGCCATATAAATGCTAACATAATATGAAGTAAAATACGAGTAAGAGGTAAAACTACGTTTCAATTCTATCAGACCCTCCTTTTAGCGTTATATGCTAAATCATCTTTATTTGCGCTATCAGGTAGGGTCTTTACAATTCTAATAGCTAAAAGCAAACTTTAATGGATAAACAATGTGGCTAAATAATATCACATATAGTTCACTAAAAAAGAATTGCAGTATTAATCATCAGCAACACAAATACTATCAGGAACAGAACTGGCAAGGGAAGTACTTGATCCAAAAACTCCCTCACCCAACTGCATGAGGGTGTCAAGCTCTTGTTGAAGCATTATTTTAGCATTGGTGTCATGAATCGAACTTCTTTTGGGTGTAATATAGGTGGCACAATATGAACAACATAAAGGAAAACACTGTATCATGACACAGCAGCAAATTAGAATAATTATGAAATAGATCACTTTCTCTAAAATCCAGCCCCAACCACCAAACAGGGACCAACTCCAATTGCCGCTCTCCATGCACTTAACGTTCTCCAAAATGTCTAAAATATGTTGAGTAATATTTCTCTCCATATTCGTGATGCCGACCACGCACTGATCTCCTATTACAGCGCATGCTCCACCATTCTTAGCTAGGATAAAATCTACAGCATACCTTGTTTGCTCGGAATATATGCGCATATTTTCTAATTGAGTGGTGATGTCTCGTAAAGCGGCCACTGTCGAATTAGATAAAATCTGTAATTTACATCCAAAATATTCTCTAGCACGTACCACCAAATGTGATAATAGAAGAAAGGATGTACCCAAAAGAAATACCATTGCTATAATTATTAACTTCCAAATCAGTAACTCCTTCGCAGAATTCCTTGGTCAATGTTCTTTTTACCCATTTTATTTTTGGTTTACTATGCCTGCAAGGTACCCCAAGAGGTAACACCATTCCCAATGCAACGTCTTCTGTACCATTGTACATATTAGAATAGGTGCCATTGGACAGAAAATAGAAACCGGGGTGCGCATAAAGTGGACCTTGGTAATCTAATGGAGCATATCTAGTGCTCATGCCTTTCATACTAGGGTCATCCTTTTTCCCTAAACGTAGGATATTTTTGTATACTATTTCTCCAGAACAGTTAAGATACAGATAAGTATCCACACTATTTAATTCAGGGCAACACGCAGGATATATTCCTGCTTCCTGAGTGACAGTCAGATCTTGATAATGCCATCCTGTCAGTGTAATATTTTGTTTGCTGAAATATAGATCACCACAATACATTTCGGTCCTACATCCCGGATACCCTGTATCTCTTGGTTTTTTATAATATGGACATGGTCCAGGGTATCCCAAACCAAATTCACCTTTTACTTCTACAAAGGTGGAGGGACGAACATATGTGTAATTTACCGGTGAGAGGGGATAGGCTGTCCATAAACTTGTAACAGAATCAGTAGGATAACAAGCGGTGTTGTGCCCAAAGAATTTTTGCTGGGTATCCAGAAAAACATTATTGTGCATAGTGCGCTTCTGACGATCTGAGGGAACTGCGTGATACAGGACACATGGCTATATGACCCCAGAGCATTCTATTACCAAGAAGAATCCCCCTCCCCCCAAAAGGAGCAGTAATATAACCATGACCCAAAAGATCTTTTTCTTGAGCAACCATTCATAACCAACCCGCTCTGGGCGCATAGCAATAGGACCTTGTTCATCTACTGCAAGGGGGCGACCAAAAAGATACATTTTCCCAATATTTATATTCATAAATCAAAGCATCAAAAGAAAGAACGACTTAACATGGAGCCAATGATGGAAAAAAACACAAAGAATAAAAAGGAAAAATAAATCTAAAGGAATTATGAATCAGGGTCCGTTTTAAGCCTCCCTGGCAGGCTTCTATCGTCCAATCCTCGATGGTGCTATTGAGCACGCAGCGGTGGAGCCACACCCTTGCAGCTCGTCGACAATTGTTCACTGTTCTCAGGATAGGGCACTCTTCCTCCTTGGAAAATACCCTCAACTTATCCTGTTCTGCGTCACAGGTAGTGCACCAATCTTCTGATCCCTAATCTAACAAGAAGATGCAAAAAAGAAACAAGGGGCTTTTGTTACTTGTCTTATGCAATGAAGTCCATCCATAACTACACTCACTTCTCTTCTGACGCACCACCTTTCCGTCGAGGACGCAAATTATACCTGCCTTTTCCAGGCACGGTCTCATCTTGAAGTAGAATCTGAAATTCAGGGGACGTTGAGGACTGACACTCAGGTTCCAGGGAGTCAGATAAGGTGGAACCCTGAGCGGCCCTTATTTCCGGGGGAACTGCTTCGTTTAGCACGTCATCATTTTCTGCCTCTGTTTGTGTCCAAATCAATTGAGCATCCGAGAACGGAAGGAATTTCGGGACCCTGTCAGTTTCGTGATCCCCGATGCCTTCTCTCACCCACGTGTCGTAGGGCAGGGGCAGAGGCACTCCCTTACAGTGAGAGGCATGCACCCAGTTCTTCCGACCTTCCACTCGCACTGCCGTCCTTGTGGCAATAAGGACCAAATAAGGCCCCTTCCATCTTGGCTCCAAGCCGTCCTTTATCTGAAAGCTTCTAATCAGTGTGTAGTCACCCGGCTGTATCGTGTGCCCAGGCCCCTCAGGTGCTGTAGGCAGCGCCTCGTGTATCTGTTGATGAATAGAATGGAGACTTTTAGTAAGTTCATACAAATAGTCAACCAACACAGGGTACTCTATATCTGAAAATCTCTTTGGTCTAGGGACACCCCACACATTCGCTGGACGACCGAAAATGACCTCATGAGGAGATAATCCGGTCCTGGAATGGACAGTCATTCTAGTGGACAGCAAAGCAAGAGGTAATGCATCTGGCCATTGTAACCCAGTACTTTCTTTCACCTTTGCCAACTTTAACTTGAGAGTACCATTGTACTTCTCAACCAAACCTGCTGACTGGGGGTGATTGGCTGCATGAAACTTTTGCCGAATATGAAAACCATTGCATATCAGCTGGATCAATTTAGCATTGAAGTGACTTCCATTGTCACTCCAGATCAAGCGGGGCAAACCTAACGGGGGAAGAATTCCTTAATAAGGGCCTTTGCTGTTGCCTTGGCTGTGTTTTCTTTTGTAGGGTAAGCCTCAATCCATTTACTAAAAGCACAAACTACCACTAGCACGTATTTCAAATTGTTAACTTGTGGCAGTTCTATATAGTCTATTTGGAGTACCTCAAAAGGAAAAGAGGGAGGTGCAAAATTGCCAGAAGGTGTAGGGGTACCCTTCCCAGGATTGTGTCTAAGACAGATCATACAGTATTTCACCAAGTGAGTAGCAACGTTTGGAATACTGTCATTGTTCCACACAGGATCTAGCAGTTTGCAAATACCCTTAGCGCTAATATGGGCTGGACCATGTGCCATCGTAACCACGGGGAGTACATATGTATTTGGTAACATCCACCTCTGTTTCTCGGACAAATCAGTCCAACATCCCTCGTCGTCTAGACGCCCTGTTTTCTCCTGCCACACTGCCAACTCCTCCACTGTCGGTTCACTCTGAATCTCCTTGACATTGACTAGTGTGTCCTCAAACATCCCTTTATCAGGCACCCACCTAGCTGGGCCTGCCACAAAAATGTTTTTCATCTTTGATCTAGCTGTCTCCTTAGCTGTCTGATCTGCAAATGCGTTTCCTTTCCCAGAATCATCAATAATTGCTTTATGGGTACTACATTTTATTATTGCCAATCGTTTGGGAGGAGTCAAAGCTGTCAAAAGCCTTTCTATCAACGGACCGTGTTAGATTTTGGTCCCATGCGATGTCAAGAACCCTCTCTGCCCAGAGGCGTCCAAAATTATGGGCCACCCGAAGGCATACTGGCTGTCAGTATAAATATTGACAGCCAGTCCTTCGCTCAACTCACAGGCCCGCAACAGGGCCACCAGCTCAGCAGCCTGTGCTGATTGATAAGGAACACGTGACGTCTCAACTACAGTGCGCAGCGTGGTAATAGCATACGCCGCTGTAGTAGTGCCATCTGACAATTTAAAACAAGAGCCATCAACATATAGTTCCCCTTGTGGGTCAGATAAGGGAACATCAGTCCGGTTTACCCGTCCCTTCGTCTCTTCCTCTGTCCGAAACAAACAATCATGGACATCCTTGTCCTCTTCTTCCGAAGGGAGGGGTAGTAACATTGCTGGATTCAGTGTGGCACATCTTTTGATAGTAATATGAGGTGCAAACAAGGTCAATTCATATCCAGTCAGACGTGCACTGGTAAGGTGCTGCATCTTTGTTTTGTTCAAAAGTACATCCACAGCATGCGGTACCATAACTGTGAGATCATGATTGAGAACGAGCCCTGCCGATTGTCTGATAGAGACTGCTGCAGCCGCGGCGGCTCTTAAACAGCTCGGGAGCACTCTAGATACAGGGTCAAGCGTAGCGGAAAAATAAGCACACGGCCTCTGCTTACCTCCAAAGGCTTGTGTTAACACAGAGAGTGCGCACCCAGCCACTTCGTGTACGTACAGCACGAAGGGCTTCTTGTAATCCAGCGTGCCAAACACGGGTGCAGAGCAAAGCGCAATCTTTAATTGTTCAAAAGCATGCTGACATTCATGTGTCCAGGGTAAGGGTTCATGCACATCTTTAGTGGTTAGGTAAAGCAAAGGCTGTATTAGTAAAGAGTAAGCAGGTATCCAATGCCGACAATACGAGGGGATGCCTATGAACGCACGCACATCTCTTTGAGTCTCAGGGACGGGCATCGTAACAATGGCATTAACTCGTTCAGGTGTTAGCCTCTGACCCTCCTTCGACAGCAGGTGACCTAGATAGGTGACCTGCTGTTGACAATATTGGAATTTAGAAAGGGACCCTTAATGTCCATTTTCTGCCAAATGCATTAACAATTTTACAATGGCATCCCGACAACCCTCTTCGGTGTCGGAGGCTATCAAAATGTCATCCACATATTGCAATAATACAATACCTGCGGGGAGAGAGAAAGAGTCCAACTGACCTTTCAAAGCTTGACTATTAATACTAGGACTTCTGTATACCCCTGAGGAACCCTACAGAATTGGAAGCTTTTTTTCAGCTAAAGCAAAACCAAATAGATAGCGGCTATCAGGGTGGAAAGGAATGCTAAAGAAAGCATTCTTCAAATCGATCACGGAGAAATATTTTGCCGAGGAAGGGATCATTGTGAGGAGGACTGTTATATCGGGAACCACCGGAAACTGACGAACAACTATTTTATTAACCTCCCTTAAATCAATTACAAATCGGTAAACATCCGAGTGTGCATCAGGGGAGTCCACAGGAGCCTTTTTAAGGATAGGAAGAATAGGGCTATTACTCACATTCGCTACTGTCTCCTCCACCACCCCCAACTTAATCAAATCCTGTATAATTCGCATCAAAGCCTGTTCCCCAGCTTGTGATATTTTGTATTGGGGAATACGAGGAAGCACAGCATTATCCTTAATCTTGATAGAAACAGGTGGTATCTGTAACAACCCAACATCAGTGTCCCCTGTCGCCCACAGTGAAAATGGGACATCCCGAAACTCAACAGGAAGTGGTGCGTCCTTTGCAAAACACTGTCTCGCGCCATCTACATTAGGTCCGAAGGTCATATAAACACCGTCTGGGGAACAATAAATAGTAGCACATAGCTTCTTTAATAAATCTAAACCTAATAAATTATAACCACAATTTGATGTCAACAGAAATGAAGAATCTACCGTAAAAGGACCTACAGTCAAAGCTAAAGGTTTGGAAATGGGGCTCACAACCGGTACGCCTGAAAAACCTACCGAGACATTATTGCGGCCAGACACGGCGGCCCCAGGGACCAGTGTATGAGAAACAGAGCTATTCATGGCACCTGTATCCACCAAAAAGTTTTGCGTCGAACCATGTAGGTCGGCTGTGACATAAGGACCACGCTGATCTACAGGAATCTGGACTGGTCCCTCACCCTGTCCCTTGCTGTCCTAGCTATAGGACATAGGACGTCCCTGTAACTTCATTGATATCATAATCATCATGGTAATACTGTCTTCCTCGGGGATCGTCAAAATAATTATGATCAGACCGACCTCCAGAGGATGCATCCCCTTGAGCCTCATCTTGGCTACCTGCACCATGACCCCTTCCATTCCAACCCCTTCCCCTCTGTGCTGCATCCTTCTGTAACAATTCTGGACACTCATTCCGCCAATGCCCCTCCTTTTTACAATACACACACTGATTCAGTCCCAAAGGCACACCACCTCTACCGGCACCTCGTGACCTCTGTGCTGGACCAGTAACTCGACCCCTTCCAGATCCCCTTGCAACTTGCTGTAACAACACCTTCGTCTTTAAATCCTTACTCTTTTTCTCCACTTTATCCTTTTCCTCATTTTCTCGATGTTCATAGTATTGGGCCATACTCAATATCACTGAAGGGGAGGAAGTGGTCCATGTGCTCTCAGAGGCTTGCAGCCGAGCTGCAATCTCAGGAGGTAAATTTGTAACAAACCTGTTAACAAACAAACTCCACCTTCCACTGACAAATCTTGTCCACTAAAGTCCAAACACCCCTTCAAACCGAGTAAAAAAAATCAGACACGCTCTCTTCTTTCTTCTGGCGACATGCCGTCAACTTATCCCAATCTACTCACCTGGGTGGAATAAGTGAATGCATGTACGTAATGATACGATTTGGTAAAGCCAATATCTCTGCCCTAGGTTTGTCGCCAGGCTTCCGTTCCTTATCCCACGCCTTAATCTCATCCCATGTACCACCCAATTCCACTCTGTGATCCTGGGTATGCACCTGTCTCCATATATCTACTGGCACCAGCAGCCCAAAAAATATCTCAATATCTGCTAACATCATAACTGACGAAGAGGCAGCCTCTGTTAATTCTTTATAGTATGCAGTGGGATTCTTCCTGGGATCCGGTAACTGACTTTTAAGAGCAAGTACCTCACTTCTTTTCCACGGGGTATAAACCCACTGCTCCTGGAAGCGAGCTTCTACTCTCTGCTGAGTAACGACATTTGCTGCATTACGCTGCTCTGGAATTTCAGGGTGATAAATGGGATGTACTTCCCTCATTGGGAACTGGGATGCTGGAATCGGAGTGTTATTATATAATTTTGCTCGATAACTAAGTAATGTCCCAACGTTACTATGAACTTCCGCAGGAGCCATACCAGCAGAATATACACGATCCCGAATATCATAAACAATTTGCGGAGCTTTACCTCCGATACACTGTTCCCACAAACCAATCAATGTATGCGACATATGCTGAAGAGCATGTTGTTGCACAAACTGATCAAAATCTTTCATCACACTCCATATATCCTCCAACCCATAAACCACATTCCGAGCCCACTGTGCTGCCTGAATTGCAATCATCCTTTTCTCTTCTTCTCCCACATCAGATCGAATCATTGCTCGCTCTAATCGCTCCCGTGCCTCTGCCCAATTCCCTCCATCCGACCCTCGCACTGGTGTCCCAACACTACTCAATATCGTAGGTGACATAGTCAGGGGGAGCGCAACAGATCACAATGCAGGTGACAGTGTCAACAATGACTGTGTAGTAGGTGTAAGAGAAGGAGGAGAAACAGAAACAGAAGCAACTGACACTATGGGGGTGCCCTCTGTCACTGTACTCGTAATGTGCAAAACAGGGGGAAAAACAGATACGGCCGGAGCCGAGGCTGTTGAGGCTGCGGAGGGATCAGGGGAAGACGAAGGAACAGCGGCAGACTGAGACCGCGGAACGACAGGATGTACTCTTTGAGGGGCCTAAGGAGGTGGGGGGGCGGGTTTCCAACAAATCCTCCACGAAAAGATCCTCCTCCTCTCGAGCAACATAGGACCTATCACACTGTAACCGAAACTTCCTATCCGCACACTCAATACCCTTCTCTGTTCTCTCCTTATCATAAGCTACCGCTTTTTGCACCACCGTTTGCATTGCCTTCTTCCTAGACTCCTTTTCATCACATATACGCCTCTGCTTAGCTTCTTTCTGCCATACCTGTAATGTATCAAACATCGACTGCCGACTTCTTCTAGCAAATAATTTATCCTGTAAGTAATTACATTTTTTGCATCAAAGGTACCATCCCGTGGCCACTGAAGCTCAGTATTGTCCCTCGTATACTTGTGCCACAATGTACAAAACATAATAGGGCCAATACCATGCTTCACATACACATCACAATTTGGAGTTCCCTCCGGGGGTGCAGGCTGCCGCTCCTCCAAACGATATTCCACAGAGCAACATCGGCACCCCTAACACCACATTTTACTCCAGCAAGGCATCCTGACATCAGACACATCCACGTATTCACTCAATCAACACACACACACACACACAACGTAACACACACAAACAAAGAGCTTTCAAAAACAGTCCGCAGACTGTATCAAAACAAGTCAGTCCTCAGACCGCACCAAGACAAGATAGGCTCTAGCCCCAGACCTTTTCAAGAATAAACCAAATTCAACCAGTGGCCTGGCAGAATGTTCGACAAATGCTCTGTATCACAAGGGTCCACAGACCCACCAAGTTAACCAAGACGGCGCCGCACTTATCAAGAATTCAAAATGAACTCACCCGGTGCACACAGGTCAAACAAGACTATTTTCCACTGCCGACACTTCGGACCAAACGGTCAGATCCAAGGGTTTTGCCTTTTCAGGACCCCAGCCAAGGTGACCACTAGACGAGGAGCCGCCCGATCAGTCAGGTGGGGCAGCTGCGAGAACCAGGCTTGATCGTATGGGGATCCCCGATCCGCCTATCCGACTGGACACAACCCCGACCTCTACAACCCGACTACGGGTGAGACGGGTCACCTGTGTGGAGTCCCTGTTCGGGCGCCAACTGAAGGAAGTGACCCGATTAGGGCCACCCGGGCCAATCTCGACCTCCTCTAGCCTTCCAAGAATGAAGAGTTGATGACGCAGTAGAGAATACAAAAAATCTAGTTTATTCACTGCATTGGAGTCCAATCAGACCAGCCTCCTAGGATGGCTGATGAAGGACTGACTGTTACAAGCATAAAGTTACATTATGTATGTTGCGGAGCCTACAAAGACCCGCCTACCATGGAAAAATACTGGCAGGTGTCGTAATACAATGGGGTACAGAACATAAGTCTCAACTCTGCAGCCTGGTACAAGCTATCTACATTTCAAGGTTGTCTGGCATATCCTCCCCTCTAGATAGGTGGGAGAAGACCTCGATCTCAGAAGAAAGGCATGCGCTAACGAGCTAACATGGGCATTGAAGAAACAAAACTTATCAAGAACCATTTCTCGTAAATGAGCAAAATACAGTTTCGAGTATGCTAGTAACAGTTTCGATTGCATTAGAACATGGCGTCTTTCTAACTAAAATGGCGGCACAGATGTCAATATAACTGGCGCGACATCTGTATCAACTCATTACATATTTCACACAATACGTAAATATAATGTATTTAGCCATATAAATGCTAACATAATATGAAGTAAAATACGAGTAAGAGGTAAAACTACG
Organism: Calotriton arnoldi; assembly: GCA_963921515.1. Lineage (NCBI taxonomy): Eukaryota > Metazoa > Chordata > Amphibia > Caudata > Salamandridae > Calotriton > Calotriton arnoldi. The sequence continues at coordinate 362,843 of CAWUFW010012709.1, forward strand.
TTTCAATTCTATCACCGTCGACTATCCAGCGTATACTTGGCCTCATTGTGGTCTACCTAAAGAGACTCAACGAAAAACCCCCATTGTATATAATCTTTGTCATTGTGTTGACCACTATTTCTGTATATAATCCCTGCGCCGCTCACGCTGTTTATCTCACCCCGTTGTGTCACTGCGCCGTTCACTATCACTAGCACATTCAGTGCACAATTGTGTGTTTTGGTTACTATTACATAAACTGTATTGTAATGCTTTTATAACTACTTGCAAAAAAGAATTGACTTCTTACTAAATCTTTTTGTGGTCTCCCTTCTTTCCCTTCCCTGAGTGATTGGTACTCTCCTAGTACTTGCCCCCCTCGAATGATCACCGGGTGAGACATTGTTTTCTAGTTACAAACTGCACCCAGGTCTCAGCTGGGTTAACGGGTTTACTCCTGTTCTTCAACTCCACTGTGTTGAGGAGAGGTAGACATGTGCATCAGTGCCCAGTCAAGGTGTGGCTGCTGACATGCATCAGGGAGTGATATCTTGATGCATTGATGTACCTTGTGTGTCAGCAGTCAGCACAAAATGGGTATGACAGACACCAGACAATGGCTTGGACCGCACATTCCCTGTCCTTGTGGAGGCCACTCTCATCTTCACGCATGGGCTCATTCGAAGGACTTCTATCCTTTAAGGGTTGTCCTGACATTGACAAATGTTCTGTGGATGAGGTCTGCTCACATGCAACGCCCTTGACTGAGATTGCCTAGCTAGGCTCATGTGCCATATTCTTTGTTTACACAATTACATGGTGATTTGTACATGTTTATCCGCACTACCTGTGACATGTAGCAAGTCCTCTGATGTGTATGTGTCAACTGCATCATCTGGCAGTGGACAGCAGTGAGCCTGATGACTGGGGGTGTAAGCTGGGTGTGGTGTTCACTTCTATGTCAATTATGCCTTCTGATTGTGATGCCACTTATCCTAAGTAGGTGTTCTACAGTACAAAGAGATATTAGCGTATGCATGCAAGATTTTTACGTGTCAATACATCCTGTTCTCATGCCAAAGATTAGGCTGATTCAGCCAATCCATGTACAAGTAATTTACCATACTAATGTGTAAAGAGTTGAATATAGATTTGCTTTCAGATTTGTTGCAAGGCCATTGTATTGAACCTATGTCTCCTTCTGTTACAGCATCAAATGAGGGCAGGGAAGGAGTGGTGCCCAACATGGTTGGGGAAGCAGCTGGCCTGAGTGGCCCCGAGGGTTGACCGACACAGATGTGACCAGTACCTCTGAGGGTGATGGGAGTGCCCCGGAGGAGGCAGGAGATGATATACCTAGCTCCACAATGTCACACTCCAGTGGTGACTTCATGGTGGTGGCGGACCAAGGAAGTAAAACATCAACATCTCCGTCTGCCAAATCACGTTCTGTCTCCACCTCCCTGCTGCTCCCCAAACTGCTATCCGGGCCACTCCCCTAGGAAGGGTAGAGTCTCCTTCCCCCAAGGCACGCAGCCCCTGCCTCTGTCTCCCCTGCTGCCCTCAGTGTGGAGGCCATAGGCATCCTGCGGCAGATCTCTATGGGTCAGACTGCAGTCCTCAATGCCCTCCAGGATCATGGCAACAAGTTGTCCCAAGTTGTTGAATTCCTGGAGGGCATTCATTCGGACATGGCGGGCCTGCAGAGATCTGCCTAGTCTCTGGCCTTGACACTCACAGCAGCCATCAAAAACTACCTGCCTCCCATCTCGGCTCCTGTCCCTTCTACATCCACCCTCCCAATGCCCCCTGCTGACCAGAGTACGCGCAAAGCTGAGCACAAGGGCACCTAGACATCCACAAGCAGCACACATCAACACCACTCTTAGAAACTCAAAAGCACTACACCCACCACACCCTGCACAACACCCACTCCCAGCACACAAGACACAACACCATCGCAGGACACTCAGAAACATACACACATAAAACATACATCCACATCTCAGACCTCAGTTTCCTCTCACTCCAAAACCCCACCCATCACCACACCTCTTCCCACATCTCTGAAAACCCATACCCTGTGTGCCCTGGACCTCTGGCCTGCCACTGCTGCCCCCTCCCAAAGTTAAGAGGTTTGAGTTACTACCAATCCCTTTCACTTCTACTTCCAGCCACCCACCTGAGAAGGGTGGCACCATCAGACATGCTGAGAAAGTTCCTTCCCAACAGAGTAGGAAGGGTAAGAGAGCCACCTGCCCCGATCCCACACCAAAATCATCAAAGAGAGCCAAAAATGACCCCCCCCCCTCGTTCCGACAAAAAGGGTGCTAACATTGCCACCTCCATGTCCATCCCCCATAGTCGCCATCGGGTTTTATGATACTCAAATTGTTGAAGCCTAGCCCTCCCCATACAGAGGCCAGCCCTCCCACTACCCAAACCAGTCCTCCCCCTCCTAGGTCCAGCCCTCCCACTACCCAAGCCAGCTCTCCCCCTCCCAGGTCCAGCCCTCCCACTACCCAAGCCAGCCATCCCCCTCCCAGGTCCAGCCCTCCCACTACCCAAGCCAATCCACCCCATCCAAAGCCCAGCCCTCCCAAGGATTGAACCAGCCTCCCCCTGCCCGCACATATCCCCTCATGAGCGGTGCCTGGAGTGCCCATTTAATGCCCCTATCCTGGGGAGATTTCCCTGGCAGTGAACTGTGTGGCAAATTTTGTGGCACACCAGAGGTGTTGGCTATTTGGGCTGGCCATTGGTCTTATTGCTTAGCACTTTTTTACAATGTCATTGTGATTAAAGCTATATTTTCATGTGAGCCTTTGTCGTGGCCTTGCTAATGATGAAGAACAATGTATGTGCATATGATGACCTGTTACAGTATAGTGGTACCACTGTCACTATGTCATATAATGTATTTGCAGTTGCAGGTGTACCCAGAGCTTGGGGCAGGTAAAGGGTTTGTAGAATCAGAGGGTCAATGGGAACATGATGCCTATCTGTGATGGGCTACTATTGGGCTATACATTTCCTTGGCTGGGGTCTGCTATGTTACATGTGGCATCTTTGCTTCCAATACATCGACATAAACAATTTCAGTTTACTGTCTGGTAAGGTAAGGTAATATTTATTATATGCTTAGTTAATAAAAACCTTTGCATAAAAAAAGGATCATTGAAAATAAAACAAAAAATATGTATATAACTGAATAAAACAGACAGTGTTGTCACGTCGTTCTCATTCACATAAGATACTGAGGCCATCTGTAAATTTTCTTCACTCCGGATCTATCAGATCGAGCCTCTTATAGCAGTTCTGTGTACCTATAAGCACAGTCTCTGGTGGCATTGTTCTTCCCTTGAGCGTAATTTGTTTCGAGTCAAATTTGCAGTGGGCGGAAGGACTTTGCACTTTTGACCATCAGATTAAAATACTAAAACAATCAATTAGCACTTTCCAGTTAAAAAACGCTTTTAAAATATGTATAAAAAGTGCACAAGAGGTTATAGGTTACTGTCCTTTGTAGTGATGTTATACTGTCTGAATTGTGGGGTAGACAGGGTGTTTCGTATGTGCACTATAAGTTGATTTTGAAGCACACCTGGGTAGGTGTGCTGTTGTCCTTGAAAAGTATGACTTAACAGGCAGGTGAATGCATTTCCAGGTGTAAACTTCCCCACCAATGCATCATTATTGGCATGAGACCTGCAGTTGCAGGAACATATGTTGGTGACTTGTCCTACAACATTTCCCACATGTACATGCCAGTTGGCGATGGCATAGGTTGTCCCAATCTCAAAACATGCAACAGGTTTTATGCACATGGGGACATTGCTGCAGGTGTTATGTGCAGTGTGTCCTTGTGGCCTTGCCGTCCTGGAATCCAGCTACTTGCAGGCCACATCAGCTGGGAGTAGGGAGAGTGTTTTGCTCAAATGTGTGAGACAATGGGTTGTGGACATCACAATTTTCTGCCTTTCCTTTGTACATGTGAATTCATTGTGCTGCCTAACTCTACACAACATATTCTTTTTTGCTGCAATATCCCATACATTCATGTCCCCTGCCACTGTTTCCACTACACTATATGCTATTCCACTCCATACCACTCATGTGACCAGTCCAGTGTACGACACTCCACTGTATGCTGTTACACTGTACCTGACACCACTGTATGACACTACAGTCTACACAACTTCATTATTTATTTATATATTTATTTTTATTTTGAAGGTTTTATATAGCGCGAACATGACCCTTGCAGGTATCAGAGCACTTTACAAGGGAAGAAAGATGAACAAAAGAACACTGTATGCCATAATTATGTCCTGCTATACAACATCGATTCTGTAGGTTAGATACGTTGTACATGTGAGATTTGCTCATGAGTAGAAACTTTACTTCTTTCTTGAAAGAGGCAGTAGAGGAATTCAGTCTGGTTTCTGGGGGCAGTGGATTCCAGATCCTTGGAGCAATTCCAGAGAAGGCCCGGTTGTATGTTTTCTTTTTGGCAAATCGTTGTGGTTTCAGAAGAAGAGTGCTGGAACTTCTGGAGGATTTGTTACCACATGAGAGCTCCAGTTTCTGGGCCAGATAACTCAGGGTATTGTGATGAAGGGCTTTGTAAGTCATGCAAGTGATTTTTAATTGAATTCTTGCTTCGAATGGTAGCCAATTAAGAGCTCTAAGGTCAGGGGAAATGTGGCAGTTTCTTTTAGAACCCATGATGAGCCTGGCTGCTGAATTGAGGGAGGCTCTTAGAGGGGCCATTGTAGATCTGGGAAGTCCGCAGAGAGTTGCACTCCCATAGTCTAGTCTGGGGATTACTAGAGCTTGTACTGCCAATTTGAAGTCAGTAGCAGGAGGGAAGGGTTTTAATTTTCTCATAATGTTCATCTGTATGTTTGCTCCTTTTGTTGGGGCACTGATATGTTTCTGCATGTTTAGATTCCGTTCAAGTGTTAATCCCAGCGATTTCGCTGAGTCGATAATTTGAGGTTGGCAGTTGAGCGCTGTCAATTGTTTAAGCCATTCTTCTATGATGGTTGTTTGGTTGGGTGGAGCGATTAGGAGGAATTCAGTCTTGAGGGTGTTTAGTTTCAGGTGGTTTTCAGCCAGCCAAATCTGTGTTTTTTATAGAGTTAAATTGAGAGATCTGATATCCTCCAGAGAAGTGACCTTTAGGTACAGTTGTGTATCGTCTGCGTGCATGTGGTAGTGGATGTTGGAGGAGCTGATATTTCGGTGAGATGTTCCATGAAAAGGTTGAAAAGCGTAGGTGAGAGGGAAGAGCCCTGTGGAACTCCTAATGTGACTGGGATGGACATAGATAAGGATTGATTGACTTTGAGTCTTTGGGATCTATTTTGGAGGAAAGAGTTGAACCAATTTAGTACGGATCCTGATAGGCCCATTCTATATTTCAGGAGGTCCAGAAGATTGTCACGTTTGACAGTGTTGAATGCCGAAGATCGGTCAAGCAGGATTAGAAGACAGGCTTCGTTTTGGTCCATGATATTTAGTGCATCATCCACTATGTGGGTCATAGCCGACTCAGTACTGTGCCCTTCGTGAAAGCCGGATTGGTATTGGTTGAGCAGGTTGAATTGGTCGATGTGGTTGCCCAGTTGGATGTGTACACATTTTTCTAGGAGTTTAGCCAGAGTTGGGATGTTAGAGATCGGGCAGTAATTATTTAAGTCTGTGTGGTCTGTCGTTGTTTTTTTTAGGATGGGGAATTTCAAAAACACAAACCCACTGCCTGTAATTGATAATAAATATCCTTTTTATCTAGAATAAAAGTAGGGACAAATGCAAATTCCTGTCCCCAAAGACCGAAGGACAGTGTGCATGGGGGGGGGACAGCAAAGAACACTGAATAGCTGGTGCAAATTAAGCCAAGATAATAGGGTATTTATTCCAACTTTATTTGACCCTTTTTCCAAGTAGCAAAATATAAACTATACAGTTAAAAAATAATTTCATAAATACTCTAATAAGCACAGAAACATAATAACGGATAATTGAATAATGATACCCAGGCACAACTATCACACTATGAACCCACACATACCCACAGCAGAATCATACTCGCTGACTCACACCAACTCATTGCTCAATGGCAGTCCACTATATCAAATTTGATGATCCCCTGGAATAGATCATAAACACGGTTTCACATACATTTGAGCACAGAGAGTTGTATGAATCTTGCTTCACGTTTAGTAGTCACATTATAAACTTGTGTGTCAAGGTGCCTCACATTGACATATTTATTTGTGGGTACTTTAAATTCCTAAGAGAAAAGGTACAGTTGAATGTTTATGTCAACAGGAGACATTATGATCAGTGGACTCCTGCACCGACGCGCGTTTCAGTGAACGACCCACAAGTGGGTCACACCTTCTTCAGGGCGCAAAACAGGATGAACAGGAGGTTGAAGGTGCCTGGGGAATCTACAAAGCAAAAAATGACCTGGATCAAGACGTCTCCCCCATTAGGACAAGACAGCACACTGAGGCACAAGGGGCAGGAAAAAACCTCTCAAGAGATAAAACACAATGGAGTCGTGCAAGGGAGGGAGAGGTCATAGCCGACTCAGTACTGTGCCTTTTGCGAAAGCCGGATTGGTATTGGTTGAGCAGGTTGAATTGGTCGATGTGGTTGACCATTTGGATGTGTACACATTTTCTAGGAGTTTAGACAGAGCTGGGATGCTAGAGATCGGGCAGTAATTATTTAAGTCTGTGTGGTCTGCCGTTGTTGTTTTTTAGGATGGGGACACCTGCCCAGATTTAAGGTTTTCTGGTATAATGCCTTGAAGCTGAGAGGCATTGATAATCTTGGTCCATAGTGGCAGTAGCAGAGGTATGAACTCATTTAAGTAGTTGACGGGAAGAGGATCGATGAAGTGGTTAGAGGGATTCAATGATGTGAGCGCTTTTAAGATTGCGTCTTCACTAAAAGTTTTGACGGAGGACCATGCGGAGTTATTTTTTAGGGCAAACTTTGGTGTGCATATGTTAGGGGTTACCAGAGAGGGTGATGGGGTGTCTTAGGGGGTGTCAGTATGAAGTACTAAGGCCTTATGTAGGTCCATCTTCATGTTTTCTGTCTTCTCAGTGAAAAAAGAGGCAAATTCTTTGCAGATGGGTAGTGCGCTCAGTCCAACTTGAGGGGGGTATGGTAAGCCATTTGATTGTGCTTTGACTAATTCAAATAGTTTTTTGGGTCGATTTTTAGCTTGGTCTAACTGGGTCCTAAAAAAGTTTGCTTTTGACCTTCTGATATTTTCATAGTAGGAGTTTCTGGTAGCTCTTAGCAGCTAAGGTGGTCAAGGGACAGGGATGCTCTCCATCGACATTCAATTAATCTTAAGGAACGTCTGTCCGCATTGAGTCTGCCGTCGTACCATGGTTTGGAATCTTTTGTGGAGAGCCTTTTCAGTTGTAGCGTAGCAACTGTGCCTATTACCGTAGTCATGGAATTAAAGTAGTGGTTTGTCAGAGCTTGAACGTCAGATAAGTCTTCAGGGGGAAGCAAGAGGTTGACACTGAAGGATGTTAGTAGATTCGTGTTGGCATTTTTTAGGTTCCTTTTCCATATTTTAGATTTTGTAGGTTGGGCTGAATATAGCTTTACTGCTTCATTAATGAGGAATATGATGGAATGGTGGTCTGACCAATCACAAGAGAGGATCATTTCGAGTTGAATGAAGTCTGCATTGGAAATGACCAGGTCTAGGATTGAGCCCTTGTCATGTGTGGGTTCCGTGAGGAATGCTTTGAGGCTATTTACCGCAGAGTCATTAGGGTCGTTCCAATGAAGATTGAGATCTCCAAGGAATATTTGGGTACTTTGTTGTCCTGTGTTTGTAGTCCCGATATCCATGAATTGTTCGATGAAAGTGAGGTTATCGCCTGGAGGGTGGTAAAATGTGTGCAAAGAGCAGACTGGTCTGTTGTTGCTTGTGATATCAATACAAAGGTATTCACATGAGGATAATACCGGTGAATGAGATCGGTTCACTGAGAGACTGTTTCGATGTATGCAGGCAATGCCGCCCCCTGGTCTATCAGTTCTGTCTAATCTGGTGATGTCATGGTTTGGGAGGACCAAAATATCGAGGATAGGCGTAGACGATTCATTTAACCAGGTTTCTGTCAGAATTAGGAGGTCAGGGTCATGAGAGAGTATGAGATCAGCTATGTCAGCCGCATCCCTTGAGGCTGATCTACAGTTATGTAGTATACATTTGAGATGGGGCTTGATGGGAGCTAGAGGTACCTGTGTGAGGGGGACTCGCGTAAGATTGTCTTTAATTATTCCTCTAATGTTGGGTCTTGGAGCTCTGTGTTGATTAGAGGGGATGATTTGGATTAGGGTATGTTTATTTGTATTGCCCAAGCACTCTGTGTTATGGATGAGATGTGGGAGATCATAGGAGCGGAGTAGGGAGTGGATATCTTTGGTCGATAAAGGATCCTTCCTTCGGACTGGGCATTGGGGTAAGGTACTGTTCTCCATCTTGGGAGCAAATGCTTCGGGGATGGTGATTGCATCAGGTGGGGGTTTGGAGAGAGGTTACTATGATAGTTCGTAATTAAATCTTTGTCATGCCATCTGATATTGGGTGGATGTAGGATCAGGCCCCGTAGAATTTGGAGGTCTTCTTTGACTTGTTGCAATGAGAGTAAAATCTCATCAAGTCTGGGATCTAGTGAGGGTTGTGCGCTTATTGTTTGGTCTGGTGGTAGGGGAGGGGTGGGTAGGCCAGGAATGGGGCTTGGTGGGTTACAATAGCCTGAGCCTAAGTAGGGAGGCCGGTAGGGGTGGTTATAGGGAGAGAAGGGGGAGGAATAGAGGGAGGAGGAGAGGCATGTACCAAGTGGATGTGAGGAGGGGTTAGGGCTATGGAGTGGCTCAGGGTTAGTGGGGTCAAATTGGAATATATGCTACATATTCGGGGATACGCCACTCCAATGTGCACTACTCCACTATATAACCTATAGCACTCTATGCCAATCCACTATAAAACACTCCTCTCTACGCTACTCCACTCTAAGCCATTCCACTGTATGCCACTCCAATGTATGCCCCTCCACTATACACCACTCCAGTGTGTGCCACTCTACTGTGGCACACTCCATTCTGTGCTATTCCATTGTACACCTCACCAGTGTTTGCCAATCCACCATATGACATTCTACTCTACTACATTCCAGTGTAGGCCAATCCAGACTACAACACTTCACTTTGCAACACTGCCCTCTACGCTTATCCCTGTACATGAAGTTTCTGGAGTTGAAGAGCCACTCTCACTCATCCGGATGTTTGTTGAAGATGAGCATGTGACATATGTGAAGATGTACTTGAGGTTTTGCCATGAGATGCATGCTCTGTCATTTGTGAGGATGTGCAGTAAGTAAGGACTGCTGAATGCAGACTGCACAGCAAGGGCTTGTGAGCTGGGCACAGATGTTTGATTGGTTAGTGTTGGCCTGTCCATGGTGATTGGTCTAGACATAGGGTGACCAACTTAGATGTAAGTGGGGGTCTGGTGTTTGAGATGTTGCATACAGGCAAACAAAAGATATCTTTGGGGCATGGATGAGAGAGTCATGACGTTTCACACTGTCTTGATGCTCTAGGGGGGGTGTTATGTGCCCACCTTCTTAGGTGTTTATTTTATGCTATCTCTGGCTAAGATAGCCTTTAGTCTGGTGATGTGGAGTGTGGGTGAAAGCTCAGTCAGTATGTGTGTTATTGGCTCCCTGACATATACAGATACTCTCTGTTTGGTCTGCTGTGTTATTAGTGTACAGTGTGGTGGAGGGAATGTTCTTCTTACTAGCAGATGTGCTGTACCTGAGGAGTTTCATTGGAATTCATGTAGAGGGTGGAGTTATATGCTCTCATTAAAGTGTGTCTGATATATGTGAGTTTCTGTGTTTCATGTGTGTCATCTGTATTCATTTGATGATGCTTTTGTCCCTCCCTGTGACATCTCTTCCTCGTTGTGGAATGGCAATGCATCTTGATGTCTGATGGACAAACTTACTTCACATATAAAGGTGACAAGGTGTGTTCTTGGCAAAGGTTGTGAATTGCACCATTAGTTTTGTAGCAGCTGATATGACATAGTGGGCATACATTTTGTAGTGTCTTCTGTTCTGAGATGGTGGGTGTCGGTATGGAGTATTCTGAGTGTGTTGACAGTTCCACTGTGGCAGAGGAGCGTGTAGTGCTGGATGAAAGGAAATGTTCTACACAGTGAATTTGTGGACACATGAGTTATGTGCCTATGAGTGACACATGGGTATGATGTTTAGTTATGTGCTGGTACTGAGTTTAGACATACCACTACAGACTACAGTGCATGTGACATGGCTCAGAATGCTCACTCTTTCTGAGTTTACTTGAGGCCAACCAAGCCTTTTGGTGGGTAGCTAATAAGATTGAGGGGGTGTCCCTGGCAATGGTCTGCCATATTGTGCTGTTGTCACGATGTGGTGACATGTTTACTGTGCATGTGTGCATATCCTGATGTGGCATGAATGCAGTTTTGGACAAGTTCTGTGAATGTCAGCAGCTGTGAGGCAGTGAGCTTCCAGCTGTGCCAAGCAGGGTCAATGGTATTTGCTGTGGGTTGTAAGTTTCATGTGGTCAATAGTCATGTGGTATGTTGTTGTTGTTGTTTGTGGTAATGTTGTTTGCTGGTGAGAGTGTGAGAGTGCAATGAGGGGCCTTTTTGGAGTGACTCATGGATAATGGAGAGTGATACATGTGTTAGCATGATTTCAGATGTTTTTGCTCCTGAAGGTGAGGTCAGATATGGGGGTCCCTGGTTGTAGTGGTGTAAGCACACTGCTTTGTGTGTTTGAGGAGGATGAAGGGTGTGATATTTGTGTATTGGCCCTTTCCACAGACCTGTGCATGTGTGTGTTCTGTTGTCATTACAGGAGAAGGGGTGTGTGTGCAAGGAGTGTGTGTTATTGAGTGTTCTGAGATGAGTGTTGCATATGTGAATTGTGCATCTTTTGTGCAGGGAAAATCAGGCAATGGGAAGTCTTGTGCATTTGCAATGTAAGTGTGTCCAATTGTGCTTAGGCCCCCTATCTGTGATTAATCTCTGCTGTCAGGATTATGGCAGATAATGCGTGGGAGGGGGAATGACACATTGGCCCCTTTGTGACCAGTGAAGAGTTGGAGGCCCATCTGCCTCGAAATGGGCATCTCTGCCCACTGCTGCGCTGCTGCTATTATGTGACCGGCACAGCCATCCCACATGGCAGCAGTCTGGACGGTAAATAGACCCCTGCTGCAGAAGTGACAATGGCCCTTCGGGCCCGGCAGGATTGTAGGACATACCAATAGATTCCTGTGTCCAGCAAGATGTCAGAGGTTGACAGGTAAGTTGTCCCAGAGCTGTGACTGGGTCATATTGGGGTCAGGCAGACCTACGGAGCGTGGTATGGGCCAACTTTGGGATGGGGGACCAGAACTTGACTGCGGGATATACATGCAGCGATAGGTGTTTAACTTACCTCGGGTTGGGTCCGCGACGGCATCGGATTTGGTAGTAGTGGATCAGGGAGAGCAGTGACAGGACTCATAAAGCAAAATCTATGACGTCCAAAGACATGGAGCGTGAAGTTAAATTTCTTCTCTCTATGCCTCTGTTTCCATCAACTCTGACAAGCTTGTTTAACTGCCGCGGTTGGATGGCCTGATAGGCGCATCGTAATGGGGTAGGCGGTCGGAGCGCACTTCCGCCCCGCTGTCTCTCTCCATGAACACCTTCCGACACGGGCGCAGTCGGAATTTCCTGTCAGATTCTGAGACACTGCATCGGACGGAAAAAGGCCTATCTGTGCCCATTATAATATGGCGGTCCGGAAGACCACTTCCGGTGCAACCAAATCGTGCTTTTCCGACTCCGACTGGAGCACGGAGGTGCTTCCATCCACCATAGCAATCAGGCCCAAAGTTCCTTACGATGTATTCGGTACTACGGAAATTATGTAGATGCAGTATGTATTTAGAGTTTCTATGGGTGATGTAATTGTACCTGAGTTACATTCTGATGATTGGGATGTTGAAACTGTAAACTCCATGCTCTCTGAGCTGGAATACTACAATGTTTTCGAATCCGAGGATCTATACTTAAATTCTGATAATTATGGTAAAATGTTCTGTTACCATCAATGTGGACATCACTATTCATATCGAGCTAGTGTTAAACACATTTTTTAATTACATTCAATGGGAACATTGCCCCAATCCCCCACACGGGAGCTCAAAAATATACAAAGATAAATACAAATACTTTTCTAGATATGACACTTCTGACCCAAAGCCATTTTCTTTTAAACTTGTCCCTACGCCACTAAAGAAATATATGCTTACACAAACTAAGCTTATATATATATATATATATATACAGACTCATTTGGTACCCAATTAGCCGTAAAAGGCTATAATTATTGGAAGGATACCATTGACATGAGATCAGTTTGGGGCCAAACCTTGGCAAGTTCAGGGGACAGAAATCTTGTTCTGAGCATGTTTAATTTCAACACAAATTATTTTTCTGAATGAAACCATTAAGCAGACTACTTGTCTAGGATTGGCTAAAATCAAATACATGAATGCACCAAATATTCCTTCTATTGCACGATTTGACAATTGATAAGATTTAACAAAGTACACTGAGGAACAACTTGCAAAATGGTACATTTAATTCTACACTTTCAGGTCCTCACAGGTGGTTATTGTGGCCAGTAGACACAATTGGTTGTCATGCTCATTTCTTGAATTCCACACCGGGGTTTAAGGCAAGCAGACCCTACCCCTGTACTCCCACTCTCAGCATTCAGGTATTGTCACCACCTATTTGGTGGGGAAATTGTGTCAAAAATGGTAGGAACATTCCACACTGTCTGCAGTAAAACAACATCTTTCGCTCCTATCGGAGGATATGGACCTAACTGATTTCTTGTTGGGTCCTAAATCTCTGTGTTCGAAAAGATTTATTTAAGTTTAAGACAAATTGATCAAGATAATTCGGATGAAGTGTTTGCTGTTGTTGATAATAGTATTAATACGTTTTTTACTCACATTTATAATTTAAATAACATTGTGTCATCTGTAACTGATACTATGTAAAGTGACATGTCTACGTTGAACCATGGGCAAAGTCAGCTTAGATCTATCATGCTGTTTAGCTGGACACTTCAAACCCTTAAAAATAGTTGCATCCCTTGGCGTTACCTTAATTCTAGCCAGCAATTTATGCCTTTCAATCTGGCACATAAACAACAAATCATGGCAAAGAAAGATGTTACATACACTATGTTACATCTTGAGAAGTTAAAACAGCTCCCATTTACAATAGTCGAAACACCTTCCACTGTCTGGTTAATTCATGGCGTAAAATCTTTGCCAATTTCAACATTTCAGTTAACAGCTTGCATGAAACATTTCACTGTCGGTAAATATGAACCCCTAGGAGACAGCTTCATTTATGAGTTATGGTCACTCCCATTTTCTTATTGTTGTGAACATGCCAACAAGGAAGAATTTCTTACTGGAAAGGAATGTGACTCTTCTGTCATACATTCACTTATTTGTAAACATGTTACCATTCATGGGGCATGTAACACATTGGTAGCTAATTTGGCCTGTTTTCTAAAGGGCCTATCAGCCCCTTCAATTGTCCCCCTTATCAAGTTCTTTCAAACTGAAGCTATTTAATGTTACGTGATCAGGACTGTTGTGGAATGAAATCTGGGATCCCATATATTTTATCGGTTCCCCAAAATAGTAACTTGCTGCAACAACGTGCTCTTCCCCCTCACTTAAAGGGGTTATGACAGCTCGTTTAGGACTTCCATTCCAACTTTGAAGGCAGACTTTAACAAGCTAAGCAAGCACTATTGTTTCAAAAAAATGTACCACTAACATCTGCTTGAGAAACTTTTGAATTGCAAGTTTCAAGGACGTCGAGTGAAATACAGTCCTTGTTAAACACTGACCTCTCATTACATTTCAGCTAATTAGTTCATCGTATTTTTAATGTGTTTAATATGGCCAGGCTTGCTCACTTTTTTTAAAGTTATCGGTTCTGGCTTAGTCAGTTCCTTCCCAAAAATCTTTGGAGTAATACCAGCTTTTATTCATTCCCTATTTTCCAGTATGTTTGGGGGCATACCCTTGTTGTTGTTCCTCATTTGCGGCATTTTAATTCTAATTTTGCTCCTCCGCATGGATGTTCCATCTCCAAGCCCTCTGGAACTACAACCAGTCGAGCTGTGCCATGAGCGCATGCTAAGATTCTTCAGGATCTTGCTGCTCTAAGAAGTGGACCTAGACTAGGCATTGGCATTCCGACCTGTCTGCTTTACCTGCATCCAACTCGTGTTTAGTTGCCTATGCTGCCCCTTTGAATGGACACAGGATATTTCCCTGGCTCTGCAAACACTGGTTTCCTTGTGGACATGCACCTGTTAATTAGTCCTCTAACGACCCATTTTCAGAGTTGTCCCATGGGCTTGCGGCTGCTGCACAATGCAAGGTACGAGCCGCTCCCTTCAGGGGAGATGTGTGCTTCATCACATGACACATTCAAATTTGGCTCTAATAACACGGATGCAGGTTGCCCAGAATCTACTGTTCCCATCAGACAATGGGGTTTTTCAGTACTCGCTTCCGGGTAGCGCACCGGAGGTGACGCACACCAGAAGCGCCCTGCCCTCACGCCCCGCCCGCTGGCCGGCGGCATTGCCAAGTGAATTACTCACATAAAGAGGGGCTCGTCTATCTGTGCGGCGCGAGAGCCGGGAATCACGTACACCAAATAGGTTGACCACTGGGCAGGACCTTTGGAGTAGTAAGTCGGACATGCTAAAACAACTATAGAGGTACTCTGGAGTTTGTTTATATTTTTGAGCCCTAACGGAGGAGTGTTCTACTTCTATTTTTTACTTCTCTTAAATAGCGTTTGACTACAAGGCTACCCCATCGTGACCCCGTGATACTTGCATTCCCCTCTAATTGGGTAAGGATGAGTGAAAGTGTATTGGCAAGAAATGTGGCACGAATGACATGCAAGAAAATACCGATGCCATGTACGATAACCCTTTTACACGTGAGACCACTGATGTGAGACATGTGAATTGTGACACGGGTTGTTTTTAAGCGTGAGTGGTGCATCTGGACTAGGCGATCTTCACTTTAAAGCACAAATTGTATGCTATTATAAAACGCACACTGCCTAATGGGCAGGTTTGGAATGATGGATCCATTAAGGCTCTGCCGGTTTGGTCACACAAGCATGGATCATGGAATGGAAAGGACGTGTGCACCTATGTATGATGGGTATAATTGCACTTCAGGACTGTTGTTGTAATGCAATGTTTTTGTCCTGCCCTCTTTTCTCCTTACAGGCGGAATTTTTCGTTATCGGAAGAAGGGAGATAAGTATTCTCCCTACTGTGATTGATTTTACTGTCACTATTGTCACGAAGGTTGCAGCTTTCTGCACCTTCAACACTAATATATAGGTCAGAAAAAAGTGTTTTTTGGTCAACACCAGGGAGGGAATATTCATTGTGCCCTGACGAAAGCACTGGACCATTTTTGGCCACTGAATTTTTGGGCTGAAACATGTTGGCAGTCTTTTAGGGTCTTAGGACCATAACCTCCAAGAAGACCTGTTTTATTATCTTTTTTAATATCCACTACATCCCCATTAATAAAGGGATACCTGGGGGGTGTAGTAGGATTTTTATCTTTAAGTCCCCCTGGCCTACATCTCCTAAGAGCTCCCTGAAATACGGTTGAGCCCACCCTGACCTTTAGGAGTCAGGGTGAACCCGATGATGAAGCATGACACCAATAGGGTGTGTGAGGGTTAAATAACAAAAGGAATTGTTTCCTTTCCGGTTTTTGCGGTACACGCCATCAAAAGGAGTTGAGAAGGCTTTAGGAGCCACATTGGGGTTTGGATACACTATTGTGAGTATAGTCTTATTCGGGAGGAGGTATCCTCGCCCTCATCTCTCTTACCCCTTCTCGTGGACAGTGGGGGGCTCTCCACTGCCACTTGTGGGTTACACTACACTGCCCAGAATCTTCCTCAGCATCGGCTGATCCCTGGATGATTTAAACTAAGCAATTGCGGAGTAATCGTCTGTGGAGATGAAATCCATCCTGTTTCAGCTTTCCATTGAACTCATTGAAGACATCATGGATACATCTGACGCACCTTAATTTGGCCTTGTTTATTAAATTGACGTTATGCTTTTTTATTATTATCCTTATAAGTTTTTTGCATAAAATGCTTATTAGCAAAGCATTGCATTTGCTTAGCTTTTGATTTACGTTTTTAATGTTTAGATAGTCGCTAAGATACTTTCCCGACCAAGGAGGGGGTGTCATGTGTTCCCTTTAGGGGCCAATTAGTTCTCCCTTATTTCAGCCTAATTGCATGTTGAAGGCCACTTTGCTTTGCACACACTACACACAGCACATTTGTTTTTGTGCAACAATATTATTTTAAAAATACACTGCACATGTTTTTTCTTCAGTTCTCCTTTCTGGGACTTAGTCTGAACATTTCTTACAAGGTCTAATAACTAAGTCTGGGCTGTGAACTCTGCTCCGCCCGCGGAGTTTGCAGAGTTTTTCGCACACTCCACGTTACACGGAGCTCGCGGAGTTCTGAAAAACATCAACATCAAGTTGGCGAGCGCCACCGAAGAAAATCCACCTCCCGGTGAGATTTTTCTTCATTTGCGCTTGTCAACGTCAAGTTGGCGAGCGTGAGCGAGGGAAATCAATCGCCAGGCGAGATTTCTCAACGCGGGCTCTCGGATTTCTCAAAGCGAGTGGCCGCGTATGCTTGCGACCGCTTGCGTTGAGAAACCCTCTGATCGCGTTGAGAAAGCTGCCTCTCGGGTAGAAAATCTACTTGAGCGGCAGAAAGGAAGCAGCGCCCGCTTACGCCCACTTGCACTGTGCATGGTGCTGTTTTCGATAATTTTACAGCGCGGACAAACACCCAGCACTGAAAATTATCGCGAACAGCATTTTTTCTAACCCACTCCGCCACTTGCGGAGCTTCACATGGCAGATTTTTTTTGCACTCCGCGAACTCCGCCCAGGCTTACTAATAACACCGTGCCCTGTTTTTTTCTGTGATTGGTTAGCAACATAGGTTAGCATTTAGCAAGGGCGTAACACAGGCCCCCGCATCCCCCGCGGAGCGTGGGGGCCCCCGAGCTGCAGGGGGCCCCCTCAGCACAGTACTCAAGCCTGCGCGCTCCGGATTAAATTCGGAGCAGGGGCCCCTCTGTGTACATTGCAGGGGGGCCCCTTAAACTTTCGTTACGCCACTGGCATTTAGACACAACACAGAGGAACATCTGCTATTTTGAAGTGAGGCGCCTGTTCTCATATTAACCAAAACTTGCCTTTTGAGAACAGAGAAGAGAACTCTTGCAGAGGGAATGGTCCCCGGACAGACACCCTAGCTTTGCGCAACATGAGATCAGATCACCTAACTACAAATTAGGCCTAGGCGTTGAACTCCGCTCCGTTCACGGAGTTTGTGGAGTTTTCTGCACTCCGCGGAGCTCGCGGAGTGCAAGAAAACCCCGCTTCGCGTAGTGCAGCGGAGTTTTTACCCCGCTCGCGCTCCCGAACGGTAAGTTCACGAGCGCGAGCTGCCGCTCGGGTAGAATTTCTACCCGAGCGGCAGAAAGACCAGCGCGAACAGCAGTTCGCACTAAACTCCGCCACTTGCGGAACTTTGCAGAGTTTTTTTGTAACTTCGCGAAGTTCCGCATAGCAAAACTCCGCGAACTACGCCCAGGCTTACTACAAATGCCAGGTATGGGTGGCCTGTTTTAATCCCAGAGATCTCTGATATATCACTTTGCTCACATAGTGTGGATAGGCTTAGGATAGGCTTAGGCAGACATGAGCATGTTGGATTTGGGTCCATATCTACTGATGTGGTATGGTGACTCAGATCCTACATTCTTTTGCTCTGTGGTCCCAGGCATCGTTCCGTTTCCAAACAGAATCCCTTCAACAGGGCCAGTGATTCACAGGTCAGGTGGGGAGATGACTGGTCCCACAACTTGTACCCCGTTATAGTTGGGCCCACATTTCTTCCCTCCACATATACGTATGGATTACTGACCCACCACTACAGCCCTGAACTAAGACTCTGTCAATTGTGCATGGCTACTTCCAAAGGGGACATTTACTGGCAGGCAGGTTGTTAGACCTGGCACAATTGGCGTGGGTCTCCCTTCCATTTTTCGCTGTTGTCTCCTCTGTTTTTTCTGGTGTTAGATGCTCTGGGCGCTGTGCCACTGCCATTCAGTGCCACAGCGCGAATGCTCCCTGTGTAAATATGTCTATGTGAATTGGTATATCCCTGATTGGCTTATTTGGTTTACCTGTTAGTCCCTAGTAGTGTGGCCTGTGTGTGCCCAGGGCTGGTAAACCAAATGCTGCTGGTGGGCCTGCAGCACTGATTTGTGCCACCCACAGAAGCAGCTTGTAAAGTGTGTCTCAGACCTGCCACTGCAGTGTCTGTGTGCAGTCCAGAACTGCCATCTTGGCGGTGAAGTGCACCCACTTCCCAGCCCCTGAACCTTCCCTTGGCATCATGTAAGTCACCCCTATGGTAGGGTGCATTGTATGTGTAAGGTAGGACATGCCTTGGTGTGTGTAGCATGTCCTGGTAGTGAATTACACCCAATTTCTGTTTTTCACTACTGTAAGGCTACCTGTTCCTCATAGGCTAGAATGGGCAGTTTGACTATTACATCCTATAGTCCTAACTGACCCCAGGAACATGGTAGAAAAACGAATTTAGTATGCCTGAGCTCAGAATATTAAAATACATCTTTTAGTGAAGTTTATT
The DNA here is from genome assembly GCA_963921515.1 of Calotriton arnoldi. Taxonomy (NCBI): domain Eukaryota; kingdom Metazoa; phylum Chordata; class Amphibia; order Caudata; family Salamandridae; genus Calotriton; species Calotriton arnoldi. The sequence goes on from CAWUFW010012709.1 coordinate 381,765, forward strand.
TTCATATCCTGTGTTTGAAAATACCACTTTTAGAAAGTAGGTATTTTCTTGCCTAAGCCTTCCAGTGTGCTCTGCTGTTATGTGTATTGGCTGTCTGGTTTTGGAGGGGCAGGGCAGGCTGAGTCAGACCTGGGTTGAATAGAGATCTGCATTTAGAGTATGGGGAGGGGTGGCTCCTTGACCTGAATAGGGCTGTGCCTGGCAAGGTGAATGCTGGCTCCACCTCCTACTGTGTGTCTGCTAGCAGACCCCCTCTTTCTGAAAGGAAGGATGCAGCCTGGTAAACAAAGTGCTCCAGGACTCACCAGAACTGGTTCTGGCTAGGCTCAGTGACTTGCAGCTTCTGAGAACAAAGTCTTTTGGGGTATAAATATCTGTGCTCAAACCCCTACAATTTGTATTGCCCCTGGATCTGAAGAGGAAACTCTGTCCGTGCCACTGGAGGAATCTGCAGGAAGTGACTGTCTTTGTGCTTGTGTGTTTTTCTTGCACTAGCCTGCAGCAGTGACCACTGGACCTTGAAGAAGAGAGAAAAGGACTTTTGAGAGAACTTTTATTTTTGTTACAGCAATTACCCAAGGGCTAGGAAAAGAGCTAGCCTCCTGCTGGAGTCTCAGGCACATCAGACTCCACCACCAACCTCCTGCTTCCTCCCTGAGAGGATTGCTATCTGCTGATGAGGCTCCTGTGAGTTCCAGGGCCTCTAGTTTGCTTCAGAGAAAAGAGTGCTGGAAATCGACGCTAACGCACCTTTGCGAGCCGCTCCAGCCGAGAGCGCTGGAAAAATCATCGCGCTGCTGCCGCTGAGTGCTCGCAATACGAAACCATCGCTAACACCTCTTTGCGAGCTGCTGCAGCCGAGACGCGCTGGAAAAATCATCGCGCTGCTTTCGCCGCGCGCTCGCAACCCCTAAAGAAATCATCGCTTCAAGACATCGCATTGCGGACGCCGTGCGTCCGCCATTTTGATCGCATCGCACCGAATTTCGTCGCTCCCTCGCGGAGCGTCTTGTCTTCGCATTGCAACACGATCGCACAGCGCAACAGGATCGTCGCATCGACTTCTCCCTCGCGGCAAGAAAGTCATCGCATCGACGGCCTAGCGTGCAGAAGTTGGTCGCATCGTCTCCGCACGCATCACGCAGATCGGTGCATCATCCTCCCTTGCAGCAAGGATTTCAACGCATCGCCGGCCTCGCGTGCCGAGAATCATCGCTACAGCTTGTTTGCGACATTTTGTTGGTTTTGCTACTAAACCCAGGTACTTTGTGAGAGAAAGGGTCGCAGAGACCACTGCTTTGAATTTGAACCTTATTTTTGCAACCGTTGAACTATTTTTTGACAGTCCTTCAACAGCAATCCTATTTTTGACAGTATTGTGGCTTTTACAGTTATTGGTCTTGTGATAAGTCTATATATGTATAAAGATACTTATTTTTTATAACTACTTGTGTGGTGTCCCTTTGTAGTGTGCCTCACTGTGTTACTGTATATGGTCATAAATGCTTCACACACTGCCTCTGAGATAAGCCTACCTGCTCGTGCTACGTTACCACAGGGTTGAGCAGGGGTATTAAAGAGGGTAGCCCTCTCACTCTGACTTAGGAAGAAGGGTCCCTACTTGGACAGTGGCCAGCCATTGCCAACTAGAGACCCCCATTTCTAACATTGGTGGTCAGCGGTGAGGATCTGGACTTGCATTTATGATCGCATACAGTAATTATAGTGTACACTACTAGTGAGTGCAGACCATAACGTACTGCATACATTTTTTAGAGTTTTTTTGGATCCTATATTGTGATTGATATTGCCGGTGATTTTTTACCCGCATACATTTTCTTGAGAAGTTTTCTTCTATCTTTTATTGATATTGCCAGTTATTGCTACAATGGGCAAGCCCAGATCCAATGCCTCGGAGGATCTCTCCTGGGAAGAAGAGAAATTAGAAACCTACAATGCCAAGCAGCTCAAATATTTTTGCAAGCAATTCACAGTCCCTATCACAGGTCTCACTAAAAGGGAGGAGTATTACAAGGCGCTGAAGGCCTGGCTAGAAGCCAGGGATGCCCCTAAGGATATGGGAGAGCTTGTGGAGGGGGGAGAGAATGCAGAAGAGCAGCAGGGCGAAGTAGTAGACTTAGTAGGAGATAAAGCAATTTCCAGCCCGGGCACTAGTGTGTCCGCTAAGGGTCTGTCCCCAGAAGAGATGGAGGACAGGGAGAGAGATAGGCGGCATAATATGGAGATGGCTAAGCTTAAAATGGATGGTCACCGGGACCTAGAGAACAAGAAGTTAGAAATTGAGATTATGAAAATGAAACTTGAGCATGAGAGAGTATTGAGGGAGTTGGAGATTAAAGCTAAGAGTATGGAGATCTCCCCTCTGGTGGCAGCATACCTGTAGTACATCCTGAGAGTAGGGTGTATATACCCAAGGAGGTTATTAAGGATTTCCACAAAAGTGAAGATATTGGGCAATGGTTTGCCGCTTATGAATTAGCCATGGTGTCCCACCGGGTCCCTGAGAAGGATTGGGGAGCGGGGTTGTGGGGACGCTTTGTAAGTGAGGGAGGGATACCTTGTTGGACCTGCCCCAGAAAGTAGGATGGTTTATGCCCACATGAAGGAAGCTTTGATGACCCGCTATGGTTTGACCCCTGAGATGTATAGGCAGATGTTTAGGATCTGCAAGAAGCTAGAGGGTACCACGTGGGTTGAATATGTGTCTTTTTTTGCAGAGCAATGGAACGCTGGGTAAAAGGTAGCAAAGTAGAAACTTTTGCGCAGCTTTATGATTTGATTGCATGGGAGCATTTATCTAGTAATTGTTTTCCTGAGCTACGCCAGCACCTGATTGATTGCAAGCTGACTAACCCTAGAAAGCTTGCTGAGGAGGCGGACCGCTGGGTGAGCACCCGGGTTCGCAAGGGTCCAGTGGGAGACTTCGCCAAAGGTGGGCAGGGTCCCCAGCAGAGGAGTGGGGGGGACAAGGGTCAACAGAGGGAGTTCCACCGAGGGCCCCAAAGTAATCCCCAAGGGAACCAAGCAGTGGTGTCCCAGCCCCCCCAAGAAAGGAGGCCAGTGCCCCCAACAGGTAGGCCTGTTCCCAGGGGGCCCCCCACTTGTTACAACTGTGGTCAAGTGGGCCACAGATACTTTTATCCCCAGTGCCCCCAATGGGGGGCCAGTGCACCACCCCGCCAGATTGCTAGTGTAGCCCTAGGAGAGGAGGAGATGGGTGCCCAAGAGGGGTGGGATCCCGTAGAGTTGACCCTTGTCTCATTAGGGGACTTTGAGATGGTCCCCAAGCCTGCACTGCCTGCTAACACTAAAAAGTACAGGCAGTGGGTGACCATCAATGGCCATAGAGTGGAGGCTCTAAAAGACACAGGAGCCAGTGTAACTGCTGTCAGCTCCCGGTGGGTGTCCAAAGAGCAGGTTGTCCCCATGCATTCTACCCAGTAGTGTCCGCAGACAACTCAGAGAGCCAATGTGAGGTGGCTCAGGTTCCCTTTGAGTGGGGGGTCTCAGGAACTCTTCAGGTGGCTGTGAGGCCCGCCATGCCTGTGGACTGTCTGCTGGGCAATGATTTAGAGGACTCCCCGTGGGCTACGGTGGAGAGGAAGGCTCACTTAGAGATGTTGGGTCTGCCTGAGTGGGCGTGTGCTACCACTCGGTCCATGGCAGCCAAGGAGGGTGTTGAGAAGGACCTGGAGCCTGAGAGTGTGGCCCAGATCCCTGCCTTAGAGAGAAGGGGCAGGGGGCGCGGGAAGCCGGCCCCCTTGGTTCCCACGGCCCAGGAAGGAGCAGACCCTGAAGGGGATGCCCTGGAGCCTACCGGGGAGCAGATCGCCGAACTGGGGGACCTGCCTGAGCTGACGCATTGGCAGCAGGAAGGGGGACCCACCAGGGAGGAATTTTGTGAGCAACAGAGAGTTTGCCCCTCTCTTGAGGATATGCGGCGGCAGGCTGCAGCCCAGGCAGAAGGTGACATGTCTGGTTCACATTTGATTTATTGGGAGAACAGTCTCCTGTATAGCGAGCCTAAGGCTGCTGAGCTGGGGTCAGCCGGTGTGCTGGTGGTACCCGAGTGCTTCAGAGCCTTCCTACTGGGGTTGGCTCATGACATTCCATTGGCAGGACATCTGGGGCAGACCAAGACCTTTGAGAGGCTGGCCGCCCACTTTTATTGGCCCCAGATGCACAAGAGTTCAGACACTCATTGCAGGACCTGTGAGACTTGCCAGGCAAGTGGGAAGAGTGGGGGAAGATCAAGGCCCCACTCCAGCCCTTTCCAGTTGTGAGTACCCCATTCGAGCGAGTGGGCATTGACATTGTGGGGCCTCTGGATCCCAAGACAGCCATGGGCAACAGGTTCATCCTGGTCTTGGTGGACCATGCCACCCGGTACCCTGAAGCCATCCCACTCAGGACAGTGACGGCCCCCGTGGTGGGACGTGCACTGATGGGGATTTTCTCCCGTGTGGGATTCCCCAGAGAGGTGGTGTCTGACAGGGGGACCAACTTCATCTCCCAGTACATGAAGTCTCTGAGGAAGGAGTGTGGGGTAACTTATAAGTTCACCACTCCTTACCACCCCCAAGGTAATGGTCTGGTTGAAAGGTTCAACCGGACCTTGAAGGGCATGATCATGGGCCTAGAAGAGCCCCTGAGGCGTAAGTGGGACGTCCTCTTGCCATGCCTGTTGTTTGCCTACCGTGAGGTGCCACAGAAGTCCTTAGGGTTCAGTCCCTTTGAACTCCTCTATGGCCATCCGGTTAGAGACCTCTGAGTCTGGTCAAGGAAGGCTGGGAGCAATCTCTCAGGAAACCTCCCCAAGATGTATTTAGCTACATGTTGGCCTTCAGGAACCAGACTCGGCGTTTCAGAAAGATTGCTGAGGCAAATCTGGAAGCCAGCCAGGAGGAGATGAAACGTTGGCACGACCAGAATGCCACTCTGGTCGAATTTCAACCTGGTCAGAAGGTTTGGGTACTGGCCCCTTGGAGCCTTGTGCGCTCCAAGATAAGTGGACCGGTCCATTTGAGGTGGTGGAGCGCAAAAGTCCAGTTACCTACTTGGTGGACTTTCAGTCTCCCAGGAACCCCTTGCGGGTCCTGCATGTGAACCGCCTGAAGCCCCACTTTGAGAGGTCTGAAGTGGGCATGCTTCTTGCCACAGATGATGGGATGGAGGAGGAGAGTGAGCCTCTCCCTGACCTCCTGTGTGCAGGAGAGAAGGATGGGTCAGTGGAGGGTGTGATCCTCTCCACCACACTGACCCCTGAGCAGCAGAGAGATTGTCACCAACTGTTGGGGCAATTTTCTGATTTGTTTTCCCTGGTACCTGGGTGTCACTGATTGGTGCGTCCATGAGGTGGATACCGGGGACAGTCCTCCTGTCAAGCACAAGGCTTACAGAGTGACTGACAGGGTCAGGGCTTGCATTAAGGAGGAGGTCTCCAAAATGTTTGCCCTAGGGGTGGTTGAGTCCTCTAGCAGCCCCTGGTCCAGCCCCGTGGTCTTGGTACCAAAAGCTGCGACGCCTGGTGCCACTCCTGAACTTAGGTTCTGTGTGGACTACCGAGGTCTCAATTCGGTCACAAAGACCGACGCGCACCCCCATCCCCAGAGCTGATGAGCTCATAGATCGGTTTGGGGCTGCCCGGTACCTCAGCACGTTTGATCTGACGTCTGGGTACTGGCAGATCGCTCTTAACTGATGGGGCAAAGGAGAGGTCAGCATTCTCCACACCAGATGGGCACTACCAGTTCCGTGTGATGCCCTTTGGGATGAAGAATGCCCCTGCCACCTTTCAGAGGTTGGTCAACCAGGTGTTGGTCGGGCTGGAGGATTTCAGTGCCGCCTACCTGGATGACATTGCAGTGTTTAGTTCCTCCTGGGAGGACCACTTGCGCCACCTCTGGGAAGTGTTGATGGCGCTGCGCAGAGCAGGCCTCACAATCAAGGCCAGTAAGTGCCAGATTGGCCAGGGTTCTGTGGTGTACTTGGGACACCAGGTGGGGAGCGGCCAGGTGGCGCCCCTGCAGCCCAAGATTGAAACCATCCTGGCTTGGGAGCCCCCAAGGACCCAGACCCAGGTGAGGGCCTTCTTAGGACTCACGGGTTACTACAGGAGGTTTGTCAAGGGGTATGGCAACATTGTTGCACCCTTGACTGAGCTGACTTCCAAGAAGCGGCCAAGGATTGTGAACTGGACTGACACCTGTCAGAAAGCCTTTGATGCCCTCAAAACTGCCATGTGTACAGCACCCGTACTCAAGGCGCCCAATTTTGCTAAGGAATTTGTTGTCCAGACAGACGCTTCAGAGCATGGGGTGGGGGCCGTTCTGTCACAAATAAATGAGGAGGGACTAGACCAACCTGTAGCCTTCATCAGTAGGAGGTTACTTCCACGGGAACAGAGGTGGAGTGCAATTGAGCGTGAGGCATTTGCTGTGGTCTGGGCACTGAAGAAGCTGAGACCATACCTGTTTGGGACTCACTTCTGGGTTCAGACAGACCACAGGCCCCTCAGATGGTTGATGCAGATGAGGGGTGAGAATCCCAAGTTGTTGAGGTGGTCCATTTCCCTACAGGGTATGGACTTCACGGTGGAACACCGCCCTGGTACAGAACACGCCAATGCTGATGGTCTGTCCAGATTTTTCCGCCTTAGTGATGAGAACTTCCAAGGGGATGGGTAGTTCTCCCCACATTTCAGCTGGAGGGGACACGTGTTAGACCTGGCACCATTGGCGTGGGTCTCCCTTCCATTTTTCGCTGTTGTCTCCTCTGTTTTTGCTGGTGTTAGATGCTCTGGGCGCTATGCCACTGCCATTCAGTGCCACAGCGCGAATGCTCCCTGTGTAAATATGTCTATGTGAATTGGTATATCCCTGATTGGCTTATTTGGTTTACCTGTTAGTCCCTAGTAGTGTGGCCTGGGTGTGCCCAGGGCTGGTAAACCAAATGCTGCTGGTGGGCCTGCAGCACTGATTTGTGCCACCCACAGAAGCAGCTTGTAAAGTGTGTCTCAGACCTGCCACTGCAGTGTCTGTGTGCAGTCCAGAACTGCCATCTTGGCTGTGAAGTGCACCCACTTCCCAGCCCCTGAACCTTCCCTTGGCATCATGTAAGTCACCCCTATGGTAGGGTGCATTGTATGTGTAAGGTAGGACATGCCTTGGTGTGTGTAGCATGTCCTGGTAGTGAATTACACCCAATTTCGTTTTTCACTACTGTAAGGCTACCTGTTCCTCATAGGCTAGAATGGGCAGTTTGACTATTACATCCTATAGTCCTAACTGACCCCAGGAACATGGTAGAAAAACGAATTTAGTATGCCTGAGCTCAGAATATTAAAATACATCTTTTAGTGAAGTTTATTTTCATATCCTGTGTTTGAAAATACCACTTTTAGAAAGTAGGTATTTTCTTGCCTAAGCCTTCCAGTGTGCTCTGCTGTTATGTGTATTGGCTGTCTGGTTTTGGAGGGGCAGGGCAGGCTGAGTCAGACCTGGGTTGAATAGAGAGATCTGCATTTAGAGTATGGGGAGGGGTGGCTCCTTGACCTGAAGTCCTGAATAGGGCTGTGCCTGGCAAGGTGAATGCTGGCTCCACCTCCTACTGTGTGTCTGCTAGCAGACCCCCTCTTTCTGAAAGGAAGGATGCAGCCTGGTAAACAAAGTGCTCCAGGACTGACCAGAACTGGTTCTGGTTAGGCTCAGTGACTTGTAGCTTCTGAGAACAAAGTCTTTTGGGGTATAAATATCTGTGCTCAAACCCCTACAATTTGTATTGCCCCTGGATCTGAAGAGGAAACTCTGTCCGTGCCACTGGAGGAATCTGCAGGAAGTGACTGTCCTTGTGCTTGTGTGTTTTTCTTGCACTGGCCTGCAGCAGTGACCACTGGACCTTGAAGAAGAGAGAAAAGGACTTTTGAGAGAACTTTTATTTTTGTTACAGCAATTACCCAAGGGCTAGAAAAGAGCTAGCCTCCTGCTGGAGTCTCAGGCACATCAGATTCCACCACCAACCTCCTGCTTCCTCCCTGCGAGGATTGCTATCTGCTGATGAGGCTCCTGTGAGTTCCAGGGCCTCTAGTTTGCTTCAGAGAAAAGAGTGCTGGAAATCGACGCTAACGCCCCTTTGCGAGCCGCTGCAGCCGAGAGCGCTGGAAAAATCATCGCTCTGCTGCCGCTGAGTGCTCGCAACACGAAACCATCGCTAACGCCTCTTTGCGAGCCGCTGCAGCCGAGATGCGCTGGAAAAATCATCGCGCTGCTGTCGCCGCGCGCTCGCAACCCTAAAGAAATCATCGCTTCAAGACATCGCATTGCGGACGCCGTGCGTCCGCCATTTTGATCGCATCGCACCGAATTTCGGCGCTCCCTCGCGGAGCGTCTTGTCTTCGCATCGCAACACGATCGCACAGCGCAACAGGATCGTCGCATCGACTTCTCCCTCGCGGCAAGAAAGTCATCGCATCGACGGCCTAGCGTGCAGAAGTTGGTCGCATCTCCTCCGCACGCATCACGCAGATCGGCGCATCATCCTCCCTTGCGGCAAGGATTTCAACGCATCGCCGGCCTCACGTGCCGAGAATCATCGCTACAGCTTGTTTGCGACATTTTGTTGGTTTTGCTACTAAACCCAGGTACTTTGTGAGAGAAAGGGTCGCAGAGACCACTGCTTTGAATTTGAACCTTATTTTTGCAACCGTTGAACTATTTTTTGACAGTCCTTCAACAGCAATCCTATTTTTGACAGTATTGTGGCTTTTACAGTTATTGGTCTTGTGATAAGTCTATATATGTATAAAGATACTTATTTTTTATAACTACTTGTGTGGTGTCCCTTTGTAGTGTGCCTCACTGTGTTACTGTATATGGTCATAAATGCTTCACACACTGCCTCTGAGATAAGCCTACCTGCTCGTGCTACGTTACCACAGGGTTGAGCAGGGGTATTAAAGAGGGTAGCCCTCTCACTCTGACTTAGGAAGAAGGGTCCCTACTTGGACAGCGGCCAGCCATTGCCAACTAGAGACCCCCATTTCTAACACAGGTGGTCACAGGTGGCCCCCTTCTGAGGCTGGTGGTAGGAAAGTGGTGGCCTAGATTGATAATAGAGATCAGTCAGTGGCTCCTATCACTCATCCAGAACGACTCCCACATTGGTTCCATCTGACCTTATGAAATAAATACAAGAAATACATGGTGAAATCACTGTGCTAGACATAAGAATCGACAACCTAGAGTGCAACACCAACATACACACAAAAGACCAGGAGTTCCCCTTGCAAAAAATTCTGTCTTTTGAAAGAGCAGAATATTGAGTTCAAACGATACAGGAAGACTTAGAAAACAGAAGCTGAAGAAACATTATCCAGATCAGGGGGACACCCACGGGAAAGGGAGGCGATGATATCCAGCGGTTCACCTGAGATTTCCTGCAGACAATCAGAGGTTTTCTAGATGTACCTCCGATCAGTCTGGACTGCACGCATAGTGTGACTGCTGTGTCATCTCAGGCTGACACCACAGTGGAAATCATCACTTTTTCAAGGAAAAAAGAACACCTCATGAGAACTGCCACAGAGAAATGGGATGTGAACTTGAGGAAATTTACCATATAACAGTTTATGTTTAAGTAAACATAACTGTTTCAAGATCACTCCATCAAAAAGCACAGAAACTTCTATCCGGTAACTGATTACCTATACAATCACTACTTCAGGTATCAGTGGGGCCACTCCTTTAGGCTAATATTTCAATGAAAAGGAAAACATAAGGCTATGCGCTCCCTTAGAGCCAAGGTGCTCTTGGGTCTGTTTGCTGAGGAAGACGACACAAACATAAGACAGAATTCTCCTGTAGGATGGCAGAAACTATGTCCTGAAAAGGTGGACAGTCAGGCACAAGCCCAGGACCTAACATCGTCCAAACAAGAGCAGTGTAGAGTACCATGCTGATGTTATCTCCCACCTGAAGAAGATGGATGGAGGTGAAAAGATAGATGTCACCTTTGGGCTGGGAGCAACTTGTGATAAACCTAGATTGTCATGACTGGAGTCTATTTTCCTTTCTTTCATGCTCTTTTATTTTTCCAATAAAAAGGCACAGGGGTCATGTGTTGAGTTGGTCTCTTCTTCTTCTTTGTTTTGCAGGTGCAGGAACACCAAGACCACCATGAATGAAGTGCCCCTCGGATGAAGAGAAAACCAAAGGTAAGTGCTCACAACTGGCTGGTATTGAGTTTGGAGGGAGGGGTTTTGTGGTGGAGTTCACCACCTTAAAGTAAAAATTCCTGTCCCATCACCAAGTGCCCAGGGTTGCTACTGCAAAACCATGCAAATTCTAGAACCTCTTTTACTGAATACTGATATTCAAATAGAGGTTTATGCGAAATCCAGAAATGCAAAAAGAAAATAAACTTTCATGCTACTGGAGGGATTGCTCAGGTTTTATGTTTTCTTGTAACAGTCAGAAAAAAATGTACTGCAACCCAGGTGAATGAGATTTTTATACTGAGGATCCCTCTGTCAGAATCACTCTCTCGGTTTCCCTTCTCAACGCTCCCCATCTCCCACTCGTACCCAGTACACGAGCATATAGTTTGGTGTGGCGGGGTTGCTCGTAGGATCGGTGGCCTTCTGGCACTCTTCCCACATCAGGGACTACTCCTCTGTCTTTTAGCCTAGTGTAGACTACTGCCGTCCCGGGATCATCCTCTCCTCACTTGTTTGGCATTTCCTCCCCCACGTCTCCCATTTTCCCTGATGGACCTCCTTCCTTCTACTCTTCCGGGGTCTTGGGGAGCAAATCTCACAGAGATTGGTTCAACGTGCTGTCCGTCAGGAAGCCCACGTGTTGCCTTCCGCCCTGTCTTGCTGGTCTTCGGAGGTCTTAAAGAGGCAGGCATCCCAGGGGGCCAGTGAAGGGATCAAAAATGCTTCTAGTGACACGTATGTAGAGGGGAAGGGCCACGAAATGGAGCCATCTATGCCTTCCTCCCAGTCACAACAGACCAGAGCGGAAAGTCTCTGAAGAAGGCTGTAGCTCAGGAGGTTGCTCATGGTACAGTGTGCAGCTCATAACTCACCATGTCAGCAGCTGCATGGGTCCTAAGCCAGGCTTGTGGAAGGGGAGCAGGCAAGCACTTATACACAAATATTCTATGTCTTTAAAGTTTAACCCTTGAACAGTGGCCTGCTTTCTTTCCCTTCCAGCACTATGGCTTGGAAAGGTTTCTCCTTTGCAGTAATTGTAGGTTTCCTACACCCGAGTAAACAGTTCAGCCCAGTTTGACATTCTGGGTTTTCGTGTTTTTTGAGAGGAGAGGGTGGGCAAGTGGGGTGTCCAATGATGAGTGCTAAACAAGGAATACTGTTTTATGAGACGCACCACCAATGGGCTCAAAGACGTGCTTTTTAAATTTAATTTCCCTAAATGTCAGTGGGTTGAACTCACTGAAGAACTGGCGGCAAGTTTGGAGCTACCCTAATAATAGAGACTCCTTCTCATTAGTGATCAATTGCATATACAGCACACCAGTTCAGGGCCTCAACAATAGGGATGGTAGCAGGTGTGGCTATGCTCTGTAAGGCCTACATACATAAGGGGGAGGTTAAGGTCAACAGTGATACGTAAGAATGATACATTACAATCCAGCTACTCCATCATGAGATTCCCTTTACACTCTTGAACATGTACACCCTCATATCCTCTCAGGACACAGTTCTTCCTCAAATAGTAAAGGAGCAGCTGCAAAACACTAGAAGTAACTGAATAGTTGAGGTTTGAGGACTTCAGCCTGACTGAACACATACTCAAGAGAGGGGGCAATATTAACAGCTCCTAAAACAAATCACCAAATTGAGTTTAGTGGATGCCTGTTGGTTTTTAAATTCTGATTTATACGTTTTCTCATTCCCCCCCCTTGCATGTGACATACTCCCATATAGACCACATTTTAATTTAATTCTCATTATAATATAAATATGCAACTTCAAAGAGGTGACTGTCTCTGACATCCCCATCTCAGAGCATGCACAGCTGGATAGAACCTGGGGGGAACAATGTCCCCACCCTGGAGAACTCTAAATGGCGTATGCAATTGGACACATTGAGAGGTCTGCTGTATAGGTCATCCTTAGAATCAACAATCAATTAATATTTTAGCTAAACTCTCTCCCCAATCTGTCATTGCATATCATAGGGGACGCTTTCAAAGCAACAATTTGTGAGGTAATTAAAGATTTCCATATAATCAAGGCCACTGGACAATAGACTCACACCTGAGATCAAATCCCTTGAGCAGCCAGAAATATTAACCCCCACTAGGAGGTCCCAAAGGCAACTAGCTATCCTCCAAGGTTAGCCAATGCTCACAGAATGTATCTGGCAGAGAGGACCCTGCTCAAATCAAGTCAACTCTTTTATGATCAATCAATCAATCAAACAGGCTTTATAAAGTGCTGCAAATTACCCGCAAGGGTATCTAGGTGCTGAGTTATGCTGCTTCGGGGTGGGAGGTGTTTTCAGTTGAACAGCCAAGGCTTGAGTCCTTTTCTGAATTCCAGAAGAGATGATGAGGTCCTGAGGTGAAGGGGGAGGTCCTTCCAAGGCTTTGCAGCAAGGTAGGAGAAGGAGCATCCTCCACTGATGCTTTAGTTGATGTGGGGGGTGGGTGCGAGGGAGGCAGAGCACAGGTGTCTAGAGGGTTTGTAGATGTTCATGCGTTGGTTGATGTATGCCGGGCCTTGATTGTGAAGGGCTTTGTAGGTGTGGATCAGCATCTTAAATTGACATCATTTTAGAATGGGGAGCCAGTGGAGCTTTTTGGGGTGGGGGTTCTTTTGGAGAGGTGATCATGAGTCTGCCCGCTGAATTTTGTATGGTCTGCAGTCTTTTCAGGAGGTGCATGGTGATCCCTACGTAGAATGCATTTCTGTAGTCCATGCAGCTGGTGACTAGGGCTTGAGTAACAGTTCGTCTGGTATTGACAGGGAGCCATTTGAAGATCTTACGAGAGCATGCAAAGAGAGAGGAAGACGGTAAAAGAGACTGTGTTAATCTGGCTCTTATGGTGAGCTTCCTGTCCAGGATAATGTCAAGGTTGCGGGCATGGTCTGTCAGTGTGGGTGAGGGTCCTAGTTTAGGAGGCCACCAGGAGTTGTTCCATAGGGAGGTGTTGATCCTGAAGATCAGTACTTCAGTTTTGTCTGTGTTGAGTTTTAGACAGTTGTCCTTCATTCAGTCGGCAACGCTCGGCATGCACCAGAGGAAGTTGGGCATCGAGGTGAAGGGGTCTTTTGATCGCAAAAGGATGAGCTGGGTGTCGTCTGTGTAGGATATGATGTTTAGTCCATGTATTCTGACGATGTTGACCAAGGGGGTCATGTAAGTGTTGAACAGTGTGGGGCTGAGGGATGAGCATTGAGGAACACCACAGATGATGTTCTTGGTTTCCGAGGTAAAAAGTGGCAGGTGGATTTTCCGAGTTCTTCTAGTGAGGAGGGAGGAAGTCCATTTGAGGGTGTCTATTTGTATTTCAATGTCATGAAGCCTCTCGATAACGGTGTGGTGGGATACGTGTTGAACGCTGCTGAGAGGTAATGGAGGATCAGGAGAAGGATCAGGGCCGCAATTTCTTGGTCAAGGAGGGTTCTGATTTTGTTGGTGGCAAAGATCAGGGCAGTTTTGGTGCTGGAGTTGGTGTAGAATCCAGATTGGAAGAGTCCAGAAGATTGTTGTTCTCCAATTGTTCTGTCAGTTGGCAGTTGATGGCCTTCTCGAGGACTTTGGTGGGGAAGGGGAACAGAGAAATGGAATGGTAGTTCTTGAGTTCGTTGGGGATGGCGGACGTTTTTTTTAGTGTTTCCATTCTTTGGGGAAGGTGGCCGAGGTGATGTATTATCTTGCTTTTCTCTTCAGAACACCTGAGCAAGACTTCAAAATATCAGGACACAACATGAACACTCTTCAAAATAGGACTCTACAAACTTTAGAGTACCAAAACACAACATATAGTGAACGTTTATACACAAGAATAAATGCATAGAAAGGTAACTGCATGCACATAAGAATAAGCAATCAGAACTTGGAATACTTTAGAGCCTGTCTGTTTGGCATCATTCCAGCCAGCAAGACTGGGGAACCTGTTGACAGTCTCAGGCAGGAGGTCTTAACCGGGCACAAAGCCTGAGCAGCGCGTCAGCTCTCAGAAGAGTTCCTGTCAAAGCGCCAAGCGGTCTCCATCTTTATACTCTTTACTAAAACAGAGAGAGATTTCTAGAAGCTCCCCCTCCCTTCATCTGCGCTGTAGGTGCTGGCTATACCCTCTTCGTTGAGGTCACTCAACGGAGCTGCCAGGCTCCTATGAGAGCTGAGGCAGAATTCTTCACATTCTCATCCTTGGACACTGTACTCATCCCACATGGTCTGTTCTAGCAGCTTATCTCTCTCGCTCGGTGAAGTGAAAAACATAAACAATCTGTATGTGCAAGTAACCTGGGCATGCATGTGTTCGCAGCTGGAAGGCAGGGTCATACAAACATAAGATGAAACCGTGCTCACAAAATGTAGTTAGAGTAAAATGGAGTCAATGGTCAATACACGATTTCACAATGTGTAACTGCCTGTAGCATTACATGGATGTGTTGAAAATGGTGGTGAACTCCTTGCTGATCATCTTGCTCCTGAGGCTGAATATATAGTGGGGACAGGAGTCAGTGGGAGCTCCTGAGTGGATGGATTTCAAGATGGGTGTGGTGAGCAGGTGGTCTGGGTTTGCATCTGTGGGTGTGAGGTAGCTGAGGATGTCAGCGGTGATGGGTTGGGTTTCAAAGTTTTTGTAGATGGTGGAGATCTTTTCGTGGAGGAAGTCTGCCAGGGTGTCGCAGAGTTCTAGGAAGGGGGTGATGATGTTATTAGTAGCTGCAGGATTGGAGAACTCTCTGTTGATGCTGAAGAGTTCTTTGCTTTGGTCAGCACTGGCTTTGATGCAGTCAGCTAGGGCACTCCTTTTCGTCTTTTTCAGGAGCTGGTGGTATTGGTTGAGGGATGTCTTGAAGGTGGCTCTGTCTGTGGGCTCCTTGCTGGTGCGCCACTTTTTTTCTAGTCGCTTGCATTTTGCGTTTCGTGGTTCTCAGTTCTGTGGTGTACTAGTTGACCTGCTTGGCGGATCTCTTGGGTTTGGTGGGCTTGATGGGGGCAACTCAGTCAGCTCAATCGGTGATCCAGGCGGAGAAGTTCTTGACAGCATATTCGAGGTTGGTTGCGGTGTCAGGATGGGAGGTGTTGAGGGCGTCAGGTCCCGGGTGCAGAAGTGTCCTGGCTGTCCTTAGTGCTGAACAAGGGAGCTGCGGGTGCTGAAAAAGCCACTTGTGACAATTGGTCACTTGCAGTTCAGGTTCAGAGGAGCTCACAGGGGTTAAGCTTGTGTGGGCCCCTGGACCAGGAAACACAAAGCAGATCCACTCTACCTAGCTCGGGTAGCTCGGGTGCAGAGGTGTGCCTCCCAAGCCTCCTAAACAGGACATTGTGGACTATGTCCTTGGCCTGCGTTCACACATGGCTGAGTACATGAAGAAGGCCAGCAAAAACCTGGAGGCCAGCCAAGAACTTCAAAAAGCTTGGCATGACCAAAAGGCTGTCTTGACTGTTTACTAGCAAGGCCAGAAAGCGTGGGTGTAGGAGCCTGTGGCCCCAGCAGCTCTCCAAGATAAGTGGACTGGACCCCATACCATCCTTGAAGAGAAAGGTGAGTTCACCTACCTGGTGAACCTAGGTACTCCAAGAAGCCCCCATAGGGTACTTCATGTGAATCGCCTGAAACCTTTTATTGACAGGGCTGACATGGGCTTGCTCATGGCAACTGATGAGGGACAGGAGGAAGAGAGTGACCCTCTCCCTGATCTCCTCTCTCAGAACCCTAATGATGGATCAGTAGATGGAATAGACTTGGCAGGCAGACTCACTGACCAGCAGCAAGCTGATTGCAGGCAAGTCCTCAATCAGTACAGACACATGTTCTCCCTGACACCCAGTCAAACCACCTGGTGTACCCATGAAGTGGACACAGGTGACAGTCTACCTGTAAAGAATAACATCTACAGGCAGCCGGACCATGTGAGGGATCACATCAGGACAGAGGTCCAGAACCTGACAGCTGGCTACTGGCAAATCAGACTAGCTGAGGATGCCAAGACAAAAACAGCATTCTCAAACCCTAGTGGGCATTATCAATTTATTGTGATGCCCTTTGGTCTGAAGAATGCACCTGTCACATTTCGAAAGGCTGGTGAATAAAGTCTTAACAAGTCTGGAAGCCTGTAGTGCAGCATATCTTGATGATATAGCTGTCTTTAGCTCTACCTGGGAAGATCACCTGGTCCATCTAAAAAATGTTCTGGAAGCCCTGCAAAAGGCAGGCCTCACTATCAAGGCCATTTAGTGCCAGATAGGGTAGAGCAAGGTTGTGTACTTGGGCCACCTGGTAGGTGGAGGCCAGGTTCAACCATTGGAGAGCAAAATCCAGACCACTGTGGACTGGGTTGCTCCCACTACCCAGACTCAGGTCAGAGCTTTCTTGGGCCTGTCTGGGTACTACAGAAGATTAGTGAAGGGATATGGGTCCATTGTGACTCCCCTGAATGATCTCACATCAAAAAGAATGCCAAAGAAAGTTCAGTGGACAGTAAGCTGTCAAAACGAATTTGATGACCTAAAGCAGGCCATGTGCACTGCTCCCATCCTGCAAAGTCCTGACTACTCCAAAACATTCATTGTCCAGACAGATGCATCTGAGATAGGGGTAGGTGCTGTGTTATCACACCTTAATGTGAGGGCCAGGATCAACCAGTAGCTTATATCAGCAGAAGGTTGACCCCCAGGGAGAAACGTTGGTCAGCCATTGAGAGGGAAGCCTTTGCTGTGGTCTGGGCCCTGAAGAAGTTGAGGCCATACCTGTTTGGCACTCACTTAATTGTTCAGACAGACCACAAGACTCTCTTATGGCTTAAACAGATGAAGGCTGAAAATCCCCAAACTTTTGAGGTGGTCCATTTCCCTACAGGGGATGGACTATACAGTGGAACATAGACCTGGGAGTAACCATGCCAATGCAGATGGACTCTCCAGATATTTCCACTTAGAAAATGAAGACTCAACTGGGCATGGTTAGTCTCATCTCCTTACGTTTGGTGGGGTTGTGTAGGAAAGGAGGATCTGCTTCTATGGTTACCCCCACTTTTTGCTTGATGTAATGTTGTTTATAACTAGTCTGACTGGGATCCTGCTAATCAGGACCCTCTGCTTTCGCCCCTAACTTGTGATGGTAAGTACTTAGGTACATCCCAGATTGGATACTGAGGTACCCTTATCAGTCCCTAGTATATGGTACTAAGGTACCCAGGGCAAAGGTACTCCAGA
The DNA here is from genome assembly GCA_963921515.1 of Calotriton arnoldi. Classification (NCBI taxonomy): domain Eukaryota; kingdom Metazoa; phylum Chordata; class Amphibia; order Caudata; family Salamandridae; genus Calotriton; species Calotriton arnoldi. Next base: position 399,203 of record CAWUFW010012709.1, read on the forward strand.
GGCCTCACATGGGCTGAAGCATGTATTATGCCACCTATGGGAGACCACTCAAACTATCTCTACAGGCCTGCCATTGCAGCCTGTGTAAGCTGGTGCCACTTACGAAAGATATAGATTTCCCTATATCTAAGGTCACTGCAATTAAAACCTATAAGTCACCCCTACAGCAGGCCTTTTCAATCCTGAAAGCGGGGTGCTTGGTTCTAAGTATGAGGGTGCCCCTGCATGAGGACGACACTCCTACAGCCTTTGGAGTCCATTCTACCAGGATGTAAGTGAGACAGCCATGTAACATATAGAGAGAGGCACTGCGTCATTACGCAATGACCATCTCGAAACTGGCTGTAACGAACCCTGTCTTGTTTGGTATCAAACGTGTTGGAATCATACCCCCACACAGTAAACAGTGTGGGAGGTATGATTCCAAGCACTGTATAGGCGCTCCGTTAGGCCCTCAGTGGTCCTGGTACCAGTCTTCAAGAACTGGACAGCACAACATGGCTGCTGCCGACCAGAGACATGATTCTGCCCTCCTGCTGCTGAGCCAAGCTCAAGCAGGGGAAGGCAGAATAATAGGCATCCTGTCACAGGGAGGTGTGACCACCTCCCAGACACGGTTTAGTGTATTGGGGCAGGGTGGGAGCACTTGCCAGCACCACATAGTCTGCAGGCAGGGCACATTTGGTGCCCTCCATGCATAGTCCAGCTCAAACCAGTTCAGGGAGCCGTTGGCTCCCACTCTGGTACGAAACTGGACAAAGGACAACCCCTCCTTATGGAGGGATCCTTGTATCGTTCCAACCCTTTCCTTAGGGTACTTAAGGGCTTAGCTATTGGTGGGTCCCGAGATTTGTTGTGGGACACGATACAATTCAGACACCACTTCAACTTTGACCATCTGGGCACGCTGGACTTCGCTCTGGGCATTAAGGCTGCAACCGTGAAGACTCCAGCTGCTCCTGATCTCTTCGCCCTGCTTGTCTGCTGCAACATCCTTGCCTGTGCACCATACAGGAACCTGTCCAAGGCCTGTGGGCATCCAAGACTCCCTTTAAGTGAAGGAGTCACTGCCCTGCATCTGCAGGCACCGCAACTATGTTGACTGCTCTTCTGATCCTCGGCTCCTACAGACACTGAAAGGCTCATCAACACAAGTGGTAATTTCCCAAAACCCTTAAGGCCTGCCCTTCCCTCTCACCAAGTTTGGGGACAGTATCCCATGTCAGAGCCGCAAGAACCAAACCCCTGTGCACCATGTCAACTTGCCGTTACAAAGGCTTGTTGGCTTCCTTCAACCAAGATCTTTGGGCTCCAAGTAGCCCCAACCTCAAGCATCTCCAGTGACCAAGATATTCATCCTCACTGCATCACTTGCACCATGGGCCTTCATCTTTGGTGAGCTACTTGAGGTCCTCTGTGACTCCAGTGCCTTCGGCCTGTGGGTCCTCTTGAGGGTCACTTTTGTATTCTTTTGGGCTTCCATGATTGCTCGGGGACTGCCCTGACTCCCCTGCTTGTGGTGAGTCTCCTGGCCCTTGCTGGTCCCGAAATTGCACCTTCTTCTACTTCTACGTTGTTTGCAGCTGCCAAGGCTTGTTGGTGCTTCCACCGGACACCGACCCCTCAGCTCTCGACATCCAACGTGGGACAGCTTGTGAATGGCTCCTGGTCTTCCACAGCATCGCCTGGTCCTCACAGCTGCAGTTCCAAGGGCACAGTCAACTCTCTTGCAGCACCCAACATTGGTGGGCATTCGTCTTCCGTGCCTCCTGGTCACATCCAAGTGGTATAGACTCTGTCCCCTCTGCTTTCAGGTACTTCTCAACTTGAATCCACCTTTGGGTTCCACCGGACACTTTCACCTTCCCCAGCAGCGACATCTTCCTGAAGTCCTCCATTGGGTTCGATGGCGGTTTCCAACACCACTTCACACCTATGCACCCTGCTCCCCTGGGGCAGGTAACCTGGTTCCTAAGGTATCCACAGGTGGGGTGGCTCTACAACCTTGTATCTTCCACTGGGTTTCTTCAGGGTCCACTGGGAAGGGTCCTTCTTCTTTAAAATTGCAACAGCGACTGACACGTTGATTTGTACGGAGAACGCGGTCATGTTCCCACACTGCACACAACCTTCATGGGGCTCCTAGATACTCACCTAGTGTAGTTCCTTTGGTCCCCGGCACTTCTACGTCCTCTATTGTCTTGTCTATTGTCTTGTCTCGAGTCGTGGTTGGCATACCACTATTTTATTATATGGTTTGGTTCCCCCCGGTGACCACTGTGTATTCTGTGCTACTTACCTGTTTCTATTGCAAAGTATTGTGTATGTTGTGTAAAGCTCCAGCTAGGAGATATCTGTCTGTGTTAGTGAGTGTCTTATAATAAATACATATTTTTATAAATACGTGTGGTTGTTTTTCACTTAATCTATACCTATAAGATTGTGTTCTGGTAAAACAAGCTGCTTTACACTCCTTCTGGACTAAGCCTGAAGGCTGCTCTCCAAAGCTACTACTAGAGAGCTTTCTAAGGTTGTCTAAGACCACTAAAATCACGATAAGGGTTGCCTGGATCAGTGCAAGGTGTCCACTTACATAAGTGTACATCATATACTGAGCCAGCCTCTCACAGTTATGACATGTGATTCTCGTCCTTAAGTGTGATAACAATGATAAAGCCAATAGGCCTGCTTGATGTACAGAGACATTCTCCTATATGGTTATGTGGTAGAATGAAAAGGGAGAGGGGTACTTTGTTTTTTGGGGTCCTGACCTCTTAGGGATCAAATGGAATTATATCAAAGGTATTTCCACCAGCCTTATGTATATTTGTAAAGCGCTGCGTAGTATCAACTAGCATGCAGGTAATAAATGTACTTTCCTTTTCTGAAGGCAAAGCACAGACTGGACAAACTTATTTATTGAGTGTTATTACTGCGTCCCACCAAATGGTGATTACTAACCCACCCCACGTCCCAGCTAGGCCTTGGACTGCTCTGCTTTGCTAACCTGAGAGAGCCAAGCGCAACAATGGGTGTTTGGTTCCCAGTAAGGGGGGATTAAGGACCCATTATTTGTGCAGGCCACACAACTAATTGACTTTTTTTTTACAGATTGGCTTTTTGTCAATACTGTGCTTGTAGCCTCCATTCACTATAATTGCCCAGTTTAGAAGCAAATTAGCAATTCAGCTGGTTTTTATTTAGCTTCAGAATGGCAGTGATGGGTACCTCAAATGTTTCTGTTCTTTAATGAAATTGGTATTTTCCACTGTAAACACACCAAGCAGACAGCGCAAATATAGTTGAACGGATAGAGGCCTTTCCAATTCTTCCTGGCCCTGATGTTGACCCAAAACCAGCATTAAACGTAGAACATGGGATGTAGCCAAACAACTAGAAAACTTTACAAACTATACTTTTTAGGGGTTGGGACAAATCCATTAACACTATGGATTTGTATATTTGATATTCATTTACAAGTACTGGATCTTAATAGGATATTTTTCTTCATCAGTTATATTCATCAGTCTTACTGAAAGAACACATTACCTATCTTCAGCAGCGCTCTTTCTGGTGCTTATTCTAACTGCAGATTCTTCACCTTTAGAATGCCCCCAGGTGCAAGATTGGATCCGGAAGTTCAAAATGCATTGCTCACAGGGTCCATGGGTAGTGACGTGTGGCTCTGCGTTGACTTTGTTCTGCCCCAGAGGTGATAATGGAGCTGCAAATAAGGGCGCCCCGCGCCTTAACATCAGTTTCTGTCTGAACTCTGTCTGCTCTTGGACTTGGAGCCCAAAAGTACCAGTGTGCAGACCTCTAATTTTTTAGATGGGACCTTTCCATGGAACGGATAGGATAGAGAAAGGAGGTAATCTGTAGTTAATTAGAGTATCCACCAGAAAGAGCGTTACTGAAGGTAAGTAACTTGTTCTCTTCTGATGGATACTTTTAACCACAGAATCCTCACCTTTGGAATATGCACCAAAGCATCACCTCCCATGGTGGTGGGTCAGTGGAATGGCCCATACCAAAAGTCCTGCAGGACCCAATGGTTGAAATGTCTTTTCCTTCGGACCTGGCTGTCAAGATGAATGTGTGTCGTGGTACACACGTCAAAGCCAGCGCAGTGGTAGCAGATTTGGCCCTGGTGGAATGGGCCCTCAACCACTCACAAGGCTGCTTATTGGCCAGTGCATAGTAGATTTTGATAGAGAGGACTATCCACTTTGACGAAGTCCTTTTCTGCCTTTTTGCTCGTGAGAGCTGAACGTTAAACTGATGGTCTTTGGTATGATCATTGGGATCATAGCATGAATGTCCTGGAATTGTGACTGAGGTAAACTGAACCGTAGCCAGTAAAAAGGGGCCTCAGCGAAAGGAGTCATATGTGACTTCAGCATTTTGATAGTGAACCAAATGTTGTCAGGATGCTCACCATCGTCTAGAAGCTTTTTTATGGCTGACTGTGGCAAACTTGCCTTCAACAGCCAGTCATGGAGGCAGGGCACAATTGGAATCTCCAACCCCAGAAGGTGTACTGTGAGGACCATGATCACTTTTGTGAACACCCGAGGGGCACCGATCCCAAAAGGACTGGGGCTCCGATTGCAGGGGAGGCGGTCCCTGGTGGTGGTACCCCAACCCCCGAAGCAGCTTCGAAAGGGGCAAAACTATGGAGAATACAGCCTCGTAGGGATAGAATGACCAAAGGAATGAGCTGTGGCCCAGCTTCCTTTAAAATGTTCAAACACTGAGTTTGCCTTCTTACCAAACAGGCAAGACCCATAGATTGGCATTTCCATTAAAGAGGCTTGCACATCCCAGAGAAGGCCATGGAATACATGCAAGTGTGCCGTCAAAGTGCCATACTAATGCCAACTTCTCTGCGAGTGTTTGATTGGCTCAAACGTTCCGTCCATCATCCCCTTTTGTATCGCTTTGTTCGCCCTAAGTTGGCGGGGGTATGCCCAGACGTGGGTCCCTTGCTCACTTTGCCACTGGATTCAAGCAAGCCTGGCTGATGACGGCTGGAATGCCAGAAACCGGTCCTAGGATGCTTGTTTCCGGTCCAGGGAAGACATGATGTCTGAACTGGGGTGGTGGAGTGAGCTAAAGAATGATGATGGATTAAACCCAGATCAGTTGACTGGGGGTGAGTGTTTGATTGGCTCAAACGTTCCGTCCATCATCCCCCCCTTTTGTATAACTTCTCTGCCCAAGCAGTAGGTACTGACCAGTCAAGAGCAGATATGTACTTTGCAGCATCCGGATCATCCTAGATGTTTTGAGCCACATTGGCCCGGAATATCTCAGGAACGGCTGGCTGTTAGACTTGGCATCTTTTGGCACGTTTCCCCTAGGTTTTTGCTTTCTGACCTCCCGGTTTTGACTCTGTTTTTGCTGGCTTAGTGTCTCTGCGCACTTTCTCACTGCTGATCAGTGTTAAAGTGCAAGTGCTCCTGTTGTAAATTGTGTTATGGATTGGTGTTTCCATGATTGGCATATTTGATTTATGTGTCAGTCCCTAGTAAAGTGCACTGAGTGTGCCAGGGCCTGTAAATCAAATGCTATTAGTGGGCTGCAGCACTGGATTGTGCCACCCACACAAACAGCCTGTAAATGTAACTCTGGCCTGCCATTGCAGAGCCTGTGTGCAGTCTGGGACTGCCATGTCGACTTGGCAAGTGCAACCACTTGCCAGGCCCTAACCTTCCCTTTTCTTACATGTGCGTCACCCCTAAGGTAGGCCCAAGGTACCCCTGTGGGCAGTGTGCAGTGTATGTGAAAGGTAGGACATGCCCTGGTGTGTGTGGCATGTCCTGATAGTGAATTACTGCCAATATCGTTTTTCACTATTGCAAGGCTACCTGTTCCCATAGGACAGAATGGGGAGTTTGTTTATAACACCTTATAAACATAACTGGCCCTGGGAACTAGGTAGAAAAATAAAGTTTAGTATGCCTGAACTCAGAATCTAAAGATGCATCTTTTAGTGAAGGTGATTTTTACATTCTGTGTTTGAAAATACCACTTTTAGAAAATAGGTATTTTCTTGCTCAGCCATCCAGTAGGCCTCTGCTGGGGTTGTGGATTGACTGTCTGGGTTTTGGATGACAGGGGCTGGGGAGGAGTAGTGGCTCCAGATAGTCTAGGTGGGTCAGGAAAGGGCTGAATAGACCTGGGCTGCATTTAGATTAGGGGGAGGAGATTTCCTTTCACCTGAATGGGCCTGGTCTGCCTCTGCAATGCCGTCTCTACCTCCTGCCAGGAAGCCACACCAGAGAGGGCAGAACTGGTTCTGGCTGGGCACAGACACTCTCTGCCTGAGAGGACAAAGGATTTTGGGCTATAAAAAGTGGGGCCCAAACCCCTGATCTTTAGAACTCGCTGGAATCAAGGAACCTGCCAAGAAGAAGAGCTGGAAGAGCTGCCAGGAAGAGTACTGCCCCTTTGCTGTGTTGTTGCTTTGTTGGGCTGGCCTGCAGTTGCTGCTTCTGCCTTGGGCAGTGAAAGGACTGGACTGAACTTTCTTTACTTGTGCTGAGTATCTCCAAGGACCTGAAATCGAGCTGGCATCCTGTTCTGAAGTCTCAGGGACTGCAAAGACTTCACCAACCTCTGGGTACCGCTTCTGGAACTGCTGTTTCAGTTGCCACAGAGAAGGAAACCGCAACCGACTCCGTCACCGACTCCATGGCTGGCTCTGTGTCCTGACGGCACCGCATACCGCACCGTCCGCATCTCGCACCGCAACCCTGGTCTCACCGATGACGACAACCGCCGCCGCCACTGAGCCGCTGCTTGCACCATGACCTGTGGCTACCAAGTCCGCCTCGCTTCACTTCGCCATCCTGGTCTCTCCGACGCTGTCGCTGCTGCTGACTCGACACCCGTGACCACATCGTGGTTGGGGGCACAGCTCGTAAAGTTTCATGACGCACCGCCTCATCCCGCACAGCCGTCTGGGCCGACCGACGCCAGCTCCCGCGAACCGGCTCTGTCGCCTGCACCGCAACCTGCCAGGACTGCATCGAGCACCGGCTCGTCCTGCACTGTAAGCCTTGGTCTCACCGACGCCGTCTGGACGATCATCACCGAGCCACTGCCTGCACCGCATCGCGAGGACACCGTGCCCTGCACCACATCGAGAGGACACGTGCCCTGCACCGCTTCCATTTTGCAATGCAACAGCGACGGTTGCCATGACCGGCTCGCACCACCGTGTAAGCGGCAACGAGAAAGGTACTGTTACCGAGTCTGTTCATGCTTTTGCTGGCCCATATCGACGTGGTCGGCTGGAACTGTTAGACTGTTGTTTTCAGCATCGCAGTGGCCCCGGACGGAGCTACCGACTCGTACGAACTGTGTTTTCGAGGTATTTCTGCAGTTTAGAAGACATCTTGCAAAGAATATATTTTTAAAGTACTGTATTGTGGATTCTTTATCGTTTTTGGTCTTGTCTTAAGTATATTAAAATATTGGATATTTTTCTAAACTGGTGTGGTGTCCTTTTGTAGTGCTCACACTGTATTACTGTTGGTTATGTGCAAATGCTTTACACACTGCCTCTAAGATAAGCCTGACTGCTCGTTCCAAGCTACCAAGGGGGTGAGCAGGGGTTATTTTAAGAGTGTAACTCCCTTATCCTGATTAGAAGGAAAGGTCCCTACTTGGACAAGATGCAAACCATTGCCAACTAGAGACCCCCATTTCTAACACTGGCTCATCAAACATAGCACGGGTATGACTTCCTAGCAAGCAGCTGGCATTGACTAAATGTAGGGCTAGACTGGCAGAGGAAAACATCCGCTCCCCCAATGCTCAAGACTTTTTGACACTCTAGTAGGAGGAGACCTGGGGTAAGAATTAGGGTTCACCCTAATGATGGAAGCTTAAAGCGCCAAGCTTTCTGGTGTAGGGTGCTGCATCAACAAATAAGGATTGCCTGGTGCTGGCCTATGCCATCTAGCACCATGCCTCTCACTGGTGGATAGGGACAGGGCTTACACCAGATGCATATAATGGTGTCTGTTAGAGCTTCATTAAATGGAAGTATTGCTTCTAATGAAGTTGGCCCCAGGTGCATAACTTCTACTAGTACGTTGGTTTTTGACCATCATAGTTTGCAGTTGTAAATCCAATGTGATTCAACCACAAGTCTCATTAGCATGGCAAAGGAGGCATAGTCTTCATTTGGTAGTCCTGGGGGAGAACATAAACCATTGACCGGTGAATTGTACAACTTACTGCCCTCCCACAGGTCCATATATAAATTGTCATGATCATAATGTTGGGAAAAATAATTGCCTTCATCGCCATTGTCATCTCCAAAGGCTGGTTGACTCTGACCAGAGGCCAAACTGAGAAGTTATTGGTAAGGTGATATGCAGCTCTAAGGATAAGTCATGGTTTTGTCTGAGTGGGATTGGACTGGGACTTGTTGTGTCGGTACAGCTTTAGGATGCGGCCTCAGTTGGAACCGAAATGGATTTGACTCAGAGGAGTATAGGAGTAGAGTCGTCCTCTGGCACCTATGTTAAAGAGTCCAGTGTAGAGTTTGGTGCCAAATAGAAGTCAGCTGTAGCATCAGAGCTAAACCCAAGTGTAAGGATCCTCCAGACACCAAAGATATTGTAGATTAACACTTTATTCAAGTTGGACTTGACACCCCAGCCTGCTAGTCTCAGCTACAGCACTGGCTCCAATGTAGGTGCTGAGTAAATCAAATCCATACATTCCACAGTGAAGCTTGGTAACTACAAGATTCCACCAGCCTGATGTCACAGTTACAATGTTGAAGCAAGAGCTTACAGGGGAACACATTACAATGGCTAAAGTAACATAAAAAATATAAGAAACAGAATTCCACACATGTCCCTTCCGATAACAATACATAAAACAAAAGCAATAAATATCTCTAATAATACATCTCTAATACTGTATAAAATCATCCAAATATTTCGGCTTGACACGTGGCGTTGCACTCTTTTCTCGCTCCATGACATCTCTATGACTTTCTTTGTTAAGTTGTGCATCCCTTTCTACAAAAACATCAGAAGAAGAATTAGAGAGTTTAGCAACCCTGTTTAACTTCCAGACCCTGTGATCTTCTGTTCTGATGGCATTCTTAAATACTTTAATGACCTTCATGGGCTGCAGGAACTTAGATCCCCCAGAGGAATGACCCTTGCGAGGACTACAAATCTTAACTAAGTCCCCAACCCTCACAACCATTTTTTTAAAAGCCTTCCTTTTGTCAAACATTTCTTTATTCATGCACATTTTTTTTACTTCCTTTTCAATACGTTTCTCGACCCCTTCCTCAAACATGGGATCAGAAGATTCCCTAGCTATCCAAGAAGGGCATAACATGGTAGAGGGTTTTCCCTTGCGAAATAGCTCAAAAGGGGTCCTCACTGTCGTGGAATGAGGAGACAATCTGTAGCTTTTCACCTTGTTTTGAACTTCAGAATACCAACACTTGTGATTGGACAAAGCTCTTTGAATGGTCTCTTTGAGTACCCGGTTAAACCTCTCGACTATTCCATTGGTCTCTGGATGGTAAAGAGCGGACCTTTTGTGTACGATACCCCTGTCATCTAAGAACTTACCCATTTCTTTGGAGGTGAATTGAACACCATTATCGGAAAGTAGTTTTGAGGGAAAAACTTCTCTTTCAAATACGGTATTCAGAAATGTTATGATATCTCTGGTTTCTACAGAGTTTGTAATCTTAATCTCAGGCCACCTAGAATAAACATCAAGAAGCACGATGACATACTTATCTACACTAGTGGGCTTGATGGGGGCCAAAACGTCAAGAACCACCTCTTCCCAAGCTTCCTTGGGAAGTAACCTTAAAGTCATCGGTTGAACACGAGGTTTCAAAATCTTATCACATCTACTGCACTCACCACAGTCTCGAACAATCCTCTCCACAAACGTGTCCATCCCAGGCCACCAGTACGTCTGTCTAAGAACCTCTTTAGTTTTGGAGATGCCTGGATGCCCATCGTGAGCGAAATCTATTAGTTGTGACCTTAAAGATGTTGGAGGGATCAATCTGGTACCCCTCATCAAAATACCATTTTGACAAGCTCGCTCCTCCTTCACCCGAAAGAAGCCACCGAGGGCTTTGTCTACTTTTGTGTGTTTGTTCCAATTTCCTACAATACCGTCAAGTACAGATTGGAGCGTAACATCTTTAGCAAGTTCATCCTCCCACACAACCTTCTTAATCACACTCTCATTGACAAGGCACACAGCATACTCATCAAACTCATCGCTCTCATCTTCAAACGCCTCATCCTTGGAGGTATTAAAGTCCACCAAACGTGAGCAGCAATCAGCCAAGTTGTTTTTTGCACCTGGAACATACACCACAGCAAAATAAAACTCTTGGGGAGCCACCACCCATTTCCTTATCCTAGACGAAATATTGTCTAGACCCTTTTTTTTTTTTTAAAGATCTCCCTCAACGGTTTGTGGTCAGTTTTAACTGTGAATTTGCATCCACACAAGAATTTGCGTAGTTTCCTTATTGCCCAGAATATGCCTAAAGCCTCCTTCTCCACTACAGAGTAGTTGAGTTCAGCTCCTCTTAGACTTCTGGAGAGGAACAATATGGTTCTTTCTACTCCTTGGTGATTTTGTAACATGACAGCACCTAGACCTGCGGAACTGGCATCTGTCATGATGACAATGTCGTGACACGGTTCAAAACTGCTCAAACAGGAGGCTTTGGATAACATTTGTTTGACCAAAATAAATTCTTTTTCACACTCAGCATTCCAATTGAAATTTACTCCCTTTTTTAGAAGAAGTCTCATGTTTTGTGTGCAAAATTGGGTATAAATTTAGCGTAATATTCAGTCATTCCCAAGAACTTGACAACATGATCCTTATGACTAGGGCTGACCATATTGTGAATGGTGTTAACTAGCTCCTTCTTGGGTTCTATGCCTGAACCAGATACCTTGTGTCCCAAATAATCAATTTCAGTAAGATTACATTTGCATTTTTTTGCTTTCAGGGTAAGACCATTGATTTTCAAAAATTTTAAGACTTCCCTCACCCTATTGTCATGTTCTTCTTTGTTGCAACCAAAGACAAGTATGTCATCTTGATAAATCTTTATCCCTTTGACATTACTAAAGATATGTTCCATCATCCTTTGAAACACTGCAACAGCAGATATTAACCCAAAAGGCATTCTGAGGAACTTAAAAGTTCCGAATGGGGTAATAAATGCCGTTAGATCTTGAAAGTCTGAGTGCAACTTCACCTGATGATACGCTGATGCCAAGTCTAAAGAGGAGAAGAATTTGGCTCCCTCTAAAAGAGACAACATCTCTGAGATGTTAGGGAGGGGATAATGATCAACGACCACACACCTGTTAAGCTCCCTCAAATCTATGCAAAGCCATAACAACTGGTGATAACCACTCTGAAGCTTCGACTTCAGCGATAATGCCAGCACTCAAGTTTGTCTAATTCTATTTTCATATTCTCCTTCACCTTAATGGGAACACCTCTTACTTTGCTGATAACAGGCACTGCATTTTCTTTTAACATGATTTTATGTGAGTATCCTTTCAAACAACCCAATCGCTCATTAAAAACCAAGGGAAATTCTTTTTCAAAAGAGGGACCAGGACCACTCAACTCGACTTGACTCAAAAGAATGTTTGTCACTAAAGGCAAGTGTTTTTAACATAACAGAAGGAGTTTCGTTGGGATCCAGTATAACTCCTAGATTCTTTTGGTGTAACCAACTGACCAATGAATCACCTCTCTCAGAAACATAAACTTTCCCGATGGTGACTCGATCCTTGAAATTAATGTTACCATTAAAATATCCCGAAAGTTTAATTGGCTCACTCCCATACCCTTTGGCTTTGATATCAGCTTCATGAAGTACAACTTTATCCTTCAAATGTTTATCATATACTTCTTTGGGAACAAGGGTAATTTTTGCCCCAGAGTCAAACAACATCCGTACAGGGGTGTCATCGATGTGAACTATTTCAAAAGGACCACTCTTTTCACCTTCAGAGACCCTGAGTATTATTTCCTCAACTTCATAATCTTCACCACAAACAACTTCGTGAACTTTCTTTGTCTCAATACTAGAGCGACAACATTTTGATACATGGCCCTTCCTTTTACATTTCTTACACGTTGCCTTCCATCCAATACAACCTTTAAAACTGGCTACATGCCCATGTTCTCCACATCTGTAACATGTACCTTGAAATTTACCAGAATAAACAGTACTCTTGTTGTAAATACTCTTGTTGTACAAGGACTTATGTGTGTCAGTTTTGTTCTGGTGAGGATTCGTCACATTGTTTTGTTTACTTTTGGAGTCATATACAGTTTCTACTTTATCTTCCTTAAGTCCCTCACCATTTACTTTTTTAAGTTCCGCAACACATGCTTTCGTGTGTTCACACGATTTGGCTATGAAAATTACTTCTGACATAGATGGGTTATTTTTTTCCCAACAAGCTTCTTTGACCTTGTCTAAAGAACGCCCTAGCATAAATTGATCTCTCAATCTTTCTTCATAATTAGCCCCCAAATTGCATGTGGAAGCTAGTTTCCTCAAAACAGTGACAGTCTTCAGTGTTCTCTCCAAATCTTTGCATACGTTTACCAAAATTGTGCCTTTCTAGCACAGTAGACACTTTAGGCAGAAAATGCAAATCTAATTTTTTTAAACATATTTCGTAATCGTTTAAATTATCTGCCTCTAGTGTGGGTAGATCTGGAAGGTGTTGGAAAATCTCTTGCCCCTCAGGACCTAAACAATGAAGAAGAAGAGACATCTTCCTTTCAGCGCTCAGTGATACACCACATACACGAGAATAGTGTGAGGAGACATTTTTCCACTGTTTCCAGGGAATATTTGGTTCACCCGGACTCATTAGAAAAAATGGAGGAGGAGGAACGTTTTGCATTTTGCTGGTGAGATGGTATCTAAAAACAATAGTTAGTGTAATAAAATGAACAGAACACCTGTAAAGGAAAGAGTTAGTAAAACAGCAACGAGATCAATTTTAGGTGTGCCTGTCACCGTAAAGGAATGACAGGCAAGGAGAAAAAAAAATAAAGTGTGCCTGTCACTGGGTTTCAACTTGTCGCCATTGTAAGGATCCTCCAGACACCAAAGATATTGTAGATATAACACTTTATTCAAGTTGGACTTGACACCCCAGCCTGCTAGTCTCAGCTACAGCACTGGCTCCAATGTAACTGCTGAGTAAATCAAATCCATACATTCCACAGTGAAGCTTGGTAACTACAAGATTCCACCAGTCTGATGTCACAGTTACAATGTTGAAGCAAGAGCTTACAGGGGAACACATTACAATGGCTAAAGTAACATAAAAAATATAAGAAACAGAATACCACACCAAGGCAGGCTCAGAAGGCACAGTTACCTGACTTGAGACTTCATTGAATCCTTTGCACCTGAAGGCGTACCGGCAGGAGCCAAGAAGGGTGCTGAAGATTTGCAACCTGGCCTCTCGAAAGGGCTGTGACGTTGCAGATAGACCCAGAAACTCAGGTGCATCAGGATCTGTTGTAGAATTGGCCCCTCAGTGGGGGACCAGGAGTGAGAACACGAGGCACCCTGACATCCTCACAACTACTCAAGCTGAGAGACGGGACTGGGATGATTCCCGCTTGGGTTTTTTGTGCTCCTGCTTTAACTTACAGGAAGAAAGAGCAGCCATTGGCACAGCATTTAGAATCTGGTCGGGCCTTCTTGAACACAGCCTGTCTTAGGAAAAAATTCCCAAAAATGACCAAGATTGCTCTGGGTTTCTCCGTTCCATGATCACGTTGCTTCTCATTAATGGAAACCTATGAGCCCTCTGGATTTCCTGTTACCAGTACAAGCCCTCCTATTCCAGAAGAGTTTTCTGGAACAAGTTTATTATAAACTTCGTATCATTCCCCTCCAGGCCTTCATCAATCTCCAGCACTCTAAAGTTATTACACCGTTGCCCCAGTTTTCAAAGTCCTCCAGCTTCCATTGTATGTCTCTGAGCTGTGCCTCATGGGCCTCTGTTTGTTCCTTGACGGCTACCACATTGACTTCAGCAGTCATTACACTATCTTCTAGAGTGATCATCCTTTCCGTTATCTCAGAACAAGGCTTGGTTAGTTTTTGGATTGCCCTCTGCAATTTCCTAGTTGCAGCCCGAGTCTTGCATCCTTCAGCTCGCATCTCATCTCTGTGTGCCATTATGCCCTGGTAAATTGCCTCAAGAGTTGGTGCCTCAGTGGTCAGGCCATTTGATGGTGTGTCTTGGGGATCTATACTACCCCATAAGCTCTGTGTACCTGTGGAGTCCCATTTCAGCTCCCCCACATAGGTTTCATTTATGCGTTTTTGCCATCTTTGGCACCTGCCTTTATGATTGTTAGCTGGGCACTGTTTACCAGGGTTCCACTTATGATGCTAAGAGAGCTATCACTGAGGTCATCCAAGGAGGAGTCCCTTTTTTCGGTTGATCACTCTTATCTTTTTTTTATTACATTTTTATTAAACTTTTCACAGCTGTGTACAATATTTCACTTGCATTGAATATATAGCAATCAGAGTAAGAACATGACAAGCAAAAGGTATTACAGCATTATCATCAACTAGGAATCAAAGTGTCCATTTACATATCCTGCGACATCATTTAACAAACAGGTCTTTACCATGTACTTTTATTTTAATGAATTGGTGCTGTATTCCATGGCGACCCATCATTTCCTACCCATGCCTGGATGCCATATCTTGATGCCGTTACACTAATCATCACACGACTCGCCCATATCTCTAACCACTATATATTGTTTATACAAACCCCAAAAACTTTTCGGGCAGCTCTGTGGTGGCATTAGGTCACTGTATGTTTCGGACTGCGTGTAACAGTATATCATGTCTTTTTCCCATTCGGACCTTGAGGGAGGAGGGCCTCGCGACTAATGCATCGCCACTCTACGCTTCGCAAGGAGCAAACCCAGACCTCCAAGTTTCCTTACATCTTTATGTAGGGGTTTCGTGTATCCCAATAGTGCAGTCAGGGGGTCAGGAGAAAGGGGTGTACCTGTTATTTCCCACATTTCATAAAATATTTGCTTCCAGAAGGCAGCAATCTGAGGGCAAGACCAGGCAACATGCAGAAAATCTGTACCACTTACACCACAGCGCTCACAACAGTCCGACTCTCTTAAACCGTATCTGTACAGACGCTCCGGGGTGCAATATACCCTGTTAAGGTACTTAAAGTGTATTAATCTCGGTTTATAGTTCAGCGACACCTTCTGTGTGACCTCGCAGCAGTACCTCCATTTATTGTCATCTAGTGTTATACCCAAGTCCGCCTGCCATTGCATTCTAGCTGTAGTGTATTGTGTGCGTCTAAACTCTTGTGACATATCATATATATTGCATGAAATTAGTAACCAACACTTCACAACATACGTAAAAAATATAATAGCCACTTTATATTAAATTTATATTTATTTCAGATACAGCACACAGATTTATCTACGGGAACGAGAGTTGCTCCCTCTTTTAATGTCAAAGTACTTGATTCACTTGTACACAACATGGAGTTTGGCATATGTCCATATCAACTTATTTAATTACCTGTAGGAGTGACAGGTTGCCTCCTCGTTATAATTTGTCTTGCAATAGACGGTTCCCTGATGAAGGCAGTAGTGCCGAAACGCGCGTAGTTTTTTTATCTACCGCTTGCCAACATCAAGTCTTCATCCATTGCCTTAATTTGTCTCAGAATTTGAACAAAATCATGGAAAATTTAATAAGATAAAAATTGTTTTCTCTCCCCCTTTTTTTCTAAAAACAAAGATTTTTTCATTTCATCATTCTACCTTGTGCACTTTAATATTGATGCTGCTATTACTCTATGTGAATGTATTTATTATTGTGTAAAAAAACAAATTAATTGAATGAACAAAAAAGTATTTTTTAATATCTGAAATAAATATAAATTTAATATAAAGTGGCTATTATATTTTTTACGTATGTTGTGAAGTGTTGGTTACTAATTTCACGCACCTAGAATGTTTCATGTGGTCAATTAGAAGCTTGCTACTGATCTTTTTCTAAATTAGCTTTCTTCCCTACGATTAGCAAGTATATTGTCTTGGTAGGGGTCCCCTTCTTTCCAATAGTATATCATATATATTGGACACCAATTATTAAGAAACCTTGCACGTAGGAGATATGTGAAGGAAGGGAGAGCCGGGGGCTCTTGATAATCATCACCCAGCAATGCCTGCATGGCATCTCGGACCCTAAAGTAGTGAAATTGCGTGAGTGGAGACACACTTCGCTCATCAGTAGTAGCATCCTCCCAAGTGCCGACCTTGCCCTCCAAGAAGAAGGCACCCATAGTGTGAATACAGATGGCCTTGAGTAACTGGACAACCGCACTCTCTACACTCATTGGGAGCCACTGACACCATTCCACTGGTAGCAGTGGGGAGTACAATAGTGTACCTGCTTGTCTTTTTAATAGATCATGCCAAGCATGCACTGTCGAGTTTATAGAGTCTATCACTCCGCAATGTCTATTAGGAGGTTGAGTGAGCCACCAAGGGAGCGGGGAGGGGTCGACCGTTATTTTCTCAATGTGGAGGTGAGGGAGAGTGTGTGGGCCATGACACCAGGAGTAGGCATGCGAACATTGTGCTGCTCTGTAATACAGTTCCAGATCTGGGGCTCCCAGCCCACCCATAGAGTATGGAAGTGTGAGTGTGTCCATCGTAACACAAGGGGATTTCCCCGCCCATGCCAATCGTACAATCAAGGCACCCAACCTCTTGAATATATATTTCGGAATTAGCATTCGGACATTATTGAAGAGAAATAATAATCTAGGCAATACAATCATTTTCATCAGGGAGATACGGCCAACGAGAGAGAGTGGTAGCCTTATCCATCTGTCAATGTCTTCCTCTAATTTAGTTATCGTTTTTCCATAATTGTCCCGCATAACTATCTCCGAATCAGTATGAACTTGTACACCCAGATATCGCACTGAGTCAGTGGTCCATTGAAGTGGAAAATCCATGTCGAAAGGAGCCATGGCTAGAGTTGAGGGGAAAATAATGGACTTGTTCCAATTAATCTTTAGCCCAGAAACACCGCTGAATCTTATCACCTCTCGGATCAATGGAGCCAGGTTGGTAGCTGGATCCCTTGTGTACAGCAGCATATCATCTGCATAAGCCGACATTATAAGGTTATATTTTGGAAATAGAGTCCCCCGATGCCTATGGTACTCTCTGAGGGCGCACGCTAAGAGTTCTGCCACAATTGCGTACAATAGCGGGGACAAAGGGCAGCCCTGTCTGGTGCCCTGAGATATCTTGAAGGGGGATGTAACATAGCCAGAGTCAGGTCAGGAAACTATCGGGTGATTGTACAGAACTGAGACTAATCTGAGGAAAATCTCTCCTACACCCAGTCTTCGTAATACTGCCATCATAAATGACCACTTTACCGAGTCAAGCGCTTTTTCCGCGTCCAGGAAAACTGCTGTGGCATTAACATCTGGCCTAACATGTTGTATAGCCCCAAACACTGTCCAATCTAAGATTTTGGGTTAACATGCGCCCCCGGCACAAAGCCTGCCTGTTCCGATCCTACAAGAGTCGGGAGAAGGGGAGCGAGTCTATTGGCTAAAATTTTTGCAACTATTTTCGTGTCAACATTAAGGAGTGATAGCAGCCTGTAGGATGAACAAACCTGAGGAGATTTGCCTGGCTTGAGCAGAGTAACTATAAGAGCCTCCCTCATTGTTTGCGGCATTATGCTGCGTCGCCGATTTCCTCAAATAGCCTACTTAGGTGGGGGACCAGTAGGTCCTTATAGGCCTTGTAAAAGAAGACAGTGAGCCCGTCTTGACCTGGGGAGCTACCTTCCCGCATAGAATTCAAGGCGACCTGGATCTCAGTGGAGTCCAGCGGTCTCATCAAGTATTCCCTATGCCCATTAGAGAGCCAGGGCAGCTGTACGTGTTCTAAATAATCTAATATAGCTTTTTCGTCGACTGCTATGTTCGAGCTGTACAGATCTTCATAATATTTGCTGAATTTATGCGCTATATCAGAGGGGTCACTCAGTATACTGCCATCCTCCTCAATCAACTTAGATACTCTGCCTGAATCTCTTCGGCGACGTGCTAGAGCCGCCAGCACTGTCCCTGACCTATCCCCCTCTCCATAAGATTTAGCTACTGCATCCTACCCCATATGTTTAACTTCATTGTCCGCTTCCTCGCTATACTCTTCCAGCATTTTTTTCAATGCGTCAGTGACCTGCGGGTCACTTCCCTCGAGTGTCTCTTGCTCTAGCCTACCCAATTGACTTTTCAAGAGTCGAGAGTCTGCCCCTAATAGAGCGGAGAACGCCCGCGTGTGGTTACTGATGGCAACACCTCTAATATACACCTTGAATGCCTCCCAAACTGTGGAGAAGTGTTCAACCGAGCCAATGTTAATATCAAAGAAGTCAGTGATAGCTGTGGCAAGCTCAGCTTTGAATACCGAGTCTAGTAATGAATATGGGGGGGAATCTCCATGAGAATGGGGCAACCCCGCGCGGGGGGGGGATTTCCACCTCTAAGATAATTGGAGAGTGATCTGAGAATGTGCAAGGCATCACTGTGCACTCGCGGACACGTGGTAGTAGTGACCCTGACATAAGCATGTAATCAATTCTAGTATGTATATCATGAGGGGCGGAGTAGTGCGTAAACCCACCCGCCTCTGAATGCTTAGCCCTCCAGATATCGACCAGACCCAACTGCGCTGCTATGTCACCATGTCCAAAAGTGGGTTTAAAACACAATTTAGATCGCCTCCCCATAGTTGCGGTAACGTCGATTGGTCTGTTGTGTGAGTTAGTAATGTCTTATAAAACGTCATAGTTCGGCCCGTATATATTTACAACCTGCAGATCCAACCCTTTCCCGTGGCATCTAGAGATGGCGTACCTGCTGTTGGGATCTACCTTATGCTCAACCAGAGAAATCCCCGATTTAGGATTAACCCAAGTTAACACCCCTCTAGCGTGTGAGGGGAATCCTAATAACCATGAAAGTTACACAAAAAACAATAATGGCATTATGCCAATCAGGCGGTAACACTCGGGGCGGATGTTACCAGCCATTACAACTGATAGCCAACGTAACCCCCACCGCCTGGCATGGAGTGATTCATCACTTTGGGGGAAATCCGCCCGTCCAAGGCGAGTAATGTAACAGTCCGGGTGGCAGGCAAACTTAGCTGCAAATTATATGTACAAATAACCAATTATTTATGTCCACTCAGCCGAAAGATTAGATCAGGTCAATACTGCGTTCCTAGTGTTCAGGTTGTCAGACTAGTTATCGCCACAATTATGAATTGCCAAGATAAAATAGGAGAACACAAACAAGGGTTAATTAGAATCATCAGTTAAGAGTTAGTCATTATCATCCAGATTTCCAGCCGAACCTGCTGCCCCGTCCACCAAGACCGGGGCCTTATTTTGTGCTCCCGCCATATTCAACTCTTTGAGGGCTTTTTTGAGAGATTTAGGGTCTGAGAAAATTTTGGTTTTGCCATTAATTACAACTCTCAGCTTTGCGGGGTACAGCATTGCATATTCTATGTGTTGTTCTCTTAGTTTACGTTTCATTGGGGCGAATTGCCTTCTGGTCTCTCGGACCTGTAGGGTAAAGTCCGGAAATAACGAGATGGAGGAGCCTTCATAACTCAGTTCGCCCAGTTCCCTGGCTTTCTTCAGAGCGGCGTCCCTGTCCCTGTAATTGAGTAATTTTGCAATGATAGGACACCGTGGAGCGCCAGGGGAAGGCCTAGGGCCCAATGAGCAGTGCGCACGCTCTACAACAAACATAGATGAAAAGGTTTTGGTGCCCAGCAAGGTGATTAATAGTTTTTCCACAAACACTTACATGACCCCCGTTGCAGTGGATTCCGGAATGCCTATAATGCGCAAGTTACTTCGCCTTGACCTGGCCTCCAAGTCTTCAGTCTTATCCTGCAATACGGTCAAGGCTTTCTCCATCTGCTTTTGGGTGTTGTACGTATCGGTCTGCGCTTCCTCTACCCCAGGCGCTCTGCGTGTTTATCCAGCCTTTGGGACATTCGGTCCATTCTGTATGATAGGGAGTCAATTTTTCCATCAATGGTGGATAGGCTTTTTTGCATCGCTGCTAAAATCTGCCTGATGTCCCCACCTGTGCCCTCAGACTCTTCGCCGGACCCCACCATGGCTGGGTCCGAGGTCTCATCCCTGTGTCTAGATTTTCGTTGTTCAAAGTTCAGCTTTGGCTGTGATTTATCCGGTTTACCCATCGTGCTGATGCCACCCTCGCAAACAGTACCACTGCAACTGATAGGGGCCCCGGCAGCCCCTGGCCATGAAATACCAAAGACTGTGCTGCAATTAGAGGCAAACTATGCTCCCACGGAGCCCCAGCCCATATGGCCCGACCAAGGCCTTAGAATAATGGCACACTTCCCTGGGGGGGCCCCACAGCTGCAATCCTTTGAGCAAACGGTCACGACTCGAGGAAGTACAGGCGACTAGAACTCAAAAAGGCTGCCCGCAACAGGCTCGGGCCTCAGGCTTCACTTATCTGGCAATGGAACAGGGGCACAGCGACGCCTCACAATAGTGCGCACCGCGAGGGGGGAAGCTGTGATCTTATCAGCCCCCCCGAAAGTCACTGCTTTGGTAGGATTACAGATCGCATAGCCAATTGCTGCCCTCCCTAGTATCGGTGATAGCACAGGCATCAGCAATTGTCCGGTAGCTTCCCGCAGCACATCACGGGTCAAAGGGCTACGGCCGATCGGCACAGGCGTAGCTCCTCTGTCCAGCCGCTTTCCAAGCAGGGCACGAGGCGAGCCCCAAAGTACCACTCACCACTATGTTGATGCAGGATAGGAAAATTCATGTCCGTGCACCGCGGAAAGAACCAGGCCGCATAGCGTTCTTGCGTCCCCGGACAGGCCGCACCTTCGTACTCCTCACCTCCCAGTGCCGGAAGGCCTCATGGCGCTGCAGCTCGCATCCACGCTCCAGACGTGAGTCTTGGTCTGATCTGTAAATGACTGTCAGTTGTGAGTCTTCACTTTTGGAACTAAAAGTAGTTTGCTTAGAGAAATGTTCATGCTCGCAGTCGTGCAAAATACAAGCTTTCGATTAGGAGAAAAAGGCTATAAAAACAACAATTTTGGACACTGGGAAGCCTTAAAAAGTGATTATTCAACATGAGGTGCAATACAATTGACATTTTGAATCATTTTTGTACAGTCCAAAAAATCTGAATTCTTATGAAAAACGATGATCTGAGGAACTTTCTCCGAATGGTCAAAAATTGTGATTTTTTTTAATGCTTAGGGGCCGATTCCGATCTCGGCCGGTAGGGCTCCGAATCGGATTCGGCTTTACCGGATCCGATTCGGAGCCCTGTTTCCCGACCGAACCGTACGCGGGTCCGGCCGAGCGAGTACGATGCGAAATCGCCGACCGACTTCGTCCGGGCGTCCCGACCGCTCCGACCGACTCGCTCCCGGCTCGAACCGCTCCGACCGACTCGCTCGGACTCGACTCGCACCGCGCAATGGAGACGTTTCCCGGCCGGGTAGGCACGATGCGCGCCGCGAGCAGTCCGACCGAGCCGCGCACTCCGGCTCGTAAGAGCTGTCGGAGCCGTACTTTGGGGGTCCGTGTCGGACCCCTGTACGCGTAGCCGCGCGAGTCGCACACAGGGGGACCCATGGGTCCCCCTACCTGTGCGTGTACGGCGCGACCGCTTCGCCAGCGCACCCGCTGTAGGGGCGCCTTGTCCGACTCGCACCCATTGAGTCAATGGGAGCCCGCGTACGCGTTAGTACGACCGGCTCCCATTGACATCAATGGGAGTCCGACCGACTCGAGTCCGATTACATACGGACGCATCGTACTCGTTCGGTCGGACTGCACGGGTCCGATTCGGTCGGAAATCTCTCCGGGTCCGGCTCGGTCGGAGAAATTTCCGGCCCGAATCGGAATCGACCCCAAGATCTTTCGACTGTAAATGACTGTCTGATGTGAATCATCATTTTTGGAACTAAAATAAGTGTGTTTAGAGTCATTTTCATGCTTGAAATCGGGCAAAATCAAGGTTCTGTGTAGGAGAAAAAGTCTATAAAAATGACAATTTTGGACACTGGGAACCCTTAAAAAGTGGTTATTAAACATGAGGTGCAATACAATTGACATTTTGAATCATTTTTTGTACAGTACAAAAAAATCCAATTTTTGATGAAAAACGAGGACCCCCAGACCTGTGGAACTTTCTCCTAATGGTCAGAAATGGTGATTTTTTTAATGTTTAATTTTCTGACTGTAAATGACTGTGATGTGAATCATCATTTTTGGAACTAAAATAAGTGTGTTTAGAGTCTTTTTCATTCTTGAAATCAGGCAAAATCAAGGTTCTGAGTAGGAGAGAAAGTCTATAAAATTGGCAATTTTGGTCACTGGGAGGCCTTCAAAAGTTGTTATTCAACATGAGGCATGATGCAGTTGACGTTTTGAGTAATTTTTTCTACAGTCCAAAAAAGACATTTATTGCTTAAAAACGATGACCCCCGGACCTGAATAAGTTTCTCCGAATGCTCAGTAATGGTGATTTTGTAATGTTTAAGCTATTCGACTGTGAATGATTGTCAGATGTGAATTATCACTTTTGGAACTAAAATAAGTGTGTTTATAGTTATTTTCATGCTTGAAATCGGGCAAAATACAAGGATGTGAGTAGGAGGAAAAGTATATAAAAATGGCAATTTTGGTCACTAGGAGTGCTTAAAAAGTGGTTATTCAACATGAGGCGCGATACACTTGACATTTTGAGTCATGTTTTGTACAGTCCAAAAAATCAATTTTCTGATGAAAACGATGACCTCGGACCTTTAGGAAAGTTTTCCGAGTGGTAAGTAATGGTGATTTTAAAATGTTTAGTCTTTAAACTGTAAATGAGTGTCGGATGTGAATCGTCATTTTTGGTAGAAAACGTAGTGTGTATAGAGTCATTCTCATGCTCGAAAAGTGGCAAAATACAAACTTCTGTGTAGGAGGAATGCTTTATAAAAAAGGCAAATTTGGTCACTGGGAGGCTTTAAAAAGTGGGTATTCAACATGAGGCCCAAAACAGTTTACATTTTGAATCATTTTTTGTACAGTCCAAAAAAACATTTTCTTATGAAAAACGATGACCACGGATCTGAATAACTTTCTCCGAGTGGTCAGTAATGGTGATTTTTTTATGTTTAATCTTTTTGACTGTAAATGACTGTCGGATGTAAATCATCATTTTGGAACTAAAATAAGTGTGTTTATAGTCATTTTCATGCTTGAAATCGGGCAAAATACAAGCTTCTGAGCAGGAGGAAAAGTACATAAAAATGGCAATTTTGGTAACTGGGAGGGCTTAAAAAGTGGTTATTCAACATGAGGCACGATACAGTTGACATTTTAAATCTTATTTTGTACATTCCCAAAAATCAAATTTCTGATGAAAAACGATGACCCCGGGCATGAGGTACTTTCTCCGAATGATCAGCAATGGTGATTTTTTAATGTTTAATCTTCCGACTGTAAATGACTGTCGAATGTGAATCTTCACTTTTGGAATGAAAATCAGTGTGTTTAGAATCATTTTCATGTTTGCAATCAGGCAAAATACAAGCTTCTGAGTAGGAGGAAAGGTCTATAAAAATGGCAATTTTGGTCATTGGGAGGCCTTAAAAAGTGGGTATTCAACATGAGACCCGATACAGTTGACATTTTGAATAATTTTATGTACAGTCAAAAAAATCAATTTTCTGATGAAAAACTATGACCCCGGACCTAAGGAACTTTCTAAAATGGTCAGTAATAGTGATTTTTCAATGTTTAATTTTTCTACTGTAAATGACTGTCGAATGCGAGTCATCACTTTTGGAAATAAAATTAGTGTGTTTAGAGTCATTTTCTTGCTCAAAATAAAGCAAAATACAAGCTTCTGAGTAGGAGGAAAAGTCTATAAAAATGGCAATTTTGGTCACTAGGAAGCCTTAAAAAGTGGTTATTTAACATGAGGCGTGATACAGGTGACATTTTTAATCATTTTTTGTACAGTCCAAAAAATCAATTTTCTTATGAAAACGATGACCTCTTGAGAAGTTGGCTTGGTACATGGTGTACACTGTTGTAAGTGGCGACCTTGCTCCAATTCAGACAACCCTTATGGTGATTTTAGTGGTCTTAGACAACCTTAGAAAGCTCTCTAAGTGGTAGATGTGGAGAACAGCCTTCAGACTTAGTTCAGAAGGAGTGTAAAGCAGCTTGTTTTACCAGAACATAATCTTATAAGTATAGATTAAGTGAAAAAGAACCACACAGTATTTATAAAAATATGTATTTGTTATAAGACACTCACTAACACATACAATTATCTCCTAGCTGGAGATATGCAGAATGCACACAATACTTTTCAATAGAAACAGCTAAGTAGCATGTAATACACAGTGGTTCTCAGGGGGAGGTCAAACCATATACTTAAATAGTGGTATGCAAACCACGACTCAAATCAAGACTATACCCAGAAGACATAGAAGTGCCGGGGACCCAAGGAACCATCCGAGCTAAGTAACCAGGAGCCCCACAGAGGCCATGTGCAGAGTGGGAACACGACCGCAGGACTAATGCAAGTCAATGGGTAAGTCGTGGTTGCAATTTTAAAGAAGGACCCTTCTCAGTGGACCCTGAAGAAACCCTGTGGAAGACAGAAGGTTGGAGAGCCACCCCACTCATGGATACCTTAGAAACCTGGATACCTGCACCAGGGAAGCCGGGTGCATAGGTGTGAAGTGGCATCGGAAGTCGCCGTTGAACTCAATGGAGGACTTCAGGAAAATGCTGCTGCTGGAGAAAGTGAATGTGTCCGGCGGAACCCAAAGGTGGATTCAAGATGTGAAGAACCTGCAAGTCTATGCCACTCAGGAGTGACCAGGAGGCACGGAAGACGAATGCCCACCGATGTAGAGTGTTGTGGGAGAGCTGATGGTGACCTTGAAACTGCAGCTGTGTGGACCAGACATTGCTGTGGAAAACCAGGAGCCATGCACAAGCTGTCCCATGTTGGATGACGAGAGTTGAGGGGTCAGTGTCCGGCAGGAGAACAAACAAGCCTTGGCAACTGCAACCAATGTGGAGTTTCACTGACAACACTGATGTAATAAATATTGATGTAAAAAAACGATGTATAAAAAAATCGACTTTATAGTTAAATATAAAATATATATTAAATTTAATTTTAACAAAATTAATTTAATATACATTTTAATGAAATATAACAAACTTAATAAAAAAGATGGACACAATTTTTATACATATAAATTTACTTTAAAACAATTAACTATTATTTTTAATTTATGTTAAAAGTTTAAAATTATATAAAAAATAAAAATATATATCAATGATTTAAAATATTAAAAAACAATCAATAATAAACTAAAACATTAAACTATTAAAAAATATTAACTCTTAAATTTCACAATACAATCAGTGCAACAGTAGGGAGAGTGTTGGATAGCGGAGGGGCAAAATTTACTATTCTTCCTCCAGTAAGTGCAACAGTAGGGAAAGTGTTGGGTAGCAGAGGGGTAAAAATTACTATTCCCAATCCAGTGAGTGCAACATTAGGGAAAGTGTTGATAGCGGAGCGGTAAAATTTACTATTCCAACTCCAGTGAGTGCAACAGTAGGGAAAGTGTTGGATAGCGGAGGGGTAAAATTTACTATTCCCACTCCAATGAGTGCAACAGTAGGGAAAGTGTTGGATAGTGGAGTGGCAAAAATTAATATTCACACTCCAACAATAAAAAAAAAATTTACAAATTAAGAAACATAAAAATAAATATTTTAAAAATTGATAAAAATATAATATATAAAAAGAAAGCATATAATATTAATTACATATAACAAATACTATATAAATTCAAATAATAAATTAAAAAAATAATTTTTAAACTAGAAACTATTTACAAACAAAAACATTAATTAAAACATAAATGCATTTATTATATTTCCTACCATATAACACCACACCAATAACACCCTTCAACATTTTAAATGAAATTTACTTCCATAATTAATAAATTTAAAAAATATTTAAAAAAACTAATAAACCTTAATTAACTACACACAGTTTAACACTATAATGTCCACAACACACACCTAAATTAACCTATCAAATAATAAAACACAATTAAAACTTTTAAATTAAAAACTATTAACAACTAATTATAACGTAATTAAAATCTATTTAATACCCACCCTTTACCCCTTTAAAAGTAAAAACACACAAAAATAAGCAATTACCCAAAATAAATATCAAATAATTAACTATATATATATATATATTCATTAATTAACCACAAATTACTTCCCATCCATTACCCCTATGAACACCACACATACCTAAAATTACACAATTACCATAATTAATTACCAATTAATTAAAATTAAACTATTCATTCAATTAAAAATAAATTAATTCCCACCCTGTACACTTATAAACACAAAAACACACCTAAAATTACACAATTACCATAATTTATTATGAATTAAATAATTAATAATTAACAAATATTAATTATAAATTAATTTACACATTTAACACTAACATCTCAATTAAACAAATATTAATAAATAAAAAATCATCAATTTATTTAATATAATTAAATTACTTTCCACCCTATTCCCTTATAAACCCACAACCCGCTACGGAACTAAAAGCGCAAAATTCAAATAAAAACAATTACTACAAAAAAATTTAACACATATTAAAAATACAAAAATTCTTATACAAAAAAACATACATCTCATACATTTAAAACCTATACTAAAATACATAACACTAATTTAAAAAGCAATATTATTACAACTATATTTTTGCAAACGATATTAAACACTTTGATATTTTTAAAATCGATATTACTTACCTTAACCCCTTGCATGCGCAGGACGGAAGGGAGCCGTCCTGCGCCACGGTGCTCGTGTGCGCAGGACGGCTCCCGGCCATCCTCGCACATGGCAGGGGAAATCCCTCTGGTTCGGGCACCAGAGGGATTCCCTTTTCCCCCCAAAAGCCTCGAGAGCTGGGGAAGGGCTTCCCCAGCTCCGAGGCTGTCTCTGTTGTTTCTGTGCAATGAAAATCAGCACGCACATCGCGCTGACTTAATTGCACAGAAACCGAAACTAAAATGAGCCAATAGGCTCATTTCAGTTTCACTTTCTACATGCTCAGGGGGCTATCTCAGCCCCCCGAGTACGTAGAAAGATAGGAGAGGTATCATTGGAAAGGGGAGAATCTCCCCTTTCCAATGGTACCCCTCCCTAGTGGATCCCTGCTTGAGGATCGCCCCAGGAGGGCGATCCCCAAGCAGGGATCCACCCACATGACACCAAGGAGGGAAGAGCGGCCCCTTGGGCAAGGGCCTTTGCTCCCCCTAATTACATTTGGCCACTACAGTCTTTCTGCCCCCCCCCGGGCGGGCAGAAAGCCCACTAGAAGCCAGGGATTTTTTTTAAATTTCATGTAGGGGTGGGGGCTGCCCAAAATGGGCATGACAATGCCTCCACCCCCCCAGAGAAATTACAGTCTTTCTGACCCCCCGGGGGGCAGTAGCTCCCAATCTGACCCCCGGGGGGGGGGCAGAAAGCCCACTAGAAACCAGGGATGTTTTTTTTAGTAATGTAGGGGTGGGGGCTGCTCAAAATGGGCATGACAATGCACCCACCCACCCACCCCCATAGAAATTCCAGTCTTTCTGCCCCCGGGGCAGACTAAGGCAGTAGCCCCCAATCTGACCCCAGGGGGGGGCAGAAAGCCCACTAGAAGCCAGGGATTTTTTTTACACATAATTTAGGGGTGGGGGCTGCCAAGCCCCCACCACCCCCGAAAAAAATAGCCACAGTCTTTCTGCCCCCCTTGGGGGCATATCGGGGCAAACCCCCCTCGATTCCCCCCACCCCCCCAGGGCGGAAGAAAGCCCACTAGGCACAGACTTGTTTTTAGCAATGTGCCTAACTGTGGATTTTGAGCCCTAGCACAGCTGGCACATAGGGAAACCTAGAAAACCTGTACGCTTTTGAAAACTAGACACCAAGGGGAATCCAGGATGGGGTGACTTTTGTGCCTCTCACCAGGTTCTGTTACCCAGAATCCCTTGCAAACCTCAAACTTAGTTTAAAAAAACACATTTTCCTCACATTTCTGTGATGGACAGTTCTGGGATCTGCGTGGATCCACAAAATTCTACCCACCCCGCATTCCCCAAAGTCTTCAGAGAAAAATGGTACCTCACTTGTGTGGTTAGGCCTAGTGCCCGCAACAGGAAACGGCCCAAAACGCAACGTGGACACACCACATTTTCACAGTGAAAACTGACCCTTTTTTTGCAAAGTGCCTAGCAGTAGATTTTGAACCCTAGCTCTGCCGGCACCTAGGGAAACAAGGCAAACCTATACATTTTTGAAAACTAGACACCCAGGGGAATCCAGAATGGGGTGACTTGTCTGGCTCTCATCAGGTTCTGTTACCCAGAATCCCTTGCAAACCTCAAAATTTGTAAAAAAAAACAAACAAATTTTCCTCACATTTCTGTGGTGGAAAGTTCTGGAATCTGCATGAATCCACAAAATTCCACCCACCCCGCATTCCCCAAAGTCTTCTGAGAAAAATGGTACCTTGCCCAGTTGAGTCTTCATTTTCTTAGTGGAAATAGCTGGAGAGTCCATCTGCATTGGCAGGGTTACTCCCAGGTCTATGTTCCACTGTATAGTCCATCCCCTGTAGGGAAATGGACCACCTCAAAAGTTTGGGGTTTTCAGCCTTCATCTGTTTAAGCCATTAGAGGGGCTTGTGGTCTGTCTCAACAATGACGTGAGTGCCAAATAGGTATGGTCTCTTCTTCGAGGCCCAGACCACAGCAAAGGTCTCCATCTCAATGGCTGACCAACGTTTCTCCCTCGGGGCCAACCTTCTGCTGATAAAAGCTACTGGTTGATCCTCGCCCTCTGCATTAAGTTGTGATAACACAGCCTCTACCCCTATCTCAGATGCATCTGTCTGGACAATGAAAGTTTTAGAGTAGTCAGGACTTGGCCTGCTTCAGGTCATCTAATGCCTTTTGACAGCTTACTGGCCACTTAACTTTCTTGGGCATTTTCTTTGATGTCAGATCTTTCAGAGGAGTCACAATGGACCCATATCCCTTTACAAATCTTCTGTAATACCCAGTCAGGCCCAAGAAAGCTCTGATACGAGTCTGGATAGTGGGAGCAACCCAGTCCACAATGGTCTGGATTTTGCTCTCCAGTGGTTGAACCTGGCCTCCACCCACCAGGTGACTCGAGTATACATCCTCTGCCCTATCTGACACTTGGTGGCTTTGATAATGAGGCCTGCCTTTTGCAGAGCCTCCAGAACATTTCTGAGGTGGACCAGGTGATCCTCCCAGGTGGAGCTAAAGACCGCTATATCATCCAGATATGCTGCACTATAGGCTTCCAGACCTGTTAGAACTTTGTTCACCAACCTCTGAAATGTGGCAGGTGCATTCTTCAGACCAAAGGGCATCACAATAAATTGATAATGCCCACTAAGGGGTGAGAATTCTGTCTTTGGCTTGGCATCCTCAGCTAATCTGATTTGCCAGTAGCCGCAGTCAAGTCAAATGTACTCAGAAACTTGGCTGTTGGCAAAGTATCTATGAGCTCATCTGCCCTGGTGACTGCATTGAGGCCTCTGTAGTCCACCAAAACCTCATCTCTTTTTTTCCACCCTTGGTGTGAGGTTTTGGCACAAGGACTACTGGACTAGCCCAGGGGCTATTTGAAGGCTCAATGACCCCCAATTTCAGGTTCTTTTGGACCTCTGTCCTGATGCAATCCCTGACATGGTCAGGCTGTCTGTAGATTTTACTCTTCACAGGCAGACCTGTGTCCTCTTCATGGGTACACCAGGTGGTTTGACTGGGTGTCAGGGAGAACATGTGTCTGTATTGATTGAGGACTTGTCTGCAGTTTGCTGCTGATCAGTGAGGCTGTCTGCCAAGACTACTCCAGCTACTGATCCATCATCAGTGTTCTGAGAGAGGAGATCAGGGAGAGGGTCACTCTATTCCTCCTGTCCCATATCAGTTGCCATGAGCAAGCCCATGTCACCCCTGTCAACAAAAGGTTTTAGGCGATTCACATGAAGTACCCTAAGGGGACTTCTTGGAGTGCCTAGGTTCACCAGGTAGGTGACCTCACCTTTTTGTTCAAGAATGATGTGGGGGCCACACCACTTGTCCTGGAGAGCTGCTGGGGCCACAGGCTCCAACACCCACACTTTCCGGCCTGGCTGGTAGACAGTCAAGACAGCCTTTGGTCATGCCAAGCTTTTTGAAGTTCTTGGCTGGCCTCCAGGTTTTTGCTGGCCTTCATGTACTCAGCCATATGTGAACGCAGGCCTAGGACATAGTCCACAATGACGTGTTTAGGAGGCTTGAGCGGTTGCTCCCATCCTTCCTTCACTAGACACAAGGGACTCCTAACTGGATGTCCAAACAGAAGCTCAAATGGGCTGTAGCCAACCTCCTTCTGAGGAAACTCTCTGTAGACAAAGAGAAGGCAATGTAATAAGATATCCCATTTTCACCCTTTAGGGCAGTGGTTCCCAAACTTTTCCTACCTGCGGCTCCCTTTACCTATTGACTGTTGGCCGCGGCTCCCCATTATGGTACCTTTTTGTGGCGGGTGGTGAATTTAAGCCCATTCTCGGGAGTACTTTCATGTTTTTCCCTAAAAATAATTGGAATGAAGCTGATGAAGGTATTATATATCATAGATGTAATCCTATCCTTGCCACTGCAGAGCCCCATGCTGTGTCAACGACTAATTGGACTCATTGGAGGGACATAGTGTTCTCAGAGAAGTGAACTGTAAATGCATGTCCGTGTGCATGCCTGAAACACATTGTGTGCACACTGCAGCCTGTTTGACAGACTGTGAGCTTCATAAACGAAACCCCGATAAGGTTTATTCGCCTCAAATCAGAGCATGCAATGTTTCTAAGCCATTTACAAATTCTGAAAAAGACCGCAAATGAGGGCTTCACAAACTAATTACCAACACGTGTGAGAAACAAAATATGCCATAGCTTGCGGAACTAAATATTGACTTTTGCAAACAAATATACATTGGTTGATACTATTGATAGTTACCACTGTTCTCTGGTTGTTTATTCCCATTTCCTTTTAAGCAAAATGTGTAAAACAAGGACAATGGGAAAAAAAGAATTAAAAAGAACATGATCTAGACACAGTCAAGCACAATCAAGGTTTGGAGTAAGTCTGCAGCAATTTTTGGCAAACAGAAAAGGCAGACAAAAAAAACATTAGATTGGGCACTGGCAATGCACGTGGTTTTCCTGCAAATTCAATATTATCTCATTTGATTTGATGGTCACAGGTGATTCTGTTTGCTAGGCTCCTGCGTTCTAGATTCAGGAAAGAGAATAAGAAAGGCACAATAGGGAGCTAAAGGGATGGCGTGATAAAGAATTGTTTACTTACAATAGTATGTCAGACTGTAAAGGCGTATACCTGAAACTTATTTTCTAAAGTGAATAAGCAGATTTTTTCACCTAAAAATAAATAAATCCTAAAGCAGCCTTGGAATTTAGACACATGGACGTTAGCCCTGGTTTCGATCAGGTCAGAAATCATGCAATTGTGGACAAGCTTCTGTGTTTCTATGCTGCATAAATTGTAAATATTTGTAATAAAAACGGCAGTGTAAAAACGAATATTATATTGTGCTGTTCGCTACTGCCCCGTTAACCCAAAAGGCTACTACTGGTATTTGCACTTGTGACCTGCAGGTCTGTTCGACGCTTATGACTGTAGCAGACTCTCAACCCTCTGAATTATCTAACTGAGATCGGAGCATGTTTTTGTAACCTGTAAGTCGCACTGTTTCATATCTCCTGCTCCCCACCCTCACCCACACCTTTTCCGAATAAGTGCATAAATAATACATGTCCCTCTTTGCAAAGAGATACTTTCTCTTACCGCCTATCTCTGGCTAAGGCCTCAGCAGCAGCTTTAAAATTTTGAACGACCTCAGGAGAGTCTGGGTTGAGCTATGCTGCAATTCCGGGCAAGGACCCTCTAGAGTAGAACAGAAACAGGAGACAGACAGCCGCCATCATGTTAAAGGGAGAGACAGTCAGCTGCCTTTGCTGCCTGCTGCGAACTCAGCAGGAAACCAGTGCAGGACCGAATCTGTGGGCAGTCTGACTCGGTGAAACTTTTGGAATACGGACAAGCACTTTCGTTTTCCACTACCATGTTGGTAAAGGGAGCGTGAACTGCTTGTTTAGCCTGTTGCCTGCAGCCTACAGCTCAATGAAGACAATCAACTCACACTGTATGTACAAGCGTTACTGAGTGCAAAAAGACCCACGGTCTACTTGATGTGGTCTCTGCTGGTCAGGTCAGACAGCGGACTTCACCTCACCGGACAGCGCAAAAGCAAATGCATTGAAACATCCTTGTCTCCCTCCTGTTCTGATAGTAGACGCCTTGAAAGTGAGGTTACACTCCCCTTTTATGGCCCAGGGCAACCACTGCAGGCCTGACCACACGGAGCAGTGTTGAATTTAGATGCACATAACTGCAACATACTATTTATTAGTGATTCCCAAACTGTGTGCGCATCTGTTCGTGGCGCCCCTGGCTACTTTTCATGGCGCACCGGGGTGCCGCGGCGCACAGATTGGGAACCACTGCTTTAGGGTCTTGTTGAATCTTTCAACAAGCCTATTGCACTGTGGATGGTAGGGTGTGGTGAACTTGTAGTTCACTCCACACTCTTTCCTCATGACAGTAATATAACTAGACATGAAGTTTGTGCCTCTGTCTGTTAAGACCTCCTTAGGAAACCCCACTGTGAAAAAGATTCCCAGGAGGGCCCTGCCCACTACAGGAGCTGTAGTGGTTGTAAGGGGAATGGTCTCTGGGTACCTAGTGGCATGGTCCACCACCAATAGTATATAACTGTGCCCAGATGCAGTTGGAGAGTTCAAGGGACCAATAATGTCAATCCCTACCCTCTCAAAGGGAACCCCAACCATTGGCAGTGGAATTAAGGGGGCCTTTGTTGTGCCACCTGACTTACCACTGGCTTGGCAAGTGGCACAGGAGCGACAAAACTCTTTTGTGTCTTCAGACATATGGGGCCAGTGAAAGTGAGGGACAAGCCTGTCTTAAGTCTTGCTTTGCCCTAAGTGTCCTGCAAGAGAAATATCACGTGCCAGGGAGAGGAGGAAACCTCTGAACTTCTGGGGTATCACCAACCTCCTGGTGGCACCAGGTTTGGGGTCTCTACCCTCAGAGTACAAGAGTCCATCTTCCCAATAGATCCTATGGGATCCACTGATATTCCCTGCTTCCTCAGCACCAGCTTGCTGTCTGAGGGGTTCAAGAGAGGGGCAGGGCTGCTGCTCCAACTCAAATCTGCCCTGGAAGGGCCCCCTGCCCCCAAGAACTCAGCCTGGTCAGGCCCAAGTTCCTCTGGGACAGTTCCTTCACAGGGGCTAAGATCCTCTCCCTCAGAAGAATGATCTTCACTGAGTGTTTGTGAGGAGGGCAATTCCTTACTTTTCCTGCTCCTTCTCTTGGGAAGCACCTGGTCCATTTTTTAAGATTCCAGTGCTTTGTCAGCGGTGAGCTGTTTGGCCTGAGTCCTAGTGACCG
The DNA here is from genome assembly GCA_963921515.1 of Calotriton arnoldi. Taxonomy (NCBI): domain Eukaryota; kingdom Metazoa; phylum Chordata; class Amphibia; order Caudata; family Salamandridae; genus Calotriton; species Calotriton arnoldi. The sequence continues at coordinate 433,088 of CAWUFW010012709.1, forward strand.
CAAACTCACTTGCAGAGATGCCCATCTATGCATGAGTCATGAACTCCACTTCAGCTCAGGCTGACGTTTCTAGATCATTGCCCAACAAGCAATCTACAGGTAGGGCTGGAGATACCACAGCCTTCTTAGGTCCAGTTAACCCTCCCCAGTTGAGGTTCACAACTGCCAAGGAATGGTCAGTCCTGACATTGCTAGCATTGGTTACTCTGTACATTTGTCCAAGTATGATCTGATCAGGAGACACATGTTTCTCTGTCACCATAGTGACACTGGCCCCTGTGTCCCTGTAAGCCATTGCCTCTTTTCCATTGATCAAAGGCTCTTGCCCAAGTTAGTGGGACTAACTAGTAAGGTGTTAAGGTCTACGCCACCATCACAGACTAGAACAGACTGAGCTAGAGTTCTGACTAGGTCAGAACCAACCTCAGAACCCAAGGTTAACCCCACTAATCCCTCTGTTGCTGTACTACCACTTGTACTTGTGCTAGGGGGAGCAGGTACCTTAGGGGCAGTGGTAGTAGTAATCTCCTTGGCCTTTGGACAATCAGTATCCCTTGTCCAATGGGTCTTCACCTTACAAAGGTAGCACCAAGGTTTCTTTTTTGCCTTTCTTGGAATTTTGGGACTCACCCCCAGATGCAGGTTTTTGGGGGCCTTGAGAAGACTATCTTTGCCCTTGTCCCCACCCTTATCCTGGGATTTAGAAGACTCTTGCTTCTTGTGGTCACCTCAATTACCATGGTTCTTCTGCTTAAACCTGGTTCTGACCCACTTATCTGCCTTCTTTCCCAATTCTTGGGGAGAAATCAGATCGGAGTCCACCAGGTACTGATGTAAAAGCCGATTCTGTTATTAAGGATGTGCTCCCTCATAATCAAATTGTACAATCCCTCATAGTCCTGTACCTTGCTTCCATGAAACCATCCATCCAGAGCCTTAATAGCACAGTCTACAAAATCTACCCAGTCCTGGGTCTGTGCTTTATGGGTGTCTCTGAACTTAATCCTATACTGTTCAGTGGTTAAGCCAAACCCATCTATGAGAGCACTCTTCAGTACTGAATAATTGTCAGCATCCTCTTCTCTAGCAGCAAGGAGCTTATCTCTATCTTTGTTAGCAAAGGAGAGCCACAGGATAGCTGCTCACTGCTCTTGAGGGAACCTCTAAACTTTACAGGCCCTCTCCAAAGCAGTGATCCATTTATGGAGATCATCCCCCTCCTGGTAAGGAGGGACTATCCGGCTCAGGTTCCTATTGTCAAAAAAAGTTTCTCTGGTTCTAGGGACACTGTTGCTGCCACCATGGGCCTCTAGTCCCAATTTCTTCATAGCCTTCTGACTTCTGGGGACTCTTTGTCAAGGGCCAAATTATCTTTCACAAGCCCAAGCCTTGCTTTCTCAAGTTCAAGCAGTTTGTATTCTCTGTTCAAAGAGCTGTCCCTCTTACTAGATATGAAGGTCCCTATAAAATGTCCTGAAGCATTGGATTCTCTAGAGGAGGATCTAGACCTCCTCAGTCTAACCTGGACCCCCCCCCAGGAGGAACAAAGGGTGTCTCCTTGGTATATTCCATATAGGTACCCCAATATAGGCCAGGGTAACATCCCAACCTTTCACCTATATTCGTCCCTACGCTACATAGATAACGGGCTGCTAGGACTGACCCTTTACCTAGTTACAGTACTGCTTACAGAACGTGGGGCTTTCCCTGAACAATAGCCTCATACATTATGCATGAGGATCCTTGGAAACTCAGCAGGACTACCATCTCCTGCATGATAACTATGTACAAGGTTCATTCCCGACGTCATCCTATGTCCGACAGTGGCGCAGCAAGGTAGAACCCCTGGGGATACCTTCGGGTATATAAACATCACATCTTACTGAGATAGAGGAGATCAGGATTTCCCTGCCGAGACAGTGACATCAGACGCTGAGGTTCCTGCATGCAGATACTCCAGCTCGCAGTGGTCTAACATCCCTTCCGGGTGTCCAGCTCAAGACCAAGACGGGGGTCCCACAGTCTCTCACTTCAGGTGAGTGGGTTGACTTTATCCTAGAGGGATTCTTGGCTTAACACCTACATACACTAGGTACACTTCGGTACATCTAGTTAGGGTAGCATCGTAGGAGTACGCATTTTATTGTCATGTATTTTATATACTTGCCTGAATGTATGATTACAGCAAAGTGGTAGAAATCTACCATCCTTTTACTTTCCTAGTGCTTCTAATCATCTATATCTGTTACTGCCTAATAATTGTTTCAGCACACCTATTTTACACTAGAATAACGACTGTTCAATAAATACTTATTGAAAAACGTCCATACCGTTTATTCTGTGTATCTTCCAGAGTCTAAGTGAGCAAGAGTGACTGAGCGAAAAGTAGTACACGGTTTCCACAGTCCTGAGGGATCAGGGTTGTCATGTTCGATAGTTGCCAAGAACTATTCTCTCCTTGGTAAGAGGAGTTTCTAGTGGCACCGTGAGCTAGCTGGTATACGGGCCAAGATATCCAGTGGGGGTGTCTGGAATCAGTCTGGACACCAAGCCCGCAGCATATGTTGTTCAAACGTGCTGATCCTGTATAGGTTTTATAGGAACTATACGACATGGCGCCGCCAATGTTGGTTTGGTACTTAACAGTCAAATCTGAGTAGTTCAGCCGTGCTATTCTTAGAGACTCCTATTCACATTTTCCCAGAGACGTCTGGAGTGGGAGGGAACAAAAACCCACTGCAGCTGAGTAGGCAAAAATCCTATGTATTGGCTGTTGGTTTAATCAAGCTTGAAGGGCACATTGTTCCTATTGTGCATAACATCTCATCTCAGTTCCCTTGAAAAACTCTTCTAACTCATAACAATGACTGAGCAGGGAGACACTGCATATAACAGAGGAAGAAGATGATACTATACATCTTTCAGAAAATGTTAGAAATGCCATCACCCTAAAACTAGTTTTATATGGTTTAACAGCTAGGGGTGGGTCAGTAAAATTCATGATTCAGGCACACGAATCATTTAGAACAGAGGTATTCTATTCATGGGTTACATTCCCACAGGCAAATGCACTAACAAAGACATTTCATTATTACACAGAGGATGAAATACCGAACGAATATTGTCCATATGAGGACATTGAAGTTCCGCTCACTTACCAGGAGCATTTATACTGGTTTAAAGGCACCCTACCCCATACAAGAAATAAAGTAAAACTCGGTCCGCTCGGAAGAGACGGAGCAACATGGCCAGTATTAGCAGCGTATGCACCACATCCTGACATTGAAACAATGCCAGCAGGAGACCTACTTACACAGCTTAAAGAACTAATGAAACTTTACAGAAACATGACAGTTCGTGATGCGGACACTCACAGTCCAGCCAGCAATGGCTACACGAACAGGTCCAATTCAAATAACAACTAAAATTACACCACAAACATTACACGCAGTGATGGGTAAAATGCCCACAAAACGTGAACAGATGCCATTCTGGGTGACTCAAAAAATAACACAGCTAGAGGCGGTATTTCCAAACACCAGCCCACATGAAAAAAACAGACTGTTAACAGTTTGCTTGCCCGTGGGAATAACACCCCAGATAGAAGATTGTACCTCTTGGGGTACAGTTTTTGCTGCCAAATATACCAGAACTCATGGTATACCGTCATTAGCAGTAATACCAGATGTATTAAGACAAATACAGAGCGAGTATGGAGCAGAACCTGGTCTAAACTTAGGGATGAAATTACTAGGTAATTGTGCCCAGGTATCAGCTATAATATTAGCGAATATTAAAGAGGAGGCAGCATTGGTGGCAATCCGCCAACGCCCAAGGGAGTTCACTCCTCTACAGCAGGAACATGAACTACCTAAAATAATTGAAACTGCTTATGCAGAATTAGGCAGAGACAGTTTGGGGGGTAGAGCAATAAAACCTCAACTGATGGGTGGTCCCGAAAAGGATACCGTTAAGCAGGCACCTACTTCTTCAAAGAAGAAATGGGATAATAACAAACAACTAAAGAATAAAGACAATAGATCTCAATCCAGAGGTAGGTCTCCTCAACAGGAGCCCTCCGAAAGGAGGTATAACCTTAGGAATAGGGACAACATTAGGAAACCTGACAGGTATCAGGATACTGATACACGTTCCTCTCGTTCCTTTCAGGGTTCATCGAAAAACTCGGAGAGGGAAGGACGGTCAGAACACAGACAAGAGGAGCGTACAAAGTCCAGTGACGCACAACGCACTTCAGACTACGCTTCCAAAAAAGAAGAGAAACCTAAAGTAAACCTCAATTCAAAAAGAAGAAAGTAGCAGATCTAAAAGTTAGACATGCCCAGAATTCTGAGGACTCAACTACTGAATGGGCTCTGACAATGCTAGACAGCGCAGCAGAAGTAACAACAGCTCGCCAGAACCTGATGGAATTTCTGGTGACAGCAGAGTTGAATGAACATATCACGGTGGAAACACCTGATACTAGGGTAAGTGTCCCACATAGGTTACAAGAAATAACACTACAAATAGAGGGGGACAAGCCCAGTAAACTTAAAGGTCTCTTTTGGGAGAACTTGACTTTTGGGAACGATATTCTTTTAGCTGAAAGAGATTGGCTGTCTACAATTGTTATAGAGTGCCCAAAGGGAGAAATGGTAATTATGCCAGCCTTTTCCGACCTCGTTCCCCAATACTTAAAACACAAATACGCACGGAAGTGGGCGGTAGCCCTGCTCCTGCACTATATCGCAACCATGTTGGGTGGGATGAAGAGTCAACTCACCATGTAATACCACTAAAATCTACTCCAACTCCACAGAGACAGTATCCAATAAAACAGGAAGCGAAAAAACAGGTCAGGGAGATCTTAGATCAACTTGAATACGAAGGTGTGATTGAAACTTGCACCTCTTCAATGAATAATCCTTTGTTTCCCATAAAGAAACCCGATAATTCATATCGTCTAGTTTTAGATTACAGACATCTGAACTCATGCACAAAAACATTTGCAGTACAAAATGCACATAGTGCCACATTAATGAATAACATTGTGCGGAAAAAATACAAAACACTATATATCTCAAATGGATTTTTCTGCCAAAATATAGCGCCTGAGAGCAGATACTTGACAGCATTCTCAGGGCTGGAGTCCCATCGTCAATTTTGTCGACTCCCCCGGGGGTATAAGAACAGCCCTGGGTTGTTTTCTGCCAGAGTTACTGAGTTACTTCAAAATCTGGATGAAGAGGCATTGTCCTATGTAGATGACAGTTATATGATGGATGATGCCCTGGAGGAACACTTGACCAGGGTGAGCACCATAATTTTGGGATTTGCCTCTGAAGGCTACAAATTTAACTTTAAAAAAATCAAAAATAGCCCACCTCAATGTCCTATTTTTGGAATATGCACTTTCAAGTGAAGGAAAAAGTCTGGCAGCTAACTTTTTAGAAAAGTGTGCACTGCTCCAACCTCCCAAATCATTGAAAAATTTACAATCCATATTGGGATTCCTGAATTTTGGCAGAACATACATTTTGGATTACGCAGAAAGGGTTAAACCTTTCTACGACCTCATAAGACCTGAATTTTCAGTTAGGCAATGGACACAGGGACACACAGACACCCTTCGTTCCCTACAAGCTGACATGATAGTGTCTAAACACACAGACACGTCTAAATGTCTGCAACCTAGTGATCCGTATAGTTGCGGGTCAATCTGGGTACACCTACCTAACATACAATGAAGGTGAAACTGTTCTAATAGCGTACAAATCACATTTGTACACAAACGCTGAGATGCGTTTTCCATCTACAGAAAAAATTCTGACAGCGGTACAGACTGCTGTATTGAGAGAAAGAGCACTGGTTTAGGGGAAACAAATTATTGTCGTGACTCCAGTACCAGCCTTCGAGGCTGCGACAAAGGCAAGCATTCCGAATGCTAAAGCCTTACAGCCGAGATGGATACAATGGGCTAATTCCCTCACTGCATCAGATGTAGAATACAGGTACAACCCGAGTTTAAAAACACAGGCATTCCTGCAATATGAACAAGAATATCCTCTACCGAATGAAACTATGCCTCTAGATCAGTATGAATACATAATTTACACTGACGGATCTGCACAACCGGCCATAGGAAGTAAACAATACAGCGCCACGTGTGCGATTGTTAAACATCGGATGAGGGATGGAAAGTTCCATCCAAGCTGTACAAAGACTCAGTCTTTAGGAGACTGCACGGCTCAGTTAGCAGAACTAAAAGCTCTTTTACTGACACTGATCAAGACGGATCGAGAATTCCCCACACTAAGTGTGTGCAATTCCTTTTACTGTGTCCAGTCCTACAATGAATATCTTCACTATTGGGGACAAAATAGGTTCAAAGATTCAAAAGGTGGCACAATTAAACACAAAATGCTATGGGAACAGGTAGCGGAGTTGAAAAACGAACTACCAAGAGCTCACGTGATACACACGCTGAGTCATCAACGTGATGGTGTTCACGTTGAAGGGAATTCATTGGCTGATGAAGCCGCGAAGGGGGCAGTACGAACTGCGTCCGTAGCTGCAATCACTCGTTCAAAAACGAGAATAGACGGACTGATAATGGTAGCGATCATTGCTGCACGCAAAGACAACAAAGCACTGCCGAAAGGTTTTCCACTCAAGTACTCCTACAAGTTAGATGCAAACAAAGTTCCATTTGCTCAGATTCCAGGAGTGGGGGATAGAGTAATACCCAACATGGATTGCAGATTAGGCTTAATTTTGGCTGCACACGAGGGTCTTGGTTCTGCACACACAGGAGTTACGGTGACTGTTTCTTTACTGAAACAACGATATTGGTGGCCAGGGTTAACGAAGCAGACCAAAGACTATGTCTTAAAGTGCGACATCTGTCAACAGATGAAGGGCTCAACCATAGCACGTCCAGTGCAGACACCATTATTGATATCAGACAGACCTCTCGCGTGTGTCTATTTGGACCACTGCAGCCCCTTACAATCTGATGGGGCTTACAAGTACATAATGGTTGCAGTGGATTCCTGCTTGAGATTCCTATGGGTATGGCCTCAGCGCTCGGCTGACGCTCAAACTGTTATCAGAGATTTGCAAGTCTTTATAGGGACATACGCAGTTGGCACATTACATTCTGACCGTGGCCCCGCGTTTAGCTCTAGGGCTTACAAGGAGGCCATGGGAGGTTTGGGTGTAGCATTGCGGTACTCCTCTCTGTACCATCCCAAGGCAAATTTGGTCTTGGAATGGAAAAACCGGGACTTAAAGCAATCATTAACAGCTAGAGTATTAGCCGCGGGTGGTAGTTGGGTCAATCACTTATATGGGGTTCAGAGGGCCTTAAACAACATGCCAAGAAGCTCTCTAGGTGGGTGTCACTCCTTATGAGGTCCTATTTGGGACGAGAATGTGGGTATCTGATCTAGATTGTGAAGGTACAGTGGGGGATGAAAAACCTTTTGACATCAATAAACGTTTGGCTGTTTTACAGGAACTGAATGAATCAAGGGCACTACAGAGCAATGTCCAAGTGAAAAGGTCCGCCACTGGGGAAGTCAAGTCAGTCACGGCAAGAGCTGTCTGGATTCCAAAAGTCGGGGATCTGGTCAGGGAAAAGATAACGGACAAATTTGGGCCATCATACAGAAAGCCTGTACCTGTCCTGGCAGTTGAAGGAACAAGAACAGTACTTCTGCCGTCTCTTGCCTGAAAAAGGGAGAAAAGATTTGTCTCCATTGATTTGATAAAACCACACTATGTGGCCGATACTGAATAGCAGGCCTCGTGGGCTCCTGGGTAGCCAACGCCCTCCTCTAGCTACCATACAGGAAGTTCAGACAGAAAGGCTCATCACGTTTGAAGAGTCACCTATACGGAATGATGGAATATGCAACAATGCCATGGAACTCGTTCCTCTTGATACAGAAATTCAAAATCAAAATGAAAGACAAATTTCAATTCGACCTAACACTGATGTATACATAAACATGCCTCAACAAGAACCATCTACAAGTTCAACAAAACCTGCTGAGCTACCAAAAATAGATCGAACTGCATCCGGCTATTTCATCGACTTTGATACTTTTTCATTGGATCCAAGTGAACCTGAAAGAATGCCAGCCCCAATATCTCGTAAACAACAAATCAAAGACTTCTTTTTCTTTCTTAAAAAAACTTACCTGGTGTCACCTTGGATAGAACTTTGGATAAGCACCGGGATACTTTTCTTTCTTTTCTGGATAGGCTTAGTAACTGTCTTTTGCTTACTTATAAATGGAACTTCCCTTTGCCAAAGCTCTGCAGCATCAAGAGTGAACTTATTCCTGAAACCTCATGTTTCATCACATCGTGAACAAAGAGAATTGTCATCAGTGAACATTACAGCAGTTCCTATACCTCATGGTATAGTATAGGACAAGGTTGATTATGACATATTTGGTCCGATCGAACTTTTAAAAATACCACATTTATTTAAAATTTCCTTAAATTATATCATTACCTCCAGTACATTTTCTGATGATTGGGATTTTGAAACTGTAAATAACATGTTGTCTGACTTAGAACAATCTGCGCATTTTCTAGCAATGAAATGTTAGAAGACACATCAGACTTTAACACAATGTATTGTTATCAACATTATGGTCATCATTTTCTACACAAATCCAGTAGCCCTAGGAATGTTTTCACATATCACCAATGGGAACATTGCCCTACACCACTGAAAAGTAGTTTGAAAACATTTGCACAGACATTTTCATATTTTTCAGGGTTTAACTTTTCTGACCCGACCTCATTCTATTATAAGGTTACACCTACATCCGCACAGAAAAATATGCTAACACCAAACAGATTTACTCTGCTTCCTTTATTACCCAACTGTCTGAAAAGGGTTTCGACTTATGGGAAGACACTATAGACTTAAAATCAGTCTGGGGTTCTAGAGACTGGCAAGTCCAGGGAACAGAAGCGCTATTTAGAGCATGCCTAATTCCTCAGCAGATAATATTTCTAAATGAAACTGTGCAACAGACTTCCTGTCTTGGGATAGCCCAGAACAAGGATTTGAACGCACCTTGGATTCTAACACCGTCAAAGGCCGAGGGTAATTTTACATCACTAAAAGGGGATACATTAGATGACATCTTACAATACAATAGATCAGACCCCAATTGGAAGGGATGGTTGGTTTGGCCCACAGACACTAATAGATGTCAAGAAAGATTCAGGGGTACCACCGAAGGGTTCAGTATCCATAGTCCAGACCCATGCCATGTACAAAGAGAACATCCGGGGGTGGTGACATCATACAGTATTGGGAAGTTTTGCCTCGATTGGCTAAAAACCTCAACACTACCACAGGTGAAACAGCACTTATCCTTACTGACAGAGGATGTGGACCTATGGGATCTTTTACTAGGTCCCAGAAAGCCACGTAAAAAACATTTCTATTATGCTGTCTATAATGAAATTTGGAAAATCTCCCAACAAGAAGCAGCAGAGAGACTACGAGAAATAGATAGGATTAACTTAGAAAAGGCGTTAGCCGTAGTAGATAATGGTACGACTACGTTAACTTCCAGGATTTATTCACTGGGCAACATTGTATCTTCTGCTATTGATGTACTAGAACAGGATTTGTCCATACTACAGCACGGGCAATCACAATTGTGTTCTATTATGTTATTGAGCTGGACGCTGCAATCGTTGCGCACAGGTTAAGTGCCTTGGCATTTTATCAACAGTACGTCACTGTTTTCTACATACAATCTAATGGAAAAACAGATGAAGATGGCACAGAGGGGAGCAAAATATACAATGCTGCGTATTTAAAAACTGGACAGATTACCTTTCACTGTTGCGGAATCACCGTCCACAGAGTGGTTGATCCATGGCCAAATAACATTACCGGTCACAACTTTCCAATTTCAGTACTGCATAGCACAGGGAGGCAGATATGAAGAAATGGGTAGGGAATTTATCAAGGAATCTTGGGAATTACCGTACAGATTTCGATGCAGGAGTGGGGATCTTGAAGTGCTTCTAAGCGGTACAAACTGTGAGAACGCTTTAAGTGGATCTCTCATATGCCAGGATATTCTGCTACACAGGGCCTGCAACGGTTCAGTTGCAAACCTATCCTGTCATTTGAGGGGTACCCCAGCAGCCGTGATTACCCCGGTAATCACGGTAATGCTGCTTTCAAATGGGAGTTACTTGATGCTGAACAATCAAGGTTGTTGTGGGATGCTTCCGGGCATCGCATATCTAGTCATCGTGAGCTCCACGGTTACTTGTTGTATGCAAGTATTGCTTCCACCGACACACAGTCAGGGAGGCGCCACTGTGGCCTTCCTTGAATGTTTCCTTTATACGGTTTGTTACTCTGAGCAGAATGAAAGCCATGCTTCTACAAAAAAACATGCCCTTAACCTCCACCTGGGAGACTTTTGATCTCCAGATCGCAAGGTCCTCGGCTGAGATACAGGCACTCATACTTACGAACTGCCCCTTCCATTTCACAGAAATGGTAAATCGTATCTTTAACATGTCTGATACGACGGGTATAGTACACCTACTTAAGACCATAGGTTCGGGACTGTTAAGCACCTTTTAGACGGTCCTTAGAGTTATACCAAACTTTATACACTCCGTATTCGGAAGCATTTTTGGAGGACTTCCGCTGATCCCGTTTCTAATAGCAGGTATCCCGATTGTAATTTTTCTGCTACGCAATGGACGTCCCAGTCACAAAGGAGACGGAAACAGTGCTCCTGGAGCGTAAATACCGTGATCGCATGGTACAACATCTGGGCACACCTCGCCTACGGGAACTGAGCACCTCTTGGTTCCTGTCATTCAGGCCATTCTGGATGGGCTGCATCTTACCTGTTCTCCGGTGCCTGTTCCACGGAGAAGAATGTGTGTTTGATCTGTCTGACACTTCCATCAGGACGTTGATGCATTGCTGGACCCGATAACGGCCCATGTTCTGCAGTGTCCCCAGCGTATTCCTATGTTGATGGCGCCATTCTTAGAGCCTCCACAGGAACTCTCTGCTCCTGTTGGAATGGATACCAGCTCCTCCACTGGCACCCAGGCCTTGGATGGCGCACAGGCTGCCCCAGCATCGACTGCAGGCAGTACGGAAGATCATCTGTGCTCGATTGATGTAATCTGCGAGGTGTTACAGGGAGCGTCATCTGCGATGGCAGGCAACAGCAATGTTACGTCTACCAGCCAGGGCACAAACATTTGACTTGTCGTGTGCTGGGAAAATTCGGCCTTTTTTTAGACAAACTCCAAAACAAATTGACACTTTTTAGGACCTGCATGGCTTTACAATGCTTGTAGTTGTTCGAACTATATCTACGGACACAGTAGAGCTATTGCTTGAGTGACAATTCTTCTGTTTTAGCACTTTTTAGAGTTTTTAAAACATTTTTTAGCAGAATTATGGTTGTTACTACTTATGTTTGCGTACCAGTACCTAGGCAGGTAGTACGTTAGAATTAGATTATGTCATCCAGTCGGATGAGGAGTGGGTGTTATATTCCATATAGGTACCCCAATATAGGCCAGGGTAACATCCCAACCTTTTACCTATATTCGCCCTTACATTACATACATAACGGGCTGCTAGGACTGACCCTTTACCTAGTTACAGTACTGCTTACAGAACGTGGGGTTTTCCCTGAATAATAGCCTCACACATTATGCATGAGGATCCTTAGATTCTTGGAAACTCAGCTGGACTACCATCTCCTGCATAATAACTATGTACAAGGTTCACTCCCGACGTCATCCTAAGTCCGACAGTGGCACAGCAAGGTAGAACCCCTGGGGATACCTTCGGGTATATAAACATCACACCTTGCTGAGATAGAAAGATGAGATCAGGATTTCCCTGCCGACACACTGTCACGAGACGCTGAGGTTCCTGCATGCAGATACTCCAGCTCGCAGTGGTCTACGATCCCTTGCGGGGTGTCCAGCTCGAGACCAAGACGGGGTCCCACAGTCTCTCACTTCAGGTAATGGGGTTGACTTTATCCTAGAGGGATTCTTGGCTTAACAGCTACATACATGATAGGTACACTTCGGTACATCTAGTTAGGGTAGCATCGTAGGAGTACACATTTCGTCATGTATTTTATACTTGCCTGTATTTATGATTATAGCAAAATGGTAGAAATCTACCATCCTTTTACTTTCCTAGTGCTTCTAATCATCTATATCTGTTACGGTCTAATGATTGTTTCAGCACACCTATTTTACACTAGAATAACGACTGTTCAATAAATACTTATTGAAAAACGTCCATACCGATTATTCTGTGTATCTTCCTGAGACTAAGTGAGCACAAGTGACTGAGCGAAAAGTAGTACACTGTTTCCACAGTCCTGAGGGATCAGGGTTGTCATGTTCGATAGTTGCCAATAACTATTCTCTCCTTGGTAAGAGGAGTTTCTAGTGGCACTGTGAGCTAGCTGGTATACGGGCCAACATATCCGGTGGGGGTGTCTGGAATCAGTCTGGACACCAAGCCTGCAGTATATGTTGTCCAAACACGCAGATCCTGTATAGGTTTTATAGGAACTACACAACATCCTCTGTTCCATCTGCACTATGCCCCAAGGGGTCAGTTTGCCAGGTTAGACTCATTTGAGCCCTCCTGACCATACTCAGAATTGAGATCATCAGGAAGAGCTCCTGATGCTCCTTCTTCTGGAGTATCCCCACCCACATTTTCCTGCTCTTCTGCCCTCACTGGATAGATATCATCCTGATGCAGCAGCTCTAAGAGCAGCTTAATGGTGGGGTTGCCACCTGTCTTTCTTTCTAAGACTACACAGGGTCCTTATTTCCTGGAACTTTAGACCACTGTACTTAGCAGACTGTGGGACACTAGTATCCCAAACTAAAGACATGGTTCTAGGTGTAGTGGGGTGTTGCACCTACCTAACCTAGTGGAAACTAAACTCTTGGAGGTTGGAGAAAGGGTTGTGCTAGACCGTTAACTACCCAATCCTAAATTCAGTAGAACTTACTTATTATAATCTGTATTATATGTGCCTAGGATTAGTGATGTTTTTTCAATTAATCCACACCAAGATTATCTGGTAAAACAATGCAGGCTTGAATCCCAACCACTGCACACCAATGTGAGAAGCTTGCTTGGTATATGGTGTACACTTATGTAAGTGGGCACCTTGCACCAATCCAAACAACCCTTAAGGGGATTTTAGTTGTCTTAGACAACCTTAGAAAGCTCTCTAAGTGGTAGCTGTGGAGAGCAGTCTTCAGGCTTAGTCCAGAAGGAGTATAAAGCAGCTTGTTTTACCAGAACGTAATCTTATAGGTATAGATTAAGTGAAAATGAACCACACAGTGTATTTATAAAAATATGTATTTATTATAAGACACTCACTAACGCATACAGATATCTCCTAGCCGGAGATATACACAAGGCACACAATACTTTTCAATAGAAACAGGTAAGTAGCACATAATGCACAGTGGTCCCCAGGGGGAGACCAAACCATGTACTAAAATAGTGGTATGCGAACCACGACTGATGTCAAGACCATACCCAGAAGACGTAGAAGTGCCGGGGACCCAAGGAACCGCCTGAGGTAAGTAACCAGGATCTCCATGGAGGCCATGTGCAGACACTGCAGAGTGGGAACACGACCGCAGGATCAATGCAAGTCAATGGGTAAGTATCAGTTGCAATTTTAAAGAAGGACTCTTCCCAGTGGACCCTGAAGAAACCCCGTGGAAGGCAGAAGGTTGGAGAGCCACCCCACCCGTGGATACCTTGGGAACCAGGATACATGCACCAGGGAAGCCGGGTGCATAGCTGTGAAGTGGCATCGGAAACCTCAGTCAAACTCAATGGAGGACTTCAGGAAGATGCCGCTGCTGGGGAAGGTGAAAGTGTCCAGTGGAACCCAAAGGTTGATTCAAGATGAGAAGAACCTGCAAGCAGAGGGGACAGAGTCTATGCCACTCGGGAGTGACCAGGAGGCCCGGAAGACGAATGCCCACCGATGTAGAGTGTTGCAGGAGAGCGGACAGTGACCTTGAAACTGCAGCTGTGTGGACCAGGCGACACTGTGGAAGACTAGGAGCCATACACAAGCTGTCCCATGTCGGATGTCGAGAGTTGAGGGGTTGGTGTCCGGTGGGAGCAGGCCCCAAGCAATCAGGGGAGCCCAAAGAATTTAAAGTTGATCCTCAAGAGGACCGACAGGACGGAGGTACTGGAGTCACAAGAGGACCTTGAGCAGCTCATCAAAGAAGCAGGCCCATGGTGCAAGTGATGTGGTGAGGATGAAGATCTTGGTCACTGGAGATGCTTGAGGTGGGGGCTACTTGGAGCCCAAAGATCTTGGTGGAAGGAAGTAAACAAGCCTTTGCAACTGCTTTACCTTTCAGGCCGGTGGAGGCCCGCAACGCATCTTTGATCCTGCACCCTGGTGTGGGACTCAGTCCCCCAGCAATCTCGGCAGCAGCGCGGGAGGCGGGGCCAGTCCTCCCTGCACCTACAAATCACCTGGGGCTCTCCCGCAGCATGGGAAGCATTACCCTTCGGGCCGGTGGAGGCCCGCAACGCATCTTTGATCCTGCACCCTGGTGTGGGACTCAGTCTCCCAGCAATCTCGGCAGCAGCACAGCAGGCGGGGCCAGTCCTCCCTGTGCCTACAAATCACCTGGGGCTCTCCCGCAGCATGGGACACGCACGGGCGGGCCCGGGCAAAGCCCGGGCCAAGGGTGGGCCTGTCTGCGCCCGTCCGTGACCGACCGAGGCTGGGCTGGGCCTACTCTATTGGATTGCTGATGCTGGTATGGAGTCAGAGTGAGGGATACACGATCTCTTCACTTGGGGAGGAGTCCCTACATCACCAATACCGGTTAGTGAAGACCATTTTATTGCGAGAATTGACTGGACAGTGGCTTGTTTTGTTTGTGTACGTTGACTCTCTCATTTTATGGGCGGAGCCTCCCACTAGCGTGCCACTATGGGGAAGAGAAAGGCTGTACATGTTGATCATTCTAACAGTAATAAGAGGGCTACCATTGACTCCTTTTTGGTGAAAGCGGTGGGAGCTATCTCAAGGGAGATTGACAATGCTGAGAGGAGACTTTCTTTGGTGTCTGTTGGCCCCCCAGTTTTTTCGTCTGGTGAGAAATCAGATATGGTAACTTTGAATCCTCAAGCCACTAATTTTAATAACTCACAAGTCTCTGCCATATGCGCTCCAATGCCCGTTGTGGATGAACAATGCACCAGCATCCCCTCTCCTGGCCCAATGGGGAATAGTCGCAGGGTGACCCTTGACACCAAAGAGGGATCGGACCCAGAGGAATCACCAGTACCTAAGAGATCGCGGAAATTAAAGAAGAGAAATGAGCCATCACAGGGAGAGGAGGAACCAGTAACGTCATTTAGCCAGACAGATATGGGGGAATTTTGGAACACCCTAAGAAAAATATTTACGGATATGTTGACAGATCTGTTATCGCAGCTATGGGGCAAACTGGATAAAGTATTATCAGATTCTAGAAATACACTTGGTAAAGTGGAAAGTATGTTGAACACCATTACCAAGGTACTCTCCCCACCAATTGCCCAGTCACAGGCAGTACAATCTCAATTGCCTTTGCAAAATAGCTTAAAATGCAGGCCACCATCTAATAATCTCCCGCTGGAGAAATGGTCTAGGAGTGATATGGCTCAGGGCAAGGCTCTTTGCAGATTGTCTAACCCCAAATTAGGTGGTATGGGCAGGGATGCTGGAGAGCAGCATTCGGCTGCAAGTGAGCTGGAGAAAGCCAGGAATAGACCAAATATTATAAGTAGTGTAGGCCTACCAATAATTGATCTTCCTCCGGCATGTTGTCCCTATACTGTGGTTCTGGTTGGGGTCCAAGGCTTGGGCACGCACAGTGAGGAAACCACAAATAAGCTGATCAATAAAGTGGTGCACTGGTTAGGAAAGCATAGTAGATTTAATGTGACAGATTATAGTCACATTTTGATGGCTAGAACTGTCTCTTGGATTGGATGGTCCAAGAAAACATTTGAAGTTGATACTGTGATTGTCACTTTTAGATTCACAGTACTGGCAGGTAATATTTGAGGCATTCTGCCGAGTTTCCCTTTTATGCCTCCGATATCAAACCCCTTACCTTAGGTTTCTTTTATAGGCCTATTTTTAATACCCCAATAAATAGCCATGTCTCAGGTCTTCAGGGAGGTCACCATGCTTGGGAGGGTTTGGAGGTTTCTATGCACCCGCCTGATCTTGATGGTCTGGATTGACAAGAAGAGGGAACTGAACATAGCATAGTGCACGTAATAGCGACGGACATACAAGAACAGGATAATATTTCTAAGGAGGCCCGGCCAAACGAGAATGTTGGCCATTCCCTGAGTTGTTTAAATTCCAACTGCCGTATGGGCACCCGGGGGGAAGCTATAGCCTCTCCTACATCTCTTAGTCTGGTATGCGGGGGGAGAGGTTAGTTTGATCTCTTGGAATGTGCAGGCCTAACCTCTAAATTTGAAGACGACAGGTGGATTCAATTTAGAACTTCATTTGATATTATTTGTATTCAGGAGACTTGGGAGGTGGAAAATAACATTTTTCTGGAAGGATAGAAGCCATTCTTCCTCCCAGCAGGAGGGTCGACCTCTGGTAGAGCAAAGGGAGGATTAGTCATTTTCATAGCACCAGGGCTTTGCACGTCCGAGAAACGATTGAGTTGAGACTCCAAAATGGCACAAGGCCTTAAATTAGTGGTTGGGAGAGCATTGCGGTTTACATTAATACATTTTTATAATGCAAAAAACAAGAAAAAGGGCCCCTCTAGTCTGGTGGCGTTAACTGGGATGATGGGATTGCTACAGGGTGATGTTTTATCACAGGAGAATCTTATTCTGTTAGGTGACTTTAATTGTCATTTATGCTCTGATATCGGACAAAACATGCTCGGTATCAGAGGAACCGCATATGGAACATTACGCAGACGGTCATGATTTAAATGCCCTTTTAAATACTTATGATCTAATTTTTACATTAAAGAATGCAGTTAGCACTCCTAATAGTTATTACCAACCATCTTATAAAGGTAGGGGTTGTGCTACAACTATTGATTTTATTTTTGTCTCTTCATCTCTGGGGAACATTATATCTTTCTTTACAATTTTACATAGTCCTAATAGTGATCATAATCCTCTGACTTTGGGGCTGGTGGTGCAAGGTTCCCAGTTAGTACAAGCCAGCAGGAATGTGGGGACAATACTGCCAACTGATCAGGGGAGGCGCCTGCGGTGGTCGCAGGTGGATACCAATGCTCTTAACCATTCCCTTTTTAAACCGCGGCAACAGGAGATCTTGAAGTGCCTAGAAACATCACCCTCAGAAGACAATATAATTAGTTCATTTATTTTAATTGCTCAGTCAGTTGCTAGTTTGCTAACAGCTCCAGTAGTCACCCCCTGTTCGGACAGCCCAAGATGGTTTGACAGTGGGTGCTCTAAGGCACTCAGGAACCTTAAAATGGCCCTGAAAGAGTCTCCCCGTAATAGATCACGGGTAGCCAGCTGCCGCAATAACTATAAAACTGCGCTTAAGGAGCGGAGGTCCTCATTACAAAAACAAGCCTGGGATGAGCTGATATAAGCAAGTGAACTAAAAGATAGTATCCACTTCAGGAAGGTCATTAATAGCCCTTGTTTTGCTGAGCTGGATAAACAGAATCTAGGTCATCATATTACTTCTGACCAGTGGAAGGATCATGTCCAGGCGGCTTATAATCACGGGGAAGGGGAGCAATGTACCAATGATCTAGAGCCCCTTTCATGCGACGTGCCGATTAACTTTTGTCTTGAAGAGGTTAAAATTGGCATTGAGGGACTGTCCCAAAATAAGGCCCCAGGTCCGGATGGGATTACCCCGGACCTGTTTCGAGATAATATAGATGTGTGGGCACCAGTCCTAACTAGAGTATTGAATGCAGCATTGTTATCGTCTATGCCCTCGTCTAGGTCTACTGCCACTTTTGTCCCGATATTTAAGAAGGGTGATGGGGATAACCCTCACTGTTACCGCCCCATATCCCTGATCGACTCTACTGTAAAGGTTATGGGTCGGGTTTCATTAAATAGGCTGTGTGGGCAAAGGAAAACCAAATCATCTCTGAGGTTCAATATGGCTTCCGCACAGGTAAAATAGTAGATCAATGTTTGAACCGCTACCTTTTAATATCTAAATATACCCAAATCAGGTTCCATTTATCTAGGCTTTATGGACCTCACTCCAGCGTTCGATAGAGTGAACCGCAATAACCTGTTGTTGTCATTAGACGAGTTAGAAGTCGAGCGCGCAATAATAAACATTTGAATGACTCTCTATGCCCATACAACAGCAACAGTTAGATTTACCCGAGAGGGGGGACGCACTGATAATTTCAAATGCTCAAGAGGAGTGCGTCAAGGGTGTATTCTTGCCCTGTTTTTATTCACTTTATATATTAGTGGGTTAGAATCTGCCCTGATATCCTTGCAGGCCGATAACCCGAGAATAGGCAGCAGATCAGTGCCAGTTCTGCTGTATGCGGACGACGCCGTGCTTATTGCACGTACTCCCAGAGCATTGCAAGTCCAGAGCGTTGCAAGTCCTAATTGATGGGTTTGTTTCCTTCATGAATGGGCTGGATTTGTCTCCTAATTTCACCAAGTCATTTGTGATGGAGCTAGGGTGCCGAGGGACTAGTTTGAAAACGTATAAGGCAGGCACCTATAGTCTAGCCAAAGTCCCGGCCTTCACATATTTGGTGTTTTATTTGATGCCAAATTAAACTGGAATAACCTGAAGGCAGAGAAGATAAGGGACATGAAAAAATCCCTTCGAGCTATCGCAAATTATGCACATAGATTGGGCACATGGTCCCCAAGGGTGATCATAAAATTATTTCAGTCCTTTTGTATCTCGAAGGTCCTGGAGTGAGATTTGGGGTATACGTCACTTGACAAACTACAGACATCGCAAAATAAATTCTTGAGACGGGTTTTAAAAGTCCCCCATGTAACCCCCGCATACTCTGTACATGAGGAACTTGGGACCAAGTATATTACTGATCTAGTTACAGTTAAGCCTTTGCTGTGCTGGGTGAGGGTTTTGTCTAATGAGGAGGCATCTTTTAATAGAGCAGTAGTTCTGGACTGCCTTTCTTAGGACCATGCTTTTAAAATCCCCTGGTTAAGATATATTAAGGAAACATTCTGTGCTTTGGGAAGATTAGATATCTTTACGAAATATGATACAGTGAAGAGACAGGATAAAAAATTGATCAAAGAGCTGTTCTTTAAAAAAGTTATTGCAGAGGGTGAAGGCAAGGAGCTTGGTAAACCCATGGTAAGAGCACATGCTCTAGTCCGATCGTTGCAGGGTATGGAGACCTATCTCGCAATTTTAACCAGTGCCCATGATAGGTTTTTAATTACTCGTTTTAGATTAAATATGTTTCACCATTTAGTGGCCTCTCCTCCAGGCTTTGTTTCGCGAGCCGAGGATAGAGGGCCTTGTGGCTGCGACAATAGGTCTCCACAGGATATTTTACATTTTGTTTTTTTATGTAAATATTTTACGCCCCCTAGGCGACTGTACCTTAAACTTTATTTAAAAGAAATGGGATTTAGGCATGCTCGTATCGCACTTTTGCATTTGCAACTTTTGCAGAATGCCCGTAAACAGTTTGTTGTTACAAATTTTTAAAGAGCTATATTAAGATCAAGAAACTCCAGACATGATTGACTTAGATAGGGATGTTTGTGATTTGTACTGGGCTGACAGATGGTTGTAATGGACTCGCCATTGTTTTTTCTCTTTTCTAATATACTGTATTTTCTACGGCTGTGTTTATCCAATAGGATATTTTATATTCAGTCTTTATGCAAATATTTTATACCCCTAAGGTGACTGTCTCTTAAACCCTATTTAAAAGAAACGGTATTCAGGCATGCTTGTCTTGCATTCCTTCATTTGCAATTCTTGCAGAATGCACGCATACTAGACCAAGAATATCTAGACATGATTGAGATAGATAGGGACATCTGTGATTGGTATTGGGATGAAATATGGTTTTAATGGACTTGTCATTATTGTTTTTTTTTTTTATCTATTGCATTTTTTATGGCTGTGTTCACTGCCGAATAAAGATCGTTTATTATTATTATTAACTGCAAGTCGACACGGTGCACAGGGGTTTGGTTCCTGTGGCTCGGACAAGAGATACTGGCCTCAAACTGGCCTCAAACGTGGTGAGAGGACAGGGCAGGCCTCAAGGGATGTGAAGAACCACCACATGTGTTGCTGAGCATTTCGGAGTCTGTGGGAGCCCAGGATCAGCAGACCGGTCAGCTTAGTAGCGGTGCCTGCAGATGGAGGAAGTGACTCCTTCACTTCAAGGGAGATTCCTTCAGACGTCTTGGATGCCCTCAGGCCTTGGAAGGTATCTGTATGGTGCACAGACGTTGCAGCAGACGAGCAGGGCAACGAGATCAGGAGCAGCGGGAGGCTTCCTAGTTGCAGTCTTGATGCCCATAGCAAAGTCCAGGGTGCCCAGACGGTTGAAGAAGTGGTGTCTGAAATGAATCTTGTCCCACAATGAATCTAGAGACCCACCCACAGGTAAGCCCTTAAATACCCTAAGGACAGGGTTGGGATGATTCAGGGGTCACTCCCTAAGGAGGGGCTCGACAAGGGGGAAGATACTCCCCTGTCTTTTGTCCAGTTTCGCACCAGAGCGGGAGCCAACGGCTCCCTGAACTGGTTTGAACTGGACTATGCATGGAGGGCACCAAGTGTGCCCTGCACGCAGACTATGTGGTCCAAGCTTGACTCAGCAGCAGGAGGGCAGAAACATGTCTCTGGCAGGCAGCAGCCCTAGCTTGCCGTCCAGGTCTGGAAGACTGGTACCGGGAGCACCAAGGGCCTCCCAAAGGAGCTTTACGGTGCAGTGGGGGGGTAGGATTCCAACATGTTTGATACCAAACATGATAGGATTCGTTACAGCCAGTTTCGAGATGGTCATTGCTTAATGACGCGGTGCCCCTCTATATGTTATATGGCTGTCGCACAACCCGGGAGAATGGACTCTGTAGGGATGTCCTGCTCATAGAAGGGCACCCTCACACTTAGAACCAAGCACCCTGCCTTCAGGATTGAAAGGCCGGCCTTAGGGGTGACAGTTTTTAAGTGCAATGACCTTAGATATAGGTAAACCTAAAGCTTTCGTAAGTGGTGTTAGCACCAACTTACACAGGCTTCAATGGCAGGCCTGTAGTTACAAAATGAATGGTCTCCCATGGGTGGCATAATACATGCTTCAGCCCATGGGGACACCTGGTGTACCTATGCCCTGGGTACATGGGTACCATATACTAGGGACTGATAAGGTTACACCAGTGACCAATCTGGGATGTACCCAAGTACTTACCAAACCAATTTAGGGGAAAAAGCACAGAGACTCGGGTCCTGATTAGCAGGATTCCAGTCAGACTAGTCAGAAACAGCAATACATCAAGAAAAAAATGGGGGTAACCATAAAAGCAGATCCTACTTTACTACACCCCGGATCTGAGGAACTTTCTCTGAGTGGTAAGTAAAGGTGATTTTTTACTGTTTAGTCCTTCAACTGTAAATGACTGGGATGTGAATAGTCATTTTTGGAAGCAAAATTTGTGTGTTTAGAGTCATTTTCATGCTCGCGATAGGGCAAAATACAAGCTTCTGAGTAGGAGTAAAAGTCTATAAAAATGGCAATTTTGGTTACTGGGAATGCCTTAAAAAGTGGTTATTCAACATGAGGCGCGGTACAAGTGACATTCTGAATCATATTTTGTACAGTCCAAAAAATCAGTTTTCTGATGAAAAACTGTGACCTGGATCATTAATTTTGGAACTATAATAAGTGTGTTTAGAGTCATTTTCATGTTTGAAATCTGGCCAAATACAAGCTTCTGATTAGGAGGAAAAATGTATAAAAATTACAATTTGGTCACTGTGAGGCCTTAAAAAGTGGTAATTTAACAGGAGGCACAACACAATTGTCCTTTTGAATCATTTTTTGAACATTCCGAAAAATCCATTTTCTGATGAAAAATGACCACGGACCTCAGGAATTTTCTCTAAATGGTCAGTAATGGTGATTTGTTGAATGTTCAATCTTTTGACTGTAAATGACTGTTGGATGTGAATCATCACTTGTGAAACTAAAATAGGTGTGTATAGAGTCATCTTCATGCTCGAAATTGAGCCAAATAAAAGCTTCTGTGTTGGAGGAAAAGTCTTTAAAAATGGCAATTTTGTTCACTGTGAGGCCTTAAGAAGTGGTTATTCAACATGAGGCGCAATAGAATTGACAATTTGAGCCATTTTTGTAAATTCCCAAAAAATCAATTTTCCGTTGAAAATCTTTGAGCCGGATTTTAGGAATTTTCACCAAATGGTCAGTAATGATGATATTTTTGAATATTTAATCTTTTGACAGTAAATGACTGTTGGATGTTAATCATTACTTGTGGAAATAAAATAATTTTGTTGGTCATACTCATGCTCAAAATTTGGGTAAATAAAAGCTTCTTAGTAGAGGCAAAGTCTATAAAAATGGCAATTTTGGTCACTCGGAGGCCTTTAAAAGGGGTTATTCAGCATGAGGCGTTATAGAATTGACATTTCACATAATTTTTTTACATTCCTAAAAATACATTTTCCGATGCAAATCGATGACCCTGAACCTTAGGAACTTTCTCCAAATTGTCATCAATCATGTTTTTGGACGTTTAATCTTTTGGTTTTAAAAAAAATACTTTTTAATTAAACTTTTATCCATTCCCCCCCCCCACCCAATACTTTTAACGAATATTCAGCAGCACGGTTACATAAATACAATAAATATCATTACATCCAGCAGTTGAATCAAAATAGAAATTCATCGCAAAATCACCACAAATTACCGGGTACCCTGCCCTTCTTTCTTTCTATTCCTAAACAAGCAGACAGTTTCTACCGATATGTTGATACCCAGTTTGAGAGAGGCCCCCCGATGCTGCTCCCTTATGATTTCACTTTATTCCCCTTTCTTTCATAAAGTGCTATTTCCAAATTGTAAATATATAAAGAGTGCCCCTTCCATTGCTGAAATGTTGGGGTAAGGGCTCAAGCCAGGCAGAGGCTACATAGCCTAAAAACTGCCATTGCTATAAAGATTAACTTGGCTCCGTCCCCTGTAGTTGATTCATCAACATCCAGCAACATAAGCTGCGGTGACAGGAAGATACCAATCTTAAGGATTTCCCCTAGGAATACTGCAATTTCTGAGCTCAATAAATTTAGGCAAGAGCATAAACAAAACATATTTACCAAGTCTGCACTGGGTTCCCGACACCTAGGCAGCATGTCACAACCACCCCATTTGACTATTTTGGCGGGTGTAACATAT
This sequence comes from Calotriton arnoldi, assembly GCA_963921515.1. Lineage (NCBI taxonomy): Eukaryota > Metazoa > Chordata > Amphibia > Caudata > Salamandridae > Calotriton > Calotriton arnoldi. The sequence continues at coordinate 456,626 of CAWUFW010012709.1, forward strand.
AAATCTAAAATCATTTTATAATATTGGGTTTTTAGATTGGATGAGCATAAAATTGACCCTCCCAGCTCTAAAGATTCAAAAAAAGCAGGAGTTTTTCCATATCTAATCTGCCTGCCATTTTACATCGTGTTTTTGCAAGATTGTCTGGGACCCCCTGCATAATACACCCGTATGTTTGTGATATCGGGTAATTGGTTCCCCTTGTTAAAATCTCCATCAGGGTTATCCTGGAGAAACCCGCTAACCCCCCAACCTTTCTTAAGAGTAAATCCCTAAGTTGTAAATATTTAAGAAAAAAATCTCAGGTCCCAATATTAAATCTACCCGTAATCTCTTCAAATAATGCCATATGGTTCCCAGTGATCAAATCGCCCATCCTTCCCAGGCCATTTCGTTCCCATTTGATTTGACTATTCCAGTACACTGGAGTGTACCAGGTGTACCTACCAACTCCCAATTTTTTCTAAATTCCAGACCAGTTTCGGAACGCTGCCTTCAAAATCTTAAACTTTGTCCTTTTATAATATCTTTGCTCAAAGATTTTCAGCAGGCACCCCTTAGCAGCCGTCCCAATCAGTGACACAAATATTGATGGAACATATCCCACATTCCCCTCTTCTCCTACCTTATTAACGAATAAAGGGTGAAAATATTGCAAAGCTGCCGTAAAATGATATAATTTAAAATTAGGCAGCGCCCATCCCTCCCTTTCCCTGGGTAAGCTCAAAAACATATTTGCCCTCCTGATTTTCCTATATGCCCAAATAAACCTGGCCCCCATCATTTTGATCGCTTTAAACCAAACTCCAGGGAAATTGTATGAAACATATACATTTGTTTCGGAAGGAAAAACATTTTTATAAGATTGCATCTCCCCATTATAGAAAGGTGTAAATTATCCCATCTTGTGAAATCCTTCTTAGCTTTTTCAATAACAGGGGAAAGATTTATCTCAACAAGAAGTTCCACTTTGGCAGTGATAATAACTCCCAAATAAGTAGCCTGCTCTACTACCCGACAATCCTGGGCCATCGTATATCTGTTTATTACTACTTGTGTTTTACATTTATTTAGCAGATACCCGGAGTAGACCCCAAATTCCTCCATTATCCTTTCAATGGCACAAAGAGCACTATCTGGATCTCTTGCAACTATTGCAACATCATCTGCATAGGCCCGTGTTTTCATATCCCATCCATTCAGACTAATCTGTATGATGTCAATGGAGGCTTCCAATCTCCTAAGAAGGGGGTCTATATGTAAAGCAAATAACAAGGAAGAAGCGGGACAGCTCTGCCTCGTTCCCCTTTCTATACGGAAGGGTACAGACTCAAACCCCATTATCTGCAGTTGAGCTACTGTGTTAGAATACTTCACTCGAATTGCTTGAATGAAAGGCCCTTCCAGTCCACAAGCCTCCATAACTTTTCACAAATACTCCCACGGCACCCTGTTAAATGCCTTCTCTGCATCTAGCAGGGCAACCCCCATGGGTTCTTCTAGAACCTCAGTAGCATCAAATAGTGTAATTACACACTGTACATGATCAGAGGTCCCCCTCCCCAGAATAAACCCATGCTGTCTAACCAATACTAGTCTATGTATAATGTTGCCTAAACTACTAGCCAAGATCTTAGAGTAGAGTTTAACAACATGATCGGTCTATAAGCAGGGTCCTTACCATTCTTTAGAAAGATTATTACATTAGCAGTAGCCCAAGAATCTGAGCGATGCTCCCCATTTCTAACATGCCTAAATATCCCCAACATTTCTCCCAGAAGCTCCAATTCAAAAACTTTATAGAATTCCAGGGGTATTGAATCCTTTCCCACCACCTTCCCAGATGGGAGGACCTGGAGGGCTAACTGAATTTCTTCTAGCAAGACATCTGACCCTAAAATTGACCTCTCTTCCGGAGTTACTTTACGAAACATCATTGGAGCCAGATATTGCTCCAAGTCCTCAAGACATGCTGTTGCTGAAGCTTTATATAGATCAGTATAGTATTCTCACAAAATGTTTCTAACCTCGTCCGGCTCGGTTACTATTCTGTCTTGCTCGTTCCAAATTTCGTTGATATGCCCTGCAGCCTACATTTGCCTTGACCTTACTGCTAATAGCTGCCCCCACCCTTTCATTATATTCATAAAACTACTGGGTTCAGGCCACAAATTTCCGGGCAATCTTCTTAGCTATAATTAAGTCACATTTGAAAGATTTTACAGCTAAGCGACTCAACATGGGGGAAAGCTCTTGTCCAGATGAAACAGCCACAACCAATTCTGCCTTTACTTCACCCAGCTTTTGATAAAGTTCTCTGATCTGACATTGGGGATGCCTCTGTCTTGCAATACTAAACCTGAGGGTATCTACTCTTATGTCAGCTTTGAAGGTATCCCAGACCATCCCAGAGGCGACGCTGCCTTTGTTAAATTAAAAGAACACTGGAATCCACCCCTCCATGTGTGTTATAATTAGACAAAAGACTCCTCTCGAAAGTCCATCTTCTGTGCACCCTTCCAAGTCCCTCAAGAGGAAGCTCCAAAACAATAGGATTATGATCTGCCATTAGTCTTGGAAAGAGCCCTACATGAGCCCCACTAACCAATAAGGATGTCGTTTTTAGGCTTTTTATTGTTGGGGAAACTGTGGGAATTTGTATGTGACTTTTTTAAATCTTACTGTGGCCGGGGGAATTGTAGCATCAGTCCACTCCCTGACTCGAGCGAGTCCGCCATTTTTCTTCTTCAGCGCGGTCTAGTCGTCTGAATTGGCGACTATAAAACGAGACGCTGCGCGAGCGCCCTTGATCTCTTGAATCCATTGTCAGACCTCGCTTTGCTCTGCCATAGTTTGTTGCTGCTAGTTCTGTGCGTGTAATAATTTTAAAATAATCTCCTTGCAAATCGTTTTTAGGCTTTTTATTGTTGGGGAAACTGTGGGAATTTGTATGTGACTTTTTAAAATCTTACTGTGGCCGGGGGAATTGTAGCATCAGTCCACTCCCTGACTCGAGCGAGTCCGCCATTTTTCTTCTTCAGCGCGGTCTAGTCGTCTGAACTGGCGACTATAAAACGAGACGCTGCGCGAGCGCGCAGCGGACGCGCCGCTGGCGCGCTCAGCGGGCGCGCCGCTGGCGCGCCGTCAGCGTCCCGGAGGAGTTCGGAGTCGGAAATACTGCCAGTCATAGGAACTCTCTAGTTTATAGTAGGTCAGAGCTCCTTGAGATTGGGTGTCAGTCACCTCATTGCTGTCATAAAGGTATGTTGGGCAGAATTGAGACCCCGCTCTCGTGTCACTTGTGTAACTGGGTTGCTGACCCTCAGACCAGTGAAAGGAGAGTGAGAAGTGCAATTAAGGATAGTATGTGCCCAGTTTTGGATAGCGATTCATGTGACAATAGCCCTTTGAAGCTCCTTCTCCTGAATACCCGCTCCATTAAAAAACATGAAGCCCAACTGTATGACTTATTATCTGAGTCTGATCCTGATGTCATGTTTGTAACTGAAACTTGGTTGAATGATGGCTCGAATCCAACGATAGCAGGGGCTCTCCCGCCTGGCTATCAGATCTTAAGGAAGGATCGGCCTGTGGGTAGAGGGGGCGGTATTGGCATAATTTATAAAAAGACATTGATTTGCTCTATCCTACCCGCGCAAGATATTGAGGACGCCGAGAGCCTCAGTTTTTTGCTCACTGTTTCCAATTATCAATCCATTGCAGGCATTCTTGTTTATAGACCACCTGGTCAATGTGGCAAATTTATTGAGTCACTTGCTCAAGCCATTTCTCCTATTTCTATTAAATATAAACACTGCCTCGTACTGGGAGATTTTAATATCCATATGGATGAGTCATGTGACCCTGAGGCTGTTCGGCTGTTGGAATCTTTAGCGATTTTTGGGCTGTCCCCTCATATTCACCTTCCCTCCCATGTCAAGGGTCATACGCTAGATCAAGTATTTTCTAACGTTAATATGACAACGGATGCCCCACAACCTTTAGTTTGGTCGGACCACTATCTCCTGAGTTTTAAAACCCCTAAGTCGTTATCTCATGCTCAACACAGGGTTGAGCCTCGTCCATGTACTTTTAGATCCTTTAGTCAGGTTACGGCTGATAGATTGGCAACAGCTTTGAGCAAGTACCCGATTCCCTTTAGTGGAAACCCTGAGACTGATGCCCTCAGCTTGGAGATGTGGCTTGAAGAACGGGTTGCGGAGCTGGCGCCCTCCTCTACTCGGAAAGCTAAAACTGGTCGCACCTCAGCGCCATGGTTTACTGAATCACTTAGGAAAAGCAGGAGTGCCTGCAAACGGTTAGAGAGAACGTGGCGGACCAAGTTTGATCCTAAGGATAAAGCCATCCTCAAGCTAGCCTTAAAAGCTCATTATAATGAGGTCCGCACTGAGAAGAAAAATTATTTTTCTTTAAAAATACAAGATGCTGCCAATAAAAGCAAAGAAATTTTTAAAATTGTTAAGGATTTTTCATCCCCCAGTGCCATGAGTAAGGCATTTATCCCCACCTCTAGCTGGGCTCACCAGATGGCCGGTTTCTTTTACGACAACATTTCTCTGATTCAACAGTCATTTGCCCCTAGGGACACATCTGAAACTGGTGATATGTGGAATGCCTATGCTCTGCCTTCGAGGGCCAGTTATTCCCTTACCCAATTTCCTCCCATTTCCTTAGAAAAGTCTCTTGACATTATGGTAACATTGAAGTCGGGTTCTCCTTCTGATCCCTGTCCAGCAAAGATCCTGAAGAATATCGCGGAACCTATAAATTCTGCGGTTAATTCAGTTCTTAATTCTTCGCTTGGTCAGGGAATGGTACCAGCTGCTGGAAAAAGGCAAAAATTGTTCCCCTCCTAAAGAAACCCACTGCAGACCCTGAGGTTGCTTCTAACTATAGGCCCATTTCACTGTTGCCTTTTTTCTCCAAGGTCCTTGAGAGGTATGTCAACTCCGTGCTAACAGATTATATTGAAGGAAACCATGTCCTCCATGACAGTCAGTCAGGTTTTAGACCTTCTCTTAGCACTGAGACTGCTCTTCTTGAGGTTTCGGAGACCATTAAATCTCAGGTGGATAAAGGGGGCAGTGCGGTGTTGATACTGCTGGATTTATCCGCAGCCTTTGACACCGTGCCCCATGACCGGCTTTTGTGCAGGTTAGCCGAGTGCGGCATTGGAGGCGCGGTGTACAATTGGTTTGCCTCTTTTCTGTCTGAGCGGCAGCAGGAAATCTGGTCCCCTCCCTTTACAGCTGCCATTCCTTCAATGCAAGTGGGTGTCCCGCAGGGCGCTATTTTGAGTCCTACACTTTTTAACATCTATATGGCCCCACTTGCATGCCTGGCTGAGTCACACGGAGCGAAGATTATTTCTTACGCTGATGATTCTCAACTACTGTTCACGTGTGACAAAGGGGCGAATTTTCATGGAATGGAGATAAATAGATGCCTAACGGAGGTTTTTTCCTGGTTGCAACTTAATCAACTTAAGTGTAACCCTGAAAAGTCAGAAATTATGTTTTTTGGATGTCCCCCATGTGTCGACTGGAGCTTATGGTGGCCGTGCGACATGTCTCCTCCTGCTGCTCCAGTCGGCACAGTAAAAAACTTGGGAGTTAAGTTGGACACTAGTCTATCAATGAAGTCCCATATCCAAACTGTTGCTGGTACTTGTATCGGACTGATTAGAATGGCAAAAAACTTTCTTCCTCTACTCCCGATTGAATCCCGGAAGATCATAGTGCAAGCCTTAATTACATCCAGGTTGGAATACGTAAATATCTTGTATCTGGGGCTCCCTGAATATTTGCTCAATCGGCTGCAGGTTGTTCAGAATGCCGCAGCCAGAGCTATTCTTATGGTAAGCCCCAGAACGCGCATGTCGCCTCACCTGAAAGCACTACACTGGCTCCCGGTGAGAAAGAGGATTCAGTTTAAGGCTTTGGTGTTTGCCTATCGTGCTTTCTACGATACGGGTGCGGTTTATCTGAGAAGTAGGATCCAGCACTATCAGCCTCAACGTGTCTTAAGGTCCTCAGGACAATCCCTGATGGTGATTCCCAAATTCACTCGATCTCGGATTGGAGGTCGTTCCTTCCAGGTTCAAGCGGCCTGTCTATGGAACAACCTGCCCCTTCATCTTAGATTGACTCAGGACTTGCTGTCCTTTAGGAGACTACTCAAAACATGGCTGTTCCAACAATAACACGATGGCTGGTGGGTCGGGGTTTCGTCTGGTGGTTTTAGAGATTAGCGCCGGGACACTCTTTGTGAGTATCCGTGCGCTTTATAAATCCCTTATTTCATTTCATTTCAAGAAATAATCAAGTCTTGCAAAAGTGCCATGGAGGGCCGAATAGTAAGTGTACCCAGCATCAGGCTCTTTCAGAATGTACCAGATATCTAGCAACCCTATTTCTTTTACAAGATACCTGAGAGATCTAAAAGACTGCAGTTTATGTCCCGTATAACACCAGTCCTTCTCTCCCAACCCTTCTCTAGACTCATTTAGGTTAAAATCCCTGCTTATTATATATGGGGCAGGCCAGGTTGGTAGTTCTATTGCTTAAAAATTAAGCAGTGCTGGATCATCCACAACTGGGGCATATATCGAGCAGAACATAAAAGGCCCACTAACAGATCGACACTCCATGATTGTCCATCCCCCTTACTTATCTGTGGCCTTCCACCCATGGATAACAGTCTTTCCTTTCGCTAATATGGCCACCCCCTTATTTCTAGTATCCTGTGTCATGCAGCAAAGAACATTCAACCACAGGGAATTCAACAAAGCTCTATCACTCCAGGCAATAAGGGTCTCTTGCAAACATTAAATATGCACTCTTAAAATTGTTAGATTTCTTGTATCCTTCTCCTTTTGATCTTATTGTTCAACCCGGAGATATTAATAGTTGCAATACGAAGCTTAGCCATCCCCCTTATACATCACCCAACCGGAGTACTCCATTCCCCATATTTTTTCTAAACCCATAATAGGACATCTAAAAAGTATTCCAACTCGTACCATTCTTTGTGTATCTTGTCTATCTAGACCAAACAATGCCTTTGACCCACTGTTTTCGCATTTTTCCCACCATCGTTTTTTTCCCAACACATTATGCATTACCGTAATACATACTTTCTGTTTTTCACCACAATGATCACCCTACCCCCCACCCCAATGGCCTCCTTCCTGCACTACTCCGGCCCCAACCCCCCGCCTACCCCCCCAGCAACAAAAAAAAAACAAGCTTCTGAGTAGGTGGAAAAGTCTATAAAAATGGCAATTTTGGTCACTGTGAGGCCTTTAAAAGTGGATATTCAACATGTGGTATGATACAATTGACATTCCAAAACATTTTTTATGCAAAAAATAAATACATTTTCTAAACAAAATCGATGACCCTGGAGCTTTCTCTAAATGGTCAGTAATGGTGATTTTTTTGACTGTTCAATCTTTTGACTGTAAACTACTATTGGATGAGAATCATCACTTGTGGAACTAAAATAAGTGTGTTTGGAGTCATTATCAAGCTCAAAAACACACAATACTAGCTTCTGAGTACAAGGAAAAGTCTATACAAATGGCAATTTTGGTCACTGCGAGGCCTTCAAAGGTGGTTATTCAACATGAGGAGCGGTAGAACTGACATTTTAAACCATTTTTTGTACATGCCAAAAAATCAATTTTCTCATGATTAGGAACTTTCTACAAATGGTGAGCAATGGTGAATTTTGGAATGTTTAATCTTTTGACTGTAAATGACTCTTGTATGTGAATCTGTATGACTGTTCCACAATTGGCATCCCTTTAGAATACTTGTGAGTCACCCAGTAAGTGGTATCCCCGCTACCTAGGGCCTTGGATCTGAAGAGGGGCCCTAAGGCCTGCAGAAAAAGTTGTGCCACCCTAAGGTACCCCTCACCAAGCTCATGCAAACTGCCATTGCATCCTGTATGTCTTGGGGCACACCAAATCAAAGAGTCGGCAAGGCACACATCTGTGTGCCATGCAAGCAAAACCCTGCATGTGGTATAGGTAAGTCACCACTTTTTTTTTTTTTAACACAAATTTTATTGAGTATGGCGGATACACTTCTGGTATTTCAATATAAAAATTATACATTTTTACATTTTTCTAATGACATAGTGGTTACAACTGTAATTAGGTTACATACTTATGCTGTTGACTTCATAGTTCCGATGGCATACAGTTCTGTTTTCATGTTTGTAGTATGAACATACTTCAATTATAAGGTATCAAACCAAAATATTGGACTAAGTGTCAAATTTCTTAATACCCAAAACCCCCCTCCCAACATATACCCACCCCTTAAACAAATCCATCAACAATAAGAACTATTGCCGCTGTGATCAATTTGCACCGTACCAGGTGCACAGTGTTCATGCAATAGTCACATCCGATGACATAGGGAAGGACAGGGGAATAAGGAAGGAAGGGTGAGGAGCGAGGAAAGGGAGGAGGAGGGGGGGGGGGGCGAGAACGGGGACATCTCCACTACTCAAAGGCCCTGCATGGGTAGGAATCAAACAGGGTCAAGACTGATTTGCATATAGCGGTGTCTGAACTGGGGTGGCAAAGTGAGCTAAAGAACGATGATGGATTCAACCCAGATCTGTCCATCATCTCCTTGTGTTTGCTTTGTTCGCCCTAAGTTGGCAGGGTATGCCCAGAAGTGGATCCCTTGCTCACTTTGCCACTGGATTCAAGCTAGCCTGGCTGATGAGGGCTGTTAGCCCGAAACCGGTCCCAGGATGCTTGTTTCTGGTCCAGGGAAGACATGGCTTGGCAGTTCGGGCTGGACTGTTCCCATGAGGCACAGGGTCAAGACTGATTTGCATATAGCTGTGTCTGAACTGGGGTGGCAAAGTGAGCTAAAGAACGATGATGGATTCAACCCAGATCTGTGACTGGGGGTGAGTGTCTGAAAAGTTTCAGCGCTCCGTCCATCATCTCCTTGTGTTTGCTTAGGAATCAAATAGCTTCATCACAATCTTCTTGTGTACTCTGAGAGTGTTCTGACATCTCTTCTGTTTCTGCCTTAAACAGCTCTATTAGTTGTGCCCATTCCAGGGATATCAGATGTTTTCCCTATACTCCTCGCGTTGCAGCGCCTCTCGCTCTGCTACGGCCCAACGGAGAACTTCTTCTCTCCATTTGCCTTCACGTGGTGCCGTGCGGGATTTCCAGCGCTGTGTAATCAATCTTTTTGCAAGCATCAGGGCTAATCCCGCAAACCGGTATAGCAACTTTGCTTTCCTAGGGAGAGGAAAAAGGCCCAGGAGACAGGCCTCGATAGTGTCCCAAGATGTGCGTTCTGTTAGTGACGATAGCCGCTGGATAATCTCCGACCAGAACCCACCCAGCACTGGACAGGACCATAACATATGAATAAAATCAGCATCCTGAGCAGGACATCTCGGGCATCTCGAAGAGGTAGCAGGGTACATTTTCTGTAGTGCTTTAGGGGTGAGATAAGCCCTATGTAATGTAAATAATTGTATTACTTTTAGTCGGCAATTTCGAGAAACTTGTCTAGGGTGTTCTAGCATTAGGGCCCATTCTCTAATTTTCGCATTAGTGCTGTTTCCCATTGTTGTCGGAGATGTGTCAATGGGGCATTCAGATGTTCCCTCAACCCTCGATATAACCACCGAACAAGGTGGCAGCCGTGTCCCATTATGTGGATGGACTTCAATAATTGAAAGGTGGGAGGCTCCTTCCGGCCTACCAACCAATATTTTCGAATGAATTGTGTAAGGTAAGTCACCACTTAAGCAGGCTTAACAGCCCAAAGGCAGGATGCACTATACCCATGTGTGGGCATATTTGCCTGAGCAGATGTGTCCCCGTAGTATCTAAGTTCACCCTTAGATATTACAAGTGCACAGTGAAGCCTTAACAAGTACATGGGCTGGACACTCGTCATTACGAGTTCCCCATCTACATGATGGCTTCATTGTACCCCAAAGTGTTTGGTACAAAACACCTCATCTTAATAACCCCACACCGATGCCAGTGCTGGATTTATTAATAAATGCATGCAGTGGGTGCCATAGAGGTGCCCCTTGAAAACCTACCTACTACAAGTGTGCTGACTGACTGGTCTTGACCAACGAGCCACCACAGACAGGTTTCTGACCTCCTGAGGTGAGAGCCTTCGCTCTCGGAGGTCAGGAACAAAGCCTGATCTGGGCAGAGGTGATCACACCTCCAAGCAGGATGGACATTCCAGGGCAGGAAGCTTCAAAGGCCCTGCCACCTTTGTTATGTGACCCTGGGCCTCTCCAGATAGTAGAGGCACCCACCCCCCTGTCCTGATCACACTTTTTGGAGGCAAGACAGGCAGGAAAATTAGTAAGATTATGCGGTATGCCTACATTCAGACAGCACACCCCAAGGGCAGGCCAGCTGATGTGGACCCCCCTTTTCAGATTCCTCCATTTTGTTTTTGGACTTTGTCTTCTAGGGTCAGGGTTATGCCCACTTCCCACAGGAAGTAGTCATATAGAGGGTGCAGACACCCTAAGGTATTTAGCCCATTGGCTACTATGAGCCACTCCCCGTAAATACCCCATAAGTGAGTATTTAGGTGGTACCTTTGAACTTAAGTAGTCAGATTCAATGGATCAACAGAAGGACAAAGAAGTGACACTGCCTGGAGAGAACTGCAGCAGAAGTTTGATACAAAACCCTGCTGTCCTCAGCCCTCTCTTGACAATCGCAATGGAGTGGCTCATCCTGTGAGCTGGAGAACTACCAAAGCTTTGGGTAGCCTGCCAGCACTTCTGCAAACACTGAAATACTCTTAGAGGAGAGGAGCTACTTCCCTGCAGTGCCTTGCATTTCCTTGGCCCGACCCCGTAGATGATCAGGAGAACGTACCCATGCTCTGGAAGATCAAATCAGTCTTCCCACCAAGTGTGAAGACACCAGGACCAACCGGAGCTGTGCAGTACCACCACCAGGGGTACCAGACGCCGTGCACCTAACACCAACAGCGACTGCGAGAATCCAGTGTGGATTCTCACTGCACCAGGACCAAGCAGCCATCAAGGGACATCAGCATCACTGAGACCCACGTCGACCCACGTCGAGAGTGGCCCATCTGCCTTGATTTCTCCTCTTCCAGCTGTTTTCTCTGACTGTGAGGTGCATCTTTGCGCACCAGCCCAGCCGAACTAACTACTCTGCTCCTGAGCACCCGGGCCCGATGAACCGGCTGTGTCCCGTGCTCCAAGACCCCTTGTGACCTGAGCCCCTGTTTGGGAGCCTTTGGACTTGCAAGGCAAGTCCCCCCCATGCAGCCTCTTTTCAGGTGCCCCCCCTTCTCCGTAGCACACCAGCAACCAGCCTCATCAGCACCCTACTCCCGGTAGAACCCGCGTGGTTCCTGAAGAACGGCTGGTAGTACTTTGAACTTTGGCCCACTTCTAGTCCGATCCCAGAAGGTGAACCCCCTGAAAAGTACTGTACCTGCCTACATGCATCTTTGACTTTGCCTCCCATAGGATTGCATTGTGCGTAAAAGTGCACAGGTTTGAACGTTTTACTTACCTGTGAATATTTATATTGAAACTGTACTTACTCTTAAACGAAGTTCTTGAGTTAAAATTTATGTATAAAAAGAAGTGGTATTTTTCTAAATTGATCTTGATTTATTGAGTGTGTGTCTCATTTATTGCATCTTAGTACAACAAATGCTTAGCACTACCCTCTGATAAGCCTTACTGCTGGCCCACACTACCACAAAAGAGGGCGTTAGTATTATCTACTTTTGCCTCTCTAAAATAATTGGAGACCCACTGGACTCTCTGCACAGTGTACTTCTATTTTAGTACACTATATAGAGGGTCAGCTTCCTACAAGAGGCGTTTTAAGCATTTACACACTTATTCAAGGCGAATCAATGGTTGGGCTACTGCTGGAGAGCTAACGCAAATTAACCTCCAGGAACTTCTGGAAGGGAAAAGTAACTTTCTAAAAGTTACAATTGAACTTCGCCATAGAATTTGATTCTTCACAATTATAAAAACAGTGGTTTCATTATTTGTATTTAATATTGCTACCCAATGTTTATCTGTGGGCGAGCCAGCTTTCCTACAGTGAAAATAGCTTTTGGGTGCTAGTCACTGGAAGTACATGTTAACTTTAAATTTCTAAATGGCCCTTTTTAAAATACCATTCTCCCTGCATTTATGGGCAAGAGAGTCTACTGAGGGGTGACAAATATTTAAAAGAATGTTTAGAGCCCCTCAAAAAGGGTTATTTTAACAGGCCACTTTTACAGTTAAAACTTGCACAGCTAGGCTACTGTGTTTTGTAGAAGTACCAGACCCATGGCTGACGCAGATCTCACTCTTTACTGATCATATACATTTCCTTAATACAGCATTTCAGAAATTAATATTGTGCATTTACCCTTTAGGGGGCTACCACAGGAATTTCAGTTCCTGTCATACACAAAGTCGCAAACCATGAACCACATTTGAAGTTCTTTATCATGTACCCTTGTCAGTCACTATCCTTCTCAATGTGTTGCCTTTGTCAGTTCTAGAGTGAAGGATGGTTTACATTGGCAGTTATAATGGGGCAAGATATTTATGTAGTTTATCAAACTAGTAATGTTTTCACAAGTAACTACCCCAATTCTTACTGCTCTTCAAGCCTACATTAAGAGCATGACAACACAAATCCTCTACTGCAGGTCTATCTCATGTAACATAACTGGGTCTCACATACTTTGGATGTTAGAAATAGTGAAACAGCCTTTTTTCTGTCGTTCCAGGGTTCTTGGCTCTTCCTGGGACAATCTTCATCCCATACTGTCAACACCATCTGACAGTCTAGTGCTTCTCTATTCACTCCAAATGAACTTCTGTGCCATTAGAGACTTCAGAACGACAACACCCCCAAAACAAGGAGTAGAGAACCATGATGAGCTGCTACTTATAATTTACTTCACTTGAACACCTGTGCCCACTTCATTACAGAGTAAACTCATCCATAAAAGCTACCAAAAGAAAGCCCTACCTTTTAACCTCTGACAAGTAACTGTTACAGTCCAATCAAACCCACAAAAAGTAGCATCTGATAGACTTCTAGCCGCAGATTCCTTACCTTTGAATTTCCACAGAGTCAGACTGGATCCAGAAATTTTTTGTGAGCAGTACTGCGCTGGTAGGTGATGTTGTTCTACTCCACGTGCAATGCCGGTGCCAGAAGTGAAATCTGCAGCATCTATATAATGCCACCTAGGGGTGCTGACATCAGTTCTTTTCTTTTCGCCCCCAGCCAGCGCTGATCCAAAAAAGTGCTATCCCTTCAATCACAGTTTGACTGGAATTTGTTGGACTTTGTCAGCTCTTGAGGTTGTAACCTCCTGGTAGGGCAGGGATGTGCTCTAGGAAAGCCAACTTCAAGCCCTGGAGAGCCTGTCATCGACCAATGTCAGTGAAAGATCCACACCTCATATACCTGTGGTGTCTCGAGCACAACCACAACCCGAAGTTGTGCTCCAACTTCCACACCATGAATCCTAAAGCTTTGCGGGACCGGTCCCTCAAGCTCATGGCGGCTCAGTGTGCAACGGCACAACACTTGCGGTCCCGGGAGTAGTCGCGGAGTCCAAGATCCTCATCCCACTCCATATCTTCAGGACCTTCAGGTAAATCTGGGCACAAGTAGAAGTCAAAGAGGTCTTTGCCTTCTCCTCATCTGTCTGCTGACGAGACAGCAGTGTCCTTCAAGGCCTGGCTCTGCAGTAAAGCCTTGGCCGACTCTGCAACTCCTCGACTTGCCAGTAACTGGAGTGACCCCTGCCCAACTAAAAGAGTTTTATTAGGCACTGACCCCACTGGCATGGCTTTGGGCCCCCAGGATCCGTCAGAGCCAGAAGGCATGCCATTGAGGTCAGGCTGCTCAAATATGAGGCACATAGCCTAATAAAACTCTTAGTTGGCTGGGGTTGCTTCTGAACCCCATCTGGTTCTGTGCCAGTAGCCCCGACCCCAGCTCCAGTCACGTCCCAAGGATCCGTTTCTGGATCAAGACGGTCACTGGTCATACCATCTCCACGCGGGTCCCAATGCAAATGCTCCCAGTGGCGCAATCTGAGCCCCAACTCCGATATGGAGCTGGAGGGGGTATCACCTGACTCAGTATCCTGCACCAACAGGAGCCTTGCCTCCTAGATCAGAGCCTGAGCCCTATTGCCTTGGGTGAGGACTCAAGGAGGATTGGGGGGGTGGGTGGCTGGATCATGAGGAATACCTGTCATATGAATAAAACCCTTAAATGGACTGGTGTGAGCTACTGGGTGAAGACCATGGACTTGATACTTCTCCAGATACTAGTATGGTTTCTCCCCCTACCCATGCTACGGAGGAGGGAGTTTCTTATGCAATGGTGGTGCAGAGGGCGGCTGACATCCTCAACCTTCTGTTGCCCTCAGGGGCAGTCAAGGCTAACGTCTTGACAGGTGCTGCAACCGGGAGTTCTCCCTCCAAAACGGCTACTCCCGTTCAATGATGCCCACACTGACATCCTTTTGGGGACTTCGTCCCCTTTGTCGGGTTTGGACCATCTCCCGCTACCACCGCCCCCGCAGGACCAAAATTTCTTCACCCAACACCCTGGTGGTCCAAGCCTTGACATCCAAAGGCACATTCCCTTCCACTAACCCAGATAGGGAATCCAAGAGGCTGGAGTCTTTGAGGAAGATATTTTCTTCCGCCAGCCTGGCATTGAAGTCCGTGAACACCACATGCCTTTTGGGCCATTAGTCCCATGCTCTGTAGGACATGGTTGTGAAGGTGCTGCCAATGGTCCCGAAGGCGGCCCAGGCCATACTCTTAGGCAGTTGACAATGAAAGAGATGCTGCTAAGTTCATAATCCGTTGTAGACTGGACACGACCAGCTCTCTGGGCAGAGCAGTTTTGTTAACAGTGGCCTTTAGGCACCACGCCTGGTTGAGGACCAGTGGCTTTTCAGGGAATGTCCAATCCACTCTTATGGACATGCCCTTTGATGGCACCAATCTCTTTGGAGACCAGGTGCATTTAGTGCTAGAGCGCTTCAAGGACAGTCCGGCTACGGCCAGATCCTTGTGTCTTTCTATGTCCCCCACATCACCCTCAGTCCACCTTTTGTTCCTTCATGGCTATGGAAAGGGGCTTCCAGCCAAGCCAATTCCCTCCCCACCAATGAGCTGTGTATGCTCCCCAGCCTCTGCATGACCTTGTGGGTCAGGCAGCCAGCGGTCTGTCAGTTCTCGCCCCCCTGGCAGCTGCAGCCTCCAAACCCTCCTAATCTGCCCCATTACAGGCATGGGCATTCAGTGGGCCGCAGGATTTGCCATCACCTGCCCCTCTGGCAGTCCCCATCATCGGACAGGCGGGTTTTGCAAATTGTCAAAAAAGGGCTACTCCCTCCATGCCACCATCTCACAGCCAGCTGACAGAGGATCAGCTATCCCTGCTCTGCAAGGAAGTCACAGTTCTCTTGGCCAAGGGAGCCAACACCAGAAGTAGGTATAGGTTGTTATTTCCAATATTTTCTGGGCCCCAAAAAGGATGGAGGCCTTCGTCCTATCCTAGACCTGCGAGTCCTCAACTACTTCCTCAAGAAGGAGAAATTCAAAATGCTCACTTTAGCTCAGGTTCTGTCTACCCAGGAAACTGGATGGTAGCATTGGAGTTGCAGGAAGCCTATTTCCACATTCCCGTCCTACCTGCCCACTGGCATGACCTATGGTTCACAGTGGGCCACGAGCACTTTTAGTTCACTGTGCTCCCTTTTGGCCTTACCAGCGCTCAGGTGTTCACCAAGGTGATGGCAGTACTTGCAGCTCATCTGCAGAGATCAGGGATTACGGTCTTCCCCTATCTCGACAACTAGCTGTTGAAAGCAGGCTCTCCCCTGGCTGTCGTCTCCCACCTCCAGACTACGGCAAACCTCCTGCACTCTGTGGGGTTCACTGACTCCCTCTCAGATGCGCCCTTTCATTGTAGTAGTTCTGGACACAGTGTAGTTTTGGAATTATCATCCCAAGTCACGAGTCAAGATTATTTAGGCTATAATACCTATGTTCAGCCTCTATCCTGGATTTCAATGAGGCAGACCCTGAGGCTGTTGAGACTCATGGCATCCTGCTGGTAACTCTTGCCTGATGGCATATGCAGGCTCTGTAGTGGGACTTGAAGTTTCAATGACCACAGCATTAGGGGAACCTTTCAGACATGGTCCAGATCTCGGCTGGAACTGTGAAACATCCACAATGGTGGCTATCGTACTGTGATTGGGTCAGAGGCGGACCCCTCTCCCTTCCCCAACCAGATCTTATAGTAGTGAGAGATGGCCACTCCTTGATGGGGCAGCCATCTGGGAGAGGTGGAGATCAGTAGACTCTAGTCTCCGGTGGAATGCAGACTCCACATCAACCTGCTGGAGCTCCGTGCAATCCAACTAGCATTGAAATCTTTTCTACCCTCCATCAAGGGAAGGTTAGTGCAGGTGTTCACGGACCACATCACTGCCATGTGGTACTGCACAAACAGGGTGGGGTTGTGGACCCATTGTCAAGAGGCCCTGTGTCTCTGAACATGGCTGGAACAACAGAGCATTTCCCTGGTGGTTCAATTCTTGGCAGGCTCTCTGAACGACAGAGCAGACAAAGTCAGCCGTTGATGTCTAGTGGATCACGAGTAGTGTCTCCAACTAGAGGTGGCACAAGGTCTCTTTCTACAGTGGGGAGAACCTTGGTTAGATCTGTTCACCTCCACCCAGAATGCACATTGTCAGCAGTTTTGCACTTTGGAGAGTCCAAGACAGATCTTGCTGTGGGACGTTTTTTTGTCCTGAGTAGAGCACAGGCCTTCTATACATCTTTCCAACCATACCACTCCTGCCCAGAGTTCTCAAGAAGATCAAGAACGACCGGGCCCAAATCACCCTTGAGCCTCCGGATTGGACATGGAGAGGCTGGTATCCCAAGCTACTGAGCATGGCCATCAATCCTCCAATAAGGCTGCCCCTTCAGGAGGATCTTCTGTCGCAGCAGAAGGGGAGGGTCCTCTACCCTAACCTGTCCATTCTCTGCCTTCTTGTGTGGAGATTGAGCATGCCGGTTCAAAACCTTCAATCTTCCACCTCAAGTAACTTCATCTTGGCAGCCAGATGTCCTTCCTCCAAGATGGTATACGCCTAACATTGGAAAGAATTTGTGGCATTGTGTGGAGAAAAAAATACACTGATCCCTTTCTAAAGTTTTTCTCTTATTGCTTTCCCTTGCCCAGTAGGGCTCTGCCCTGGACACTCTTAAGAGATATCTGTCTGCTCTTTCTACAGCTGCCTGACCAACCCTCCCTGTTCAAATCCCTTATTGTACAAAGGTTTCTAAAAGGTCATATTCATCTCTTTAATCCTTCATTTGTTATGCCTCAGGGGGAACTTAATCTGGTGTTAACTTTCTTGATGTGTGCTTCTTTTGAGCCTCTTCATAATCGTCTCCTCAGGTTTTTGACAATAAAAAAAAAAGCCTTTCTTGCGGCTATTACATTTGCCCGCGAGTAATTGAGCTTCAGGCCTCATCTACGTCACCTCACTTATCAGTCTATCTTGACAAACTGGTGCTTTGCACAAGGGCCTCCTTTCTACCAAAAGTAACCCCATTTCACATAGACCAATCCATCACTCTGCCTACTTTTTACACTCCTTCGAATCCCTCTACAGATGAGCGACTCCACTGTCTGAGCCCAAAAAGAGCGCTGTCATTCCCCCTTTACTGCACACGAGAGTTCCAGGTGGACGACCAACTCTTTGTGGGATATGTTTGTGCGAAGAAAGGCCGGGCTGTGCAGAAGCAGACCATCTCCAGATTTGTCATACTCTGCATTAAAATCTGCTATGCATTGGCCAAGAAGCAACCACCAGAAGGTTTACAAGCTCATTCCACCAGAGCTAACTGCAACCACTGCATTAGCTCATGGAGTGCTGGTCCTTGACATTCGCCAGGCAGCAACATGGGCTTCTCAGCACACATTACTGTCTGGACAGTAAGGTCCATAGGGATGGGCAGTTAGCCGGATCAGTCCTGCAGGACTTCCTTGTTTGTAACTGGTCTGCAGACCCACTACCGGGGATGGTAGTGCTTGGGTATCTATTCAAAGGTAAGGAATCTGGAGCTAGAAGTCTCAGATGAACAAGTTACTTACCTTCTGTAACACCTTCTCTGGTAGAGACTATATCTAGCTGCAGATTCCTTAACGACCTACCCATCCTCCCCACTCTGCGAAGAGATTTCTAGGGACAGGGCTGATCCCTTTCAGGGCTCTAGATTTCCATACCAGTGGTCAGTGTTCTTCTTCACTCTGGGCTTCTGGCATGGAAAGCAGAGAAAAGAAACAGACATCAGGGCGCCTTGGTGGCTCCTATATAGGTGCCACAAATGTTACCTCTAGCACAGAATATGCACAGGGAGCCAAACTACACCCCCTACCAGCATGCATGGGTACTGTTCATGAAAAATCTTCCAGATGCAGTCATACACCTGGGAAATTTAAAGGTAAAGAATCTGCTGCTAGATATAGTCTCTACCAGATAAGGTGTTGCCGAAGGTAACTAACTTGTTCGCTAGTTATAGAAGTCATTTGCAAAAAAAAAAAAAAAAAATTATATATATATATATATATATATATATATATATATATATATATATATATATATATATATATATATATATAATATCTACTGGCGGTCGCCAGTAGATAGTTATAGTTACAACCTATTATGCATAGGAAATCCGCGACATTCTATTTGAAATAACTCTCTTGCCGGTTGACGTATCTTCGCGAAATTTTCAAACTTTGTGGCCCGCTCCGGTCCGCTCCTACCCTGAAAGTCTCGGGGGATTCGTCAGCGGGGGCCGAGAAAAAGGGGGTCCCAAAACGCGTTTTCCCCATGCACTTTTCCATAGGAAACTTTAGACACGGCTACAGCCTGAACTGCTGAACGGAATTACACCAAATTTGGCAAAGAGGTAGTTCTTGGTTCAGAAAGAACCCTTTTTGTTAAATGGTGTAAATCCGTTCAGTAGTTGCTGAGAAAATGAAAAGTAAAAAGTTAGTGATATCTATGGCCGAGTAGGGTCCGCGTACCCTCAGGCACCCTGCGCGCACCGTCCCGATCACGAGCTGCATGTTAATTGGCTGTCAGCTGGCTGTCAACATTCCGATTCAGGAAATGTTGGCAGCCATTTTGTCCCTCGGTAGAACCGAGGGACAGAAACAAGTGCGCAAAGCGCACAAAGGGAGCAGGGTAGAAACACCCTGACCCCTAGGTTTGCTCAGGGGTCCCACAAAAAAAAAATCGAAGCGCGGTCTCCCGCGCTCGATGTAATTGGCCCCGGGTGGCCCAAGAATCCCGGGGGCATGGTGGGGGGGTTAATTTTATGTGTGGGGGGCCACAAAGGGCCCCCAAGCCCCGGGGACCGCCACCCCCGGGGCTTTTTTTAAATGGTGCGGGAGAGCTCTGAGCCCTCCCGCAGCCCCGGGGACCACCACCTCCCCGGGGCTTTTTTTTTTTAAATTAAAGAACCTGTGTGGGGGCTCCAGCCCCCACACGCCCCGAGGACCGCCACCTCCCCGGGGCACTAAACATTTAAATATGGGGGTCCGTTACGGATCCCCAGAGCCCCGGGGACCACCACCTCCCGGGGCTGTGACCTGAATGGGAGGGGGCCGCGCGGCCCCCTCCTGGAGCCCTTGATGGCCCTGGGGACCACCACCCCCAGGGCCGGCTCCTGCAGTGTCCCGGGTGCCTACCCCGGGACACTGTAGTTTGCTATGGCAGGACGGGAGCCTCGCGGCTCCCGTCCTGCCATAGCAAACTGCTTGGATATTGGAAGAGAGAGCAGGGAAACCTGCCTCTCTTCCAATATCCAAAGCCGATTGCTTTCCACATGGGGAGCAGCATGTCAGCTGCTCCCCATGTGGAACAGCAATGCCGGCTCCCAAGGGACGCGGGGAGCCGGCGGGACTGTGGGGGCTTGGGGACCCCCACAGTCCCCAACGGAGAAGGGCCAGCCCCGGGGATGGGGTCCCCGGGGCAAGTAGTGGCCCGGGAGGGGGCCACGCGGCCCCTCCCCAAAGTTTAAAAATAATTAAATTTTAAAAAAAACGGAAAGGCCAGCCCCGGGGATGGGGTCCCCGGGGCCTTAAATGGCCTGAGGAGGGGGCCACGCAGCCCCCTCCAAAGAAAAAAAAAGATCGAGGCCATGCCCCGGGGATGGGGTCCCGGGGCCAATACAGGCCCAGGGAAGGGGGCCCCGTGGCCCCTTCCCGTTTTTTTTAATATTTAATTTAAAAAAAGGGGTAAGGCCCTGGGGGATGGGGTCCCCAGGGCCCAAAAACATGAAAAAGGAAGGGGGGCCACACAGCCCCCCTTCAGGGGACAAAAAAACCAAAAAAAAAACGATCGGGCCCGCAGGCCCCGCCCCTTCCTTCACCACTCTGCAAACGCGCCCCTGGCGGCGTTTGCAGAGGGGAACAATCCCCTTGAATACTGGGGGTCCCTGGGAGCCAACTAGCCCACCAGGAACCTCCAGTATGCGCTAGGGGCTGCCTTGCAAAGAGGTGTACAGAGGCCACGCCCTTTTTACACCTCTCTGCAACGCAGCTCTGTGGCGCTTTTTGGAGGTATATGGTGGGCTAGTTGGACTCCGGGGACCCTCAGGATTCAAGGGGACTTAATCCCCCAACTTAAAACGCACCACGGGGCGCGTTTGCACAGTGGTGAAGGGAGGGGGCGGGGCTTCAGGTGACATGTGTGCAAACTGGCCCGTGGCGCGTTTTAAGATGGGGAATTAAATCCTTTCAATCCTGAGGGTCCCTGGGGCCAACTAGCCCAACAGGTACATCCAGAAAGCGGCACAGAGCTGCGTTGCAGAGAGGTGTAAAAGGGGTGTGGCCTCTCTACACGTCTCTGCAACGCAGCCCCTGGCGCATATTGGAGGTTCCTGGTGGGCTAGTTGGCCCCTAGGGACCCTCAGGATTCAAGGGGACTTAATCCCCCAACTTAAAACGCGCCACGGGCGCGTTTGCACAGATGTCACCTCAGGCCCCGCCCCTCCCTTCACCATTGTGCAAATATTCTTCTAAAATCATCCGAAATACGAATTCCGATTTACTCACCTGTTATAAGGAGAGACCTCAGTGCTGCATCTTTCAGCCCAGTACTGGTCCTGAAAAGTAATTTTAACCGTACTTACCAGTAACTTGAATTTCCTTCCATAGGATATCATTGCCTGCTTTTTGCTGAAAAAGTTTCTAAGTGTTGATTTTTGAAACATACAAATATTCCTCTAAAATCAGCCGAAATACGAATTCCGATTTACTCACCTGTTATAAGGAGAGACCTCAGTGCTGTATCTTTCAGCCCAGTACTGGTCCTAAAAAGTAATTTTAACCGTACTTACCAGTAACTTGAATTTCCTTCCATAGGCTAACATTGACTGGTTTCACTTGGAAATTCTTCTAAGTGTGGAGTTTTGGAACTTTAAAATATTCATCTAAAATCAGCCGAAATACGAATTCCGATTTACTCACCTGTTATCAGGAGAGACCTCAGTGCTGCATCTTTCAGCCCAGTACTAATCCTGAAAAGTAATTTTAACCGTACTTACCAGTAACTTGAATTTCCTTCCATAGGATATCATTGCCTGCTTTTTGCTGAAAAAGTTTCTAAGTGTTGATTTTTGAAACATACAAATATTCCTCTAAAATCAGCCGAAATCCGAATTCCGACTTACTCACCTGTTATCAGGAGAAAACCCAGTGCTGCACCTTTTAGCCCAGCACTGACCCTGAAAAGTAATTCTAACCGTACTTACCAGTAACTTGAATTTCCTTCCATAGGCTAACATTGACTGGTTTCACTTGGAAATTCTTCTAAGTGTGGAGTTTTGGAACTTTAAAATATTCCTCTAAAATCAGCCGAAATACGAATTCCGATTTACTCACCTGTTATCAGGAGAGAACCCAGTGCTGCATCTTTTAGCCCAGCACTGACCCTGAAAAGTAATTTTAACCGTACTTACCAGTAACTTATAGTTTCTTCCATAGGAATCCATTGTCTGGTTTTCAGCAAAAAGTTTCAAAGTGTTGATTTTTACAAACTACAAATATTCCTTAAAAATCACCTGTATGTCTTAAACGCATTCTTTCAACTGTTTACAGGAGATGCACCAGTGCTGGATCCAGGATCCAACACTGAGTAAGAAAAAGTAACAATAACAGTTTTTACCTGCTAAGTGAATTTCCTTCCATAGGATAACATTGGTGACCATATGAGAAAAGTTTCTAAGTGTCAACTTTTAAAATACAATAATATTCCTTAAAAATCAGTACTGTAACCAAAACGCTTTTACTCAACTGTTTACAGGAGATGTCCCAAGACTGAATCTAGGATCCAGTCCTGTGGTTAGAAAAGTAATCCATAAAGTAACTAATTGCATTTAACTAGAAATTCACATTGAGCTGAATGTTGCATTGTGTTTGAAAATGTGTTGCCCATTGCAACAACTGTAACTACTGTACTTAAAAGTCTATTGCCTATGTGCAAAGTATTTAAACTAAAGTAATTCATTCTGAGAAAGTATTTTTTGTAATGTAATGTATAATGTAATTACAATGTAATTTAAAAATAAAATATGTAAAAAAAAATTGTTTCTAAAAATGTAGTAAATCAGTATGAAAAAAATTAATATAACAATTAATACATTTAAAAATTGTCATTTACAAAACCTTTGAAATTTACTGAAAAAACCATAGGTTTCAGGCACGTTATAGTTAGAAATTAGCATTTAAAAAACCTTTGAAATTCACTGAAAAAACCATAGGTTTCAGACACGTTATAGTTACAAATTAGCATTTAAAAAACCTTTGAAATTCACTGAAAAAACCATAGGTTTTAGGGACAGTTATAGTTACTTGGACATTGCACTCGTACAAAACCCGTGAAATTCCCCGTTATAGTTAGTTCAGCTAACTATAACTCGCGCCCGCAATGCACTGCTGATGACGTCACATATTACATCACTCATGACATGGTCAGTGACATCTCAAATGACATCACTGATGACATCATCCACGTGATAATCTGATGCACCTCCTCACACCCTAATATAACCTTTGATACACCCACTCTAAATTACAGACTGCCATTCGCAAAACCATAGACACTCCAACACCAATAACTACATACCCACTCACTGATTCTTAGGTCTACACACACACATCCACTCACTCACCCGTACAGTCACTCATACTTATGGTCACTCAGTACAGGACTATCATATGCACTCTTACTCCTATATAGACACTCAAACACCGCCACTCATCCATAGAGGTACTCACACACCTAGTCAGTCATGCAAATAATTAAACACACTGCCATTTACTCACCTATACAGTTATACACACACCAGCTCACTTAATCATACAAATACTAGCACATTGTTACGCTCTTATACAATCACTGATACAAGCACACACTCATCCATACAGCCACTCTCACAATAACACACTCTCACTTATAGCCATTTAAATACTCTAACACACATATATACTGCCTTTCACATATGTAGTTACTCACACATGTACCACTGGGACATACATTCACTCACTAACACACTGTTACACACACTTACCCACCCATACAGTCTATCACAGATGCACTCTTGAAACCATCCACCCAGTGAATCACCCACTCACACATCTATGCACAGTCGCACACACCCCATCCACACAAACACTCAGGCACCCATACAGATACTCAGACAACAAATCAATAACTCTTATAGACACTCATGTAGCTGTTCACAAACCCATGCAGCCACTTACACAGCAACAGACAGATACAGACATTCACCCAGTTTAGTCACTAACCCATGCATTCAGTAAGATACGTTTAATCACTCACTTATAGAATTAGTCACGCACCTACTAAATCATCCATACAGACACTTATACACCCACTCATTCTTCAAAACGCCTTTCCCTATATATATTAAAAATATTTAAACTTTACAGAAACACACAGTCACTGGATGATGTCAACAGTGATGTCATTTGAGATGTCATCAGTGATGTCATCAGTGATGTCACTGACCATGTCATGAGTGATGTAATATGTGACGTCATCAGCAGTGCATTGCGAGGCGCGAGTTATAGTTAGCTGAACTAACTATAACGGGGAATTTCACGGGTTTTGTACGAGTGCAATGTCCAAGTAACTATAACTGTCCCTAAAACCTATGGTTTTTTCAGTGAATTTCAAAGGTTTTTTAAATGCTAATTTGTAACTATAACGTGTCTGAAACCTATGGTTTTTTCAGTGAATATATATATATATATATATATTTTCTTTTTATTCTTCCTGCCAATTTTGATTAGACCTCGATAGTGAGAAGGCATTCCAAATCACAACCATCAATAGGAGCGGCTATCATGTGAGTTGTTGGCATTGAACTGGATGACCAACTATCTTGATACTGCTTGCAAAACTTGATCCAAAAGAAAATGGCAGGGTTGAAAATAGTGCTGATTCTATGAATTTGATCTGGTGGTTCCTTCCAGGTGTTGTAGTGCACTGTCAAGCATCTACCATTGACCCTATAATAGGCACTAGTTTATATTTCACATGCTATTCAAACGAGGTTATTCGACATAATTTATGTAGTTGGACATAAATAACTTGTCTGGTTTTCTGAGAAACTTTGCCTTCAAATTAATTCCTTTAACACATTGCACTTCCTTCTGATTTTTGTATAATTCCATCCAATCTCAGCATTCCAACTCCATGTGTGCCTCCGATCTCTCAGTGATTTTTTCACACATCAATTTGACACTTTGCCAGGAGGTGCTATACTGTATTTTAGAGAGGATACAAGAATAGAAGGGAGGGGGGGGGGAGGGGGAGGAAGACAGCCTAGTGCACATATGTTTGCTGTAATCAGATCAGCTTTACAGAAGCATTGCATTTGTGACTTTATATACACACACAATATCTGAATACGGTATATCAATAATCCTTAATGAACAAGTTACTTACCTTCAGTAACAATATATCTGTAAGAGACATTAGTAGTTATAGATTCCTTACCTTAGAAATACACCCAGGCCTCAGACTGGATCCTGAGAATTTTTTCTGTAGCAGTAACCCTGCGCGTCGGTAGGTGGCGTCGGTCGACTCTGCGTCCGTCGTCGGCATCGTGGTTGCCGGGATGACATTGCAGTATCTACTTAGACACTGCCTCTGTGCGCTGACGTCAGTTCTGACACAACTTTCCACGCCAGAAGCACAGAGCCATGCAAGACACTGACCACTGGTGCACATAGCTAGGACCCTGTAAGGGAGTCCCTATACCTAGAAGTCAGTTCGCAGAATGGGGAGGATGGGTGGGGGGGTAAGGAATCTATAACTACTAATGTCTCTTACAGATACATCGTTACTGAAGGTAAGTAACTTGTTTATCTGAAAGAGATGGTAGTTATAGATTTCTTACTTTAGAATAGATACCCCAGCAATGCCAACCCCGGAGGAGCATCTGCGAACCAAGTGCACACCAGGAAGTCCTGGAGAACAGAACGGCCAAAAACGCTGTCTCTCCGGACTTGGCTGTCCAGGCAGTAATGTTTCGTGAATGCATGCAGGGATGCCCACGTGGGTGCCTGGCAGATGTCAACCAACAGAACTCCACGTCCCAAAGCAGTAGTGGCTGCAGTCGCCCGGGAAAGCAGCGCTACTGGAGGTTCCTTTTTCGCCAAAGAATAACAGATCTTGATGCATAGGACAACCCATAGAGAGATGGTACATTTGTGCACTGCCCGACCTTTCTTGGTGCCCACATAACCCACAAAAGAGTTGATCCTCCACCAGGAAGTCTTTAGTGCAGTCAAGGTAGAAGGACAGCGTACATTTTGGGTCCAGACGGAGGGGTCTCTCCTCCTCTTTGGAAGGGTGCGGAGGCAGGAAGAAGGTGGGCAATGTGATGGTCTGGCCTATGTGGAAAGAGGTAACCACTTTGGGTAGAAAAGAAGGCCTAGTACGAAGGACCACTTTGTCCGGATGGACAGCAAGAAACGGTGGTTTGGAAGAAAGAGCCTGAAGCTCACTCACCCTGCATGCAGATGTAATGGCAAGCAGGAAAGCAGTCTTTAAAGTAAGGAGACGAAGAGGACAATTATGTAATGGCTCAAAGGGAGTACACATAAGATAAGTGAGGACAAGATTCAAGTCCCACTGAGGCATTACGAAAGGAGAAGGAGGAAAGCGATGAGTAATGACCTTCGGAAATCTGTTAACGATAGGGGACTTGAAAAGAGAAGGCTGATCAGGAAGGCAAAGAAAGGCAGAAATGGCCGAAAGATAGCCTTTAAGAGTGCCCTAAGCAGAGCCCTGCTGGGCCAAAGAAAGAATGAAGAGGGGAACCTCTGAAAGGGGGGCAGAAAGGGTATCCAGAGCCTTTGCTGTGCACCATGCCACAAATTTGTTCCATCTACAGGTGTAGACCATCTTAGTGGAGGGACGCCTGGCTGCCAAGATGACGTTACAGACTTCGGGAGGAAGGTCGAAAGCTGTCAACTGTCGCTGCTCAATCTCCACGCAAGGAAGTGGAAACCGGACAGGTTTGGGTGGAGAACCGTCCCCCACTGCTGCGACAGAAGATCCTCCCGAAGAGGCAGTCCGATCGGAGGACCGATTGCCATGCTCAAGAGCTCAGGATACCAGACTCTTTGCACCCAATCCGGAGCCACAAGAATTACTTGGGCCCAGTCGCGCTTGATCTTCTTCAGCGCTCTGGGTAGAAGTGGCACAGGCAGAAAGGTGTACAGGAAGCCGCAATTGCACTTGCGACGAAAGGCGTCACTGAGCGAGTGCCGCCTTGGAAACTCCAACGCTCAGAACTGCTGACATTGCGCGTTCTCTTCGGTGGCAATTAGATCTAACCAAGACTCTCCCCACTGCTGAAAGAGACTTTGCACCACCTCCGAATGAAGACACCATTAGTGATTCATCATGCACCGGCAGCTGAGTTCGTCCGCCCTGGCGTTCAGGGAACCCGCCAGGTGTAGAGCCATCAGGGATATGTCCTGATGTTCCAGCCATGTCCAAAGGTGAAGAGCCTCTTGACATAGGGTCCACGACCCCACCCCGCCCTGTTTGTTGCAATACCACATGGCAGGGGTGTTGTCCGTAAACACCTGCACTATTCTTCCTTTGATAGAAGGAAGGAATGCCTTCAGTGCAAGACAGATCACCCGGAGCTCCAAAAGGTTGATGTGGAGCCCGGACTCTGCCGGAGACCAGAGACAGGAGACCCCTGATCTCCGCCTCTCCCATGTGGCCGCTCCATCCCAGGAGTGACGCATCCGTCACCACCGTGAACTCTGGGTGGGGAAGGGAAGAGGGATCTGCTGTTGACCCAATCTTCGTTTGTAAGCCACCACTGCAACTGACTCGAAGTCCCCTTCGAGATCTGGACAACATCAGAAAGATTGCTCTGATGCTGCATCCACTGGAACTTCAGGTCCCACTGCAGAGCCCGCATATCTCATCTGGCATGAGCTACCAGCAGGATGCAGGAGGCCATGAGGCCCAGCAGCCTCAGTCATTCTCACCAAAATCCGGGATAGAGGCTGAAACATCGGTATCATAGCCTGAATATCCCAGACTCGCTGCTCGGTAGGATAGGCCCGAAACTGCGCTGTATCCAAGACTGCTCCGATGAAGAGGAGCTTCTGAGAGGGAATCAGGTACGACTTCGGCACGTTGATAGTGAAACCCAGCGAATGCAGGAGGTCCGCCGTAGTCTGGAGGTGGGAGACAACAGCCTGGGGCGAGCCCACCTTCAACAGCCAGTCATCGAGAAAGGGGAAGACTGGAACCCCTGATCTGCGCAGATGAGCTGCGACCGCCATTATCGTGAACACCCGAGGGGCGCTGGTAAAGCCAAAAGGGGAGCACAGTAAACTGTAAATGCTCATGGCCCTACCGTGAACCGTAGGTAACGCCGGTGGGCAGGCAAGACAGGGATGTGAAAATAAGCGTCCTGCAAGACCAATGCTACCATCCAGTCTCCAGGGTCGAGGATCGAGGGCAAACAGGACCTGAGCCAAGGTTAACATTTTGAACTTCTCCTTCCGGAGGAAGCTGTTGACGTCCCTGAGGTCTAAGATAGGACGCAGGCATTTGTCCTTCTTAGATACCAGGAAGTAGTGGGAGTAGCAACCACAACCTACTTCTGGCACAGGGACTTGTTCGATGACTCCCTTGGCCAAGAGAGCCGTAACTTCCTGGCGAAGAAGGGCCAAGTGATCCTCCGACATGCAATAGAGTGTTGGGGGCATGGGGGGAGGGGGTAGTATCAAAAGGGGAGGTAGTAGCCCCTTTGGACTATCAGCAAAGCCCACCTGTCCAACGTGATGCTGTGCCAGTGGGGGAGGTGATGGCAGATCCTGCCGCCCACTGGCAACTGGCGGCCCTGAAAAGTTGGACTGGGAAGGTTTGGAGGCTTCTGCAGGGGAGCATTGGTGGACTGGCCTGCCCGCTGGTCCCCAGACCCGCGATGGAACATGGTGGGGCACCCCTTCCGTAGCCACGAAAGGGGCGAAAGGCAGACTGCATGGGGCGAGAAGTTGCAACGAGGCCCAAGGATCTGCCCGTGGCCCTAGAGTCCTTGAAGCGCTCGAGCACGTTGTCCGCCTTGTCACCAAACAGGCAACGGCCATCAAAGGGCATGTCCAAAAGTGTGGATTGGACATCCCCAGAGAAGCCAGCCATTCTCAGCCAGGCGTAGCGCCTCAGGGCTACCCACGTGGAAACCGTCCTACCCAGGAGCTGGCGGTATCCAGCCCACACCGGATGGTGAACTTAGCTGCGTCTCGACCCTCAGCAACAGCTCAGGTGAGCATGGCCTGGACCTCCTCCGGGCACTGTGGCAGCACTTGCACGACCATTGTATAACGGCCCAAGAGGCATGCGTTGTTCACGGACCACAGTCCTAAGCTGGTGGAAGAAAACATCTTCCCAAGATGGTCCAGCTTCTTGGATTCCCTAACTGGGGGAGCGGTAGGGAACACACCTTTTGAGGATGATGCTTGGACCACCAAGCTCTCAGGGGTAGGGTGTTGGGAGAGGAAAAGTGGGTTGCCCGGGGCCAGGCGGTGGCGTTGGGCAATCATCCTGTTCACAGGAACCCCTGTGCTGGGCTTGGGCCAAGTGCCCAGAAGGATGTCAGTGAGAGTCTCATTAAAAGGCAGCAGGGGTTGCGAAGATGCTGCTGCCGGCTGAAGCACCTCAGTCAGGAGGTTAGTCCTGACAGCCACCGTAGGAAGCTCAAGGCCCAAGGCCTCAGACACCCCATGCAACACCACAGCGTAGGAAGCCCCCTCCTCCGTAGCCAAGGTAGGGGGAGAAAGTATACCAAGGTCTAGGGAGGTATCCAGACCACTGGCATCACCCAACTCCTCTCGCTTGTCCAGCTCCTCAAGTTGGTCTGCTAGACCCCTCCCAGTCCTCCTCACCCTCCTCTGGCTGGCACTCAGGGCGACAGGGAACACCAGGGATGAACAGCGGTACAAAAGTACCCACCGACGTCAGCCCGGCACTGGGTCCAAGTCGGGGTGAGGCTGGGGTCGATGCCCATTGGGGCAGAACCGGCATTCAGGGGTTTCATCACTGGAATCGGCACCGGGGAAGGTACAGTGAGGTCGACCGGTGCCGATCCGGGCCCAGGCATGGATCCATGGGGGCCCTCCGTCGCCGAGGCCAGAGATACCGGCATCGAAGGCCCAGGACCCCCAGCCGTGTCCGTGGGGCCCGAAGGTGCGTCAGCGGAGTCGGGCTGCCCAAAAATGCTACGGAGCACTTCGTAAAAGGCACGAAGTTGGGCAGGGGACACTCCGGCTCTGGGAAAGGGAGGGAAGCGCAGAGCCATCCCAGCGGGCTCCGAAGATGGAGCCGGAGAGCGATGATGCTCCGGGTCCCACGTCGCATCGGCTGACGGGGAGAGGCGAGGAGCATCGATGCTTCTTCACCTTTTTGTGCTTCGACTTACCAGAGGAGTGCGAAGACTTCGAGGAGGAATGGTGATGACTCCGCGACCGGTCCCCCGACCTTCCTCTTGACGGGGACCTTGAACGGCGCGGAGCGGACTGCCGGGCCTCCAAAAGCTTTTGGGACCACTCCCGCAAAAACTTTGGGTTCATGGCCCAGCCGTCGGAGGACGACTTCGGATCGTGGTCACGCTCCAGGCACCAAAGGCACACGAGGTCCGGATAGCTGACCGACAAACTTGTGACAGGAGTCACAGGGCTTGAAGCCGGTCCGACAATGGGATATCCCTCGTGCACCAGGAGTCGACTCGAAAAAAGCGTCAACAAAAGTCGAAAAAGGGTTAGTCAAAAAAGACTAAGGGGCGCGCTCTCTCCGGATCTGCGCTGGCTGGCGCATAAAAAGAAAGAATTGACGTCAGCGTGATGGGGCAGCATCTAAGTAGAAACCGCGACGTCATCCCGACGACCACGACGCCGCCGGACGCAGAGCCGACTGACGCCACCTACCAACGCGCAGGGGTACTGCTACAGAAAAATTCTCCGGATCCAGTCTGACGCCTGGGGGTACTTCTAAGGTAAGGAATCTATAACTACCGTCTCTTTCAGATGGACAGCATTTCAATCCCTTTATAGATTCACTCATTTTAAAGATTGCTGTATGAAATGGAAAGTAACCTCTCTACATGTGTCATACATTTTTTATTTCAACTGGTTTTTAGTTTGGGCTTTAAAAAAAAAAAAAAAAAAAAAAAGGATGTTTCTCATATGACATCTCATTCGGTACATAACCCTATTATTGGTGAGAGGTACATCTATGCTTTCCCAAAAAAAAATCATTTATTAAAAATATGGATGTTGTGTAGTTTATAATCAAAGTTAAACAATTTAAATTAACCTCTTAAAAACAACCTTCAAGGTGGCATCAAGACAATGCCATCAATCCAATGTGGCCAAAATAATACTTAAATCAATGAATTGTGTATGGTTTCATCAAAATCATTGGAAAGGAATCCTGTTGCAAGAACAATTCAATTGTTTTGCCAAGTCATAAAAGGAAACAATTAATATCAGCTCCAACCTAACCAAAAGATAGCAGAGCCCTGTGCCGGGTCAAAGACCAGCATAAACCCAACAGATGATAGTGGCAACTCTTTCCTAAATTGAAGCAGAATTGGGACAGTACTGAACAGGTATGGGGAGGATTTTATTCCTGATCCTATGTGCACAGATGGAAAAGACCTGCTGCCTTTTTTTTTTTATTTACACTTTTTAATCTGTACTGTGATGGTGTGCTGACAACCACCAGAGAGGGTGATCTTGTCTGCTATATCACTGTGCAAATGATTCAGCTGGTTTTGAAGTCGGTGTGAGTATTAAAATACATGTGGCTTATTCCAATAATTTGTTCATCCGCTACATGCCATTACAGCATGTGCGGAGTCAGCGTTTACACCATTAGTACTAGCTATAACGGTAAATGAGAGAAATTAGGGCAGAGTTCTTGATGCCGAGAGGTAACTATTTTAATTTTTTTTTTTTATTATTAGAGTATTGTGCCAAGTAATATCATAAGGCAGATCTGGCAATTTAAGTTTTCCACATTTACACTAATACACTCAGACCTCAAATAAATTCGGGCCCATTACTTTAAGCCAAAAAGTACAGGCTAAATGGTTAACACGCCATCTGAATGTCATTGGTAATAAAGGGTATTTTCAAATTCATTTAAAATACCTGTGGTCGAAAGTAGCAATTTCACCCTTACTGTCAAAAATACCAGCCTTTAAAAACAGGGGTTTTGTTCCCTCCTCAGTATCTATGTACAAGTTTCCAGAGATCATTAACAATGTGGGAAGACACTGGCGAGTCTCTCATTGTGGTCTCATTTGTTGTGAATAAGTCATTTCATTACCATGCTACCACTTCATGCTTAAGGGTATGTTTTCTTCTGATAATGAACTTTGTAATAATTACCTAAGGACACCTATGGAAATTGCCGAATCTCAATATAGACAGCCTGTATACTTCCTAAATATTTGTCCTATGTTAACCTACTACAAGAAACTAAAATTCTAAAAATGAACGGTACCTATTTGTGAGAAACATTCAGATACTTTTGATATATCAACAATGCTAGAAGATAGTAGCTTGATAACATTTATATAGAAAAAAAACATAACCTTTAAAGCACCAATGTCTCGTACAACAGAAGGTGCATTTGAGATTAGTTTAAAGTGATTTGCAAAGTTTAGCATTCAAAAGCAACAAAGAATGGTAAATCTGTCCAGAAGTGAACTTGCTTGTCTCAAGAAACTGGGTGACTATGAAAACATAATTAAGTTGGTGGATAAATAGGATGCTAGTCAAAGATATGGTATGCTATGATAAGATTAAATGAATGTCAGGGACCAATACTTAAATACTATTGGAACAGGTTCCACCAAACTACTGAGAATATTACAAAAATTATAGAAAGCAGAACAAGGTTAGATTTGAGGGGGAAAACAAATAACACAAAGAGTACCTATCATTAATAGACTGCCTACCAAAAAAAAAAAGAAATCTACTTCATAGACCCATCATCTCCAATTTATTCATTACAAGAACCTCTTGCCATTTATTGATGCTTTGTTACAGAAAATACCACTAAGTGCTGAAACATTTTTAGATGCCTCAGATTTACAAATGTTGACCTGAAGTCTCAAAAGCAGTTCTGGATTTGTTTTAGAGGTTACCTCTTTCATACATCTATTCATCATCACACAGTCTTGGACTTGATGGAGCATTACTCAATATATACAGAGGATGGAAGCTATTCATGTATTCCTGATAGAATTCACAAAGAACATTCTATCACAACTACTGCAGAGCATTAGGAAAATAATATCTTCAAATCGCCAGTACTTCATGGGAACATAAGCATCTCCATCATATGCCACTACCATTATGCAAAACACTTTAAAAACGACCAAGTACTCAAAATAGATAGCTGGGTGAAGGAGTTAACATTACTGCCAAGATGCAGAGATTCTTTTTTTCCAATATGTTACAGAACTAAAGATCAATGACCAGAGGACTACTCTGTGTACCAAATCGACTGATAGGAACTATTTGTTACATGAACATAGCTTTTACCCAAAAACCTTAATAGAACATCTCTTTTTCACAATTAATTTGAGTGAAAAGAATGGTGTCAGATGCAGAACAATTCACTGGCCAAGGGGAAACAAAAGGACGATACAAACATTCAGAATGAGGGAGGAAAATGCAGAATGAGGGAGGTCCACTGGCTCCCCATTCAAAAACAAGCACAATTCAAACTCCTCTTCCACACTTTCAAGGCATTACATAACACCAGGCCACCTATGGCTCTTGGAACCAACTGTGAAAGATAAAGATTTTTGAGTGTAGGACGATGGGTGTCACAAAAATGAACCTCAAATAATATTAAACTTCAGTTACTTAAAATGGTAAATTCATGAAAAGGAAGCAGTCACCAATCTAAAGGCCCACTATTGCCACAGCATCATACTCAATGGCTTCATATTTTCTTAGGCTCTCGCCACACACAGGGGGTATTCTCATTAGATTTATAATGAATAATTGTGAGTTAGAGATTCACTGCTCATAGGGCACATCCTATTATACTTACCATGGTCTAATCAATGGTTATAATTTGTTTCAAATGTTATTGGTAACAGCAAACTCGGCATGACAGTCAACTCAGTCACTGCCTCATGTTTTCTTCCATACCCTGAAGAGGAGTAAGATTTTCAAATGCCACCCAATCATCACCTGGAAAGTTGTCACACACGTACTGGTCGCAAGCAAGCTAGTCTTTGGAGACACCCTGCATCCTGGAAACAACAAAAAAAAATCTCTAGACCTTCCATGCTGCACTCACCTTACACCACACCTGAAGGAGCTCCACTGGCTCCATACGCAAACAAGCACAATTCAAACTCTTTAACCACACTTCCAAGCTGCTCCATAACACTGGACCAGCATATCACAACAATAGCATCTGCTTCCCCAAACCAACGACACCTCCGTTCATTTAAACTCGTACTTGATTAAATCCCATGTATACAGAAAACCAGTTCTGGCAGTTGCACCTTCTCCTACATCGCTCCTAAAGCATGTAACAACCTGCCACTTCAAAGAAGAGCCTCCTCCTCACTTCTTGCTGAATCCAAGAAGCTGAAGACCTGCCTTTGAACAGTCTCACTAGGCCCAAGGTGTACCTAGACTCACATGTTCAGCACCACAATACCCTCCTGAGTGAGCGTGCTCTACAAATCTGCATAACATGACCTTCGAAGGAAAGCTAAAATGCAATACAGTGAACATGAAAGAACTATTAGAAACATATTAGAGTGCACTAGTTGTACAATAGTTGAAAGAAGGGTGTAATTTAAGTCAAATTAGATTCCAAATAGAAGCAAAACAGATTTCACAGAGGGTGACCATGCTAGTCTACGTAAGACATGAATATTACGGGATTTAAAAAACAGCAAAAAAAAAAAAAAGACTAAATACTCCATAACCAGATTGAGATGAAACGCTTCTTATAATCATAACCCACAAACAGACAAAAATCACTTATTCGTGGCAAGTAAAGTTCGTTCAGCAAAACATTAGCTACGATTGTTTTGAAATGATCAGTAAGCAAAATGTATGGGTGTTGAGGTATTGAATTAGATCATAAAAACACCGTGTGCATGGAGGTGTCCAAATGATACAGCAATAGGTGTGAAGATTAACTGAGAGAGTAACAGCAGTGTCAAATGTATATGGAGATATGATACCACATTAAAAAACTAGAATTCATATTGAGTGGTTAGGTTCAATTTACTTAGGATGATTGCTGGTCATTTTAATGTTAAACTGTGTTTTCTATGGTGACCAATTTCACGTTCGAGAGATTAGCCTCAAACTGCGATACACAGGATCAGACTGTTTTGAAGGAGATAATGAGACCTTTAACAATATTAACTACAGACAAACATTTTTTGATAGTTAATCACAAATCTGATCAGGAATAGCCAACAATAAATTTCTTTAACACAACAGGAATGAATCCTTATAAATTCTATAATAGATTGTATATAGGTGTCACAGAATTACACATAATGAACAGTAGAAAAGGAAATTTGTAACAAGATGAATTCCACGCAGATAGGTGACATCTTTAAGATATTTATTGAGTTGTTAAGATCCATAGTAACAGCCCCACCAGGAGCAGCCTGCTAGCTGCTCAGCCCATCTTCCAACGGACAACATCCACACCAGGCAACCAAGCATTCCACTCATGTCAATCATACCAACATTCCACACAGAACACTCACACTGGCTGAGCAGCTAGTTACAAGGTAAAGTTGACGACAATAAACATAACATGAAGATACTACTACATTATCTTCTCTTTACAATATAAAATTAAACCATACAAAAATGAACAAAAGCTATACACAAAATATACAGATGAAAACAATAGTCTAAAACCCAGGGGTAGATGATAAAACCCACACCAGGAGAGGGAACAGACTAGACTAAGGAAGGGAGAAGGGTGAAAAGATAAACACAACCTAACACCATCCTCCTCCTTAAATAAAAAAAAATCATGAAGCGCAGGGCGACTTACACAGGGCAACACGTGAGGCGCAGGGCGACTTACACACAACAAAGAAAGACATGAGGCGCAGGGCGACTTACACACAAAGTGAAAGTGGGACAACACCCATAACCGCACACCCTATGTAGGGATGTACCCTTGTACATGTAAATGGGGCTAAAAACCCATAACCTAACCCCGTGTAAGGGTTAACATACTAAACATGTGTGAATGGGGACTAACCCATGAACCTAGCTCTATGTAAAGGCAACCAACTGTAAAATGTAAATATGGGACTAACACCCATGCCTGTCCCTCATGTAAGGGAAGAAACTGTGACTGCCACCCACCAAAACACATGAGCAACCCATATGTAGAGAAGCGTACACTGTGGCATCACGAAACATTATCCATAAATAATGCAAAAACATTTCCAAAAGAAGTACATATATAAATTGTGACATACGCCGGTGAGCGACTTCTCACCCCAGTATCACAAAACAAAACAAAATAAAAAAAACGCCCTTGCGTAAGGGATTTCATTTTAGGCTCACTGCAACCAAAAAGTTGTTAATCAATACCTCTTGTGAGCAACGTCTCACATGTTTGCTAAAGCAGACTGCAAACATCAACAAAAAAAAAAAAAACACTTTACTACTGTTCAAGTGTCCACAAAATAAAACGTGGTAATAGGACTTGCGAGCAAAGAAATGATGCTGTGATGGGGCTCACACGGAACACTGAGTCAGCGTGACAAAACTCCGGCACCCTGTGTCTACAGGATGAACTTTGCGGCTGTGGCACGACTGTGCACTTTGTTCTGTTTTCACAAGCACATGTACTACAAAAGGAAAAAAAAAAAAAAAGTACCTGTGAGTTCTCAGTGCTCCACCAAAACCATCAACAAACAAGAAGGCAGACAAGAGGTGCAGCCGATATGGATACACCAACGTGTGTTGTAAAGGAACATCCGACATGACATCCAGCTCGTAGTGGTAAAGACTACCAAACTCTTCGCCTTTCCGTTCCAAACTGCATTTGGCCACCAGGCGTCTTTGCTCCAAAGCGTTCGACCTCCACTTCTGTGCTGCACAACGAAGATCCCATAGCCGGTCCACACGACTACAAACATGACGAATCACTGTCAAACTTTATTAAGAGAGACGTGGTTGGCAGAAAACGTGGAGAAGGGCTAGAAACCACAGAACACTACGTGCCTCCGGTGCTACTGTGGTGCCTCCAAACCCAAGATGGCAGCACGCATGTGACGCGGAGCCGGATGGCTCACGGCACGTTTATGCTGCAGGGAGACCGCCATCAGCCCTGAACTGCGTGGAAGGAAAGACGTAGTCCCAAGGAGATTCCACGCGACACTGAAGATGCTGGTAAGCTTGCACACGCAGCACCAGACTCGTTATAATTTGAAATGCTGCACGTGCTTAGTGTATGCGCGCTAAACAGAGCTCGTGCAAAGTTTTTAAACAGCAATGAGGCGGTTTACTAGCCCCCACTGTCGACAAGTCTCAGGTGAACAAAAAAAAATAGACCAAAAGTGTCTCACCTCTGTTGGCCCCCAGGCGCTAACATTTCAAACTGCCTGCGCAGCCGTTGAACTGCCACTAGTGCTACTCCTCACACTCAGCTGGGCCCATGACCAATTTGATTGAAAAACAATGTCCTAAATCATGAAAACACGACCCAGTAGAAAGCAGACATCACATCTCCCAAGCGTAAGCTGAAAATGGCACGTGCTCTCATTTTTAAACGTTAAGCTGAAGTAAAAGGTCACATGTTGAAGGTGGCCAGAGACAACATTTGAAAGTAACCAGTTTGATGCTGTATGGCCCCATGGACTTCCTCGCATTGAGACTCGCCACCCACAGAGTAAAACACAATACAATTTTCCACTTGTTGTGTGTTGAAACGTCCCAAACCAATGCACACGCAATGTAAATGGACATAAGTTGTATCCATAAATATGACTTTAGAGAACTTAAGCTGGAGTATTCAGTCATCCACTCTTTGTAGATCTCATAAAACGATGTGGCTTGGTCTCCCACATGTGGCAGTAGTGTGCCTTACACCACTTACACACTAGCATCAAGAACTTTTTTAAAGTTCAATGGAGCATGTCCAGGCAGTGCAAAGTTAGTTGGGGCCGTCCGTTGACATGGACACTGACTGGGCTGGCTTGCCTGTAGTAGCTCCAAACTTGCTTCATGTAGTTGCTGTAATTTCTTTTAGTTCCTTTTGATTTCTGTAGTTCCCCTAGTTTCATGTCCAGATGTAAACAGCTTCTAAATCCTTAATGATGCTTGGGTCCGTGTCCAGTCGTTGCCAAATGTAACAAGATGAGGGGCGGAGCTAGCTCGCGACCAAGATGGCCGCTTGAGCCGAGAGCTCCGCTATTCCGCCACACTATCCGCACAGTATCCTACAGCTGTGCACTCCTATTAGCGAGTAGGTGTGCCTTGGGAACTCCTGAAGTGTCGTGACGACGATCGGCGAAAGAACGGCTCGCCTACCTGGCTCCGGAGCGAAGATACGGCCGGACATCGCTGCTGGATTGCTGGAGCTCCGGGCGAGGGCGACGAGCGAGGCCTGCTGCGGTGCGGCGATCTCCCTTCCCCTCCTCAGTCCGGGAAGAGGTGATTGACTCTTGCGGGGACACCTGCTGCGGGGCGCTCGCGGCGAGGAGGCGGGAGGACGGACCCGACGCCTCGGAGCCCCCGCTACTACTCCTGACTGTCGCTGAGTTGCCGCGTCCCCGGAGGCCGCGTGAGGCGGAGCCAACGGGCAGGATAGAGCTGCGGAGCGGCCCGGCTGAGATTGGAGAGCCGGGGAGGCCTTGGGACACAGAATCCGCACAGCGACAACTGCACCCGGAACACTCGACTTGGGCCTGGTGAGTGCAAACCGGAATTCCGTGCAGCCTGCTGGGGGGGGGGGGGGTTGCGGACCTCCAGCGACGGTGGACTAGCGGGGGAGGGCGCCACCCTCCTACCACGATCTGAAGGCGGCGGCTGGCCTCCGGCGGGGGACTGCTCCTGGTTACGTGCCCCCCCCCTGCTCACCAGAATATAAACGGTGACCCGCTTGGTGTATACCGGCAGGGGGAAGGCAAATCCATACATTTCCCCGGATTATTACGGGTTGAGATGGGCTGAGCACTAGAGGATTGCTCTCTACGACGGTGGCGCTACCCGGCGGGGGTGCTGCAGACCCCCTACAACTATAAGAAACTTTCCACATGCACGGAGGTGAGACAGTGGGTGAGGATTACCACCTACAGGCCTCTGAATAACAAGACTGCAGAATTGGCACTAGCTGGTTCGGGGAGCCCCCCCTCCCCGGGCTGCTGCGGGGCGGCGGCGGCACACCCGAGTCACCGACACTTTACCGACGGAGTGGCCAAATAAACAAGGAGAGGCACGCGCGAGCAGACAGGATGGGTCGGGTCGACAGAACACAACCAAAACTGTCGTTTGACCAGAAGCGGTCCAAGTCCGACGAGACCACCACTGAGGAGGGTGCTGGGGACCTGGAACGAAGCACAGAAGGCCCACAACAGGACATCCGTGGTCTCTTAATATCCATGGAAAAGAACCTTCAAGGCGGAATATCCTCTTTGGGCACTAAGATGGATGCGCTAACCTACAGAATGGACCGCATGGCCGAGAGACTGGATAAGCATGCGGAACGGCTCGACATGTCAGAGCGTAGACTGACAGAGACGGAGGAAGCACAAATGGTGCTAGATACTGAACACAAGCAGCTGGGAAGGGTGCTACAGGTTCTACAGGATAAAACAGAAGACCTAGAGGCCCGTTCCCGGCGCTGTAATCTACGCATCACGGGCCTTCCGGAGTCTACATCAACGGGAAACATGGAACTATTCATAGAACGACTGCTGAAGACTCTACTGGGAGACTCCGCGTTCTCTGATATGTTTGTGGTGGAGAGAGCGCACCGATCCCTTGGCCCGAGACCAGCGCCGGGGGCATCCCCCAGACCGATAATAGCGAAATTACTAAACTACAGGGATCGGGACGCCGCGCTTAAGCTAGCCCGTGAGAAACAACTGCTCCGCTTCGAGGGGTCGACGATCTCACTGTTCCCAGACTTCACAGTTAAGGTTCAAGAAGCAAGACGACTGTTTGCACCCATGAAGAGACAACTTCGTGAACTTGGAGCAGACTACGCCATGTTGTACCCTGCGAAGTTGAGGGTAAACCGGCAGGGCCGTTCGCATATTTTCACCGACCCAAAAGGCACTGCAGAAAGTGCTAAAAGACTGGCTGAAGGAGAAGCGGCCAAACTCGGAACATCTTCTTGATGAGGCGACAGGAGGCCAAATGGACGATCAAGACTGACCAAGCAAGGGTGATGTTGATTGCTGAGTATGGGTTAATGCCATAGGGAGGGGAGGGGATATCTTCTTTTCCAGGGTATAGTGATTGATATAGCGGCCTAACGTCGCTTGTATTGGGAGCTGCCGATGCCTCACTTAACAACTGATCGACACACCGACCATCCCCGCAAGGTTGGAGTAGTGGGTTATGATAACTTATACGGGAAGTGTTGATACAAGAGGTTTTCTGATTTACTGATTTGCCCCTACCTTATTATGTCGGGAGGCGGGTGAAATTATTGATTACCTATGCCCGCTTTGGTTTTCATTCCCTATGAGTCATCTTAGAGGCGGAACTCGCTACGGTGCCGCAACATACTAGGACCCCGCTGTGTGGGGTGATTCTACTCTTTGCTACAGCTGCAAATATATCTAGGGGCGGGGTACGGAGTGCGACCTTCACAGGTTTTGTTCTCTTATTAGTGTGCGAGCTACATCCACCCCTGTGTGTATCACACCTGGAATGTGTTTTGATGTTGGGGAATGGGTGGGTTTTCTGTTTGGAAGGGTGGGAAGGTCTCGCGGCCAAGTTGGGGACGGGCAGGCGTGGGAGGGGGTGGGGGGATGTTTGCTGCAAGGTTTGTTTATGCTGTTTTATCTCATGCGCTACACTGTTGTGAAATTGAAGTCACTTGGGATGGGACAAAACAACCTTGGGCAGAAATGGGTGGAGGGGGGGCACATGTTGCAAATGTTTTTAGGCATGATTCTTGTTGCACCGGTTCGTGATGAATGGTTGTGGGATGACATATTTCTGATGAGATCATCCTTGATACTTCTTGACTACGGGACTCAATATGGCAGGGACACTGACGACTGAACACGACCACATACCTGACTCGTTAACCCTGATCACTTGGAATGTACGCGGCCTTAATGACCACCGGAAGGTCCGTAAAATCCTGAGCTATCTTTACAGACACAAGGTCGACGTGGCCCTTTTACAGGAGACTCATCTACACCCGGACAGCCCCATTCTACATACCAAAGGGCTGATGGGCAACATACACACCGCGGGCTTTACTTCACATGCTAGGGGGGTATTGACATGGGTAAACCCGAAGACATCAATCACACTGACCCCTTTAGAAACAGACAGAGAGGGGAGATTTGTCCTATCCAAATGCTGTGGGAGGGGGCTGGAGCTTTACCTTTTAAATGTCTATGGGCCGAACTTTGACTATCCAGACTTCTATACGGACTTGATGACTTTGACCCAACCATACACCCAGGAACATATATTGTGGGGAGGTGATTTTAATTTTGTCAGAAACCCAGCCTTGGACAGGTCGGATGGCCCGGACAGACGCCCCTCGGCGTCCGCCAGAATGGTGGAGACGTCCCTGATGCGGTTGGACATGTGCGATGTATGGAGACACAGACACACCACCCAAGGCGGATATACGCATTACTCAGCACATTACAATGTTCACACTAGAATAGATTACTGGTTTGCATCATTGCAACTATACCAGCAAATACGGGCATGTACGATCCTTCCACGTACCTACTCTGATCATTCGCCACTGCTGCTAACACTGACCTCCCCAAAGAAACAAATACCACCGTTCTTGTGGTGCTTCCCGCCATACTCCCTGCTAGATACTGTTTTTAGGGAGGATATAGCCAGATCCATAGAGACATTCTTTGAGGTAAACGTGGGGTCGGTGGACTCCTTCCAAACTGTCTGGGAGGCGTTTAAGGTGTATATTAGGGGGGTAACAATCTCGAAACATGCGGGGGTCCTCAAGTCGATACGCAACAGATTGAAGACTCTAGAGAGTAAACTGAAGGACCTCGAGTCCACTCGCATGATGGACTTGAGTGAGGAACTCACCCTAGAAATAGCACAGACACTTCGAGAATACCACGAGGAGGCGGACGCAGAAATAAAACATCTTGGGAAATATGCCACAGCCCGAACCTATGGCGAGGGCGAGCGACCGGGGTCGGTCCTAGCGCAAATTCTAAAGCAACGCAGGGACAGAACCACAATACCAGACATTAGACCACAGATGGGAAACCCCCCGCTCACAGAGACCCAAGTGGCGGAGCAATTCCGAACGTATTATGCGAAACTCTATTGCTCCCGCGGCCGCTGCTCCGACGATCGCATATTAGACTACCTGACACATATTGAACTCCCGCGGCTCTCCAACACGCACCGGGAATTCTTGATGCGCCCGATTGAACGAGAGGAAGTAGTCCTAGCCCTCTCGGGTATGAGAGCGGGGAGCGCACCGGGGAGTGACGGTCTCACTGTCGCCTTCTATAAGGCATTCCAGGATCTCCTTATCCCACATTTGCTCACACTGTTTGAGGATATATGTATTTCAGGAACGATGCCCCCGACACTGCAGGAAGCGATTTTAGTTGCCATACTCAAACCGGGGAAACCTCCGGAGGAGTGCG
Organism: Calotriton arnoldi; assembly: GCA_963921515.1. Lineage (NCBI taxonomy): Eukaryota > Metazoa > Chordata > Amphibia > Caudata > Salamandridae > Calotriton > Calotriton arnoldi. The sequence goes on from CAWUFW010012709.1 coordinate 499,217, forward strand.
CCTCATATAGACCCCTGTCTCTTATGAACGTGGATGTAAAAATTTTTGCGAAGCTGCTCGCCAAACGTCTTGCCCCGCTTGTCACTACTTTGGTGGCACCAGAGCAGGCGGGATTTGTACCCAGCAGGAACCTAACATATAATTTACGAACCGTCTTTGCTGCCCTACAACACACACGCCGGAGATCCCAGCTATTGCAGTCTTTCTGGACATGGAAAAGGCCTTCGACTCTGTCGAGTGGTCCTTTATGAGGCAGGTCCTAGAACGCATGGGAGTGGGAGTGGTCTTCCTACAACTCCTCGCGACGCTCTATTCTTCACCCACGGCACGTATCCGTATTGGGTCTCTAGTCACTGATCCCATACGGGTACGCAGGGGTACGAGACAGGGTTGCCCCCTATCACCAATATTATATGCCTTGACGGCAGAACCGCTAGCTTGTGCACTGCTGGAATATCACGGGCAAAGGGGCATACGTTTCCCCAACTACCGTTTAATTGTCTCTACGTATGCTGATGATACGCTTATCTATGTTAGGAACCCCGAGACCAATCTCTCACCGGCGCTTCGCGAGGTGGTCCTTTTTGGCTCCCTATCAGGTATAAAAGTCAACTGGAACAAGTCCATTATGTTCCCCCTTACCCCAGCACGATTTGAGCCGGAATACCCCCTACAATGGACCACTGAGGCGGTGCGATACTTAGGTATCCGCCTCCATACTGACTCAGAGGTTGTCCTCAGGGAAAATTATGGCGTGGCCATCTCCAAGCTGCAGCAGGATGTTGACAGATGGATTGGTCTCCCCCTATCACTGATGGGCAGAGTATCCATTATGAAAATGATAGTTCTACCTCGCTAACTCTTCCTATTTATGAACATACCTATGGTTCTGTCCAGAACATTCTTCCAGCGTTTACACTCACTAATGGTGCGTCTGGCATGGGCAGGCAAGCAACCGCGTGTTGCTTGGAAGATACTGACATTACCATATGAGATGGGAGGTCTCGGTGCCCCTGATTTGGAACTATACTATAGAGCTGCTCAAGGCTCGCACGCCTATTATTGGATACATGGACTCTCGGACATCCCGCACATACGGATTGAAACTATAGTCGCTTCCCCCAAGCCTCTTCCAGCCCTGCTATTTGCACCTCGAGATAGGCGCACAGGTATAATGGACTCTATAAATTCAGTGACGCATGCCTGGCATCATATCATGGACGCACAAGCAGGTAATATACTATACGCCCCTCTAGCCCGGCTAGATTGGTGCCGTTGGCTAGCTCCAAGTAAAGACAGGGGAGTCATTACTGCGCTACAGACGCTAAATGTGTTCACTATTGGAGACCTTTTTGAGGAAGGCACTGCCCGTACCTGGGAGAATGTCACAGTGAAGGATGCAACCCATACACCGCTCGCACAATTCCAATTCCACAGAATTAGACATGCTCTCAGGGACTTGCTTGGGGAGGACATGGCGGAACCGCCAGAAGTCCTGGCTCTGACTGCTGTAATTAAAGCAAAGTCTCCAGCGAAGTTAGTATCTAGAATCTACCACACAACACTATCTAACAGAGAAGGAGACTACACTAAACCGCGACTGGCATGGCAGAGGGACTTACAGATAGACCTGACAGACGACAAATGGAGATATTGCTGCTTAAACACCAAAAGAATTTCACTCAACGGACGCCATAGATTAATCCACTTCAAATATCTCAATAGGGTTTACTTCACGCCGGAGCGATTACACCGCTATGGCCTCCGCGAAACACCCCAGTGTGAAAGATGCGTGGAACAGGTGGCGGATTTCATGCACATTGCCTGGGTCTGCCCGGGGGTCGCACACTTTTGGAGAGATGTATTCGCAGAAATTAACCGTATCACGGACATGACGCTACCCCCAGACCCGGCCCTAGCCTTGCTGGGATATTCCAAACCCCTGCCCAAGTCTCACAGACGTCTCATAGACATGGCACTCCTCCTAGCGAAGAGATGCGTTGCTCTCTGCTGGTTGCGCGGCCCGACTCCTACATTGGCGCAGTGGTCCAGAGAAATGCTGTACTGTTGTACCCAAACGGAAAACTATAGCGAATTATTACCCCCCCGCAACAGACCCAAAAATTACTGGGCCCTATACATGACCAGTAGAGCTGCCCTGACGACTGCTGAACACGACGACAGTACACCCCAGGTGCCGACCGGTCACGACATAACCGACTTCACTGAGTGACGGAGCCTCTAGTTGAGATTCGGATTTCTTCACCATTCATGATTATGCCTGACGAGACAGAGGTTATGCTGAAGAGGGACTCTGTTTTTATCGGGGCCTAACCTGTCAGGATGTTTGATATGCTACCCTCCCCCCTATTTGCTTCTATTATCACTTATTGGTGCGATGTTACACTGTAAGATCATCAGACTATGGTTGAGGAGCTATGCAACTTGGAACATGCCACTGCCTATATGTCAATGTGCTGATTATTATTTGTTTTTTCTGTTTACAAAATCAATAAACATATATAAAAAAAAAAAAAAAATGTAACAAGATGAATTCCACGCAGATAGGTGACATATTTAAGATATTTATTGAGTTGTTAAGATCCATAGTAACAGCCCCACCAGGAGCAGCCTGCTAGCTGCTCAGCCCATCTTCCAACTGACAACATCCACACCAGGCACCCAAGCATTCCACTCATGTCAATCATACCAACATTCCACACAGAACACTCACTAGGCCTGGGCGTAGTTCGCAGAGTTTTGCTACGCGGAACTCCACAAAGTTACAAAAAAACTCTGCGAAGTTCCGCGAGCGGCGAAGTGCAGTGCGAACTGCAGTTTTTGCTGGTATTCCTGCCGCTCGGGTAGAAATTCTACCCGAGCGGCAGCTCGCGAACCTACCGTTTGCGATCGCGAGCGGGGGAAAAAAACTCTGCTGCACATCGCGAAGCGGAGTTTTCTGCACTCCGCGAGCTCCGCGGAGTGCAGAAAACTCAGCGAACGGAGCGCAGTTCACCGCCCAGGCCTAACACTCACACTGGCTGAGCAGTTAGTTACAAGGTAAAGTTGAAGACAATAAACATAACATGAAGATACTACAAAATTGTTTTTTCCTCTTTAGAAACAAAGAATTGTAATGGGACCAGGATAATAAGCGGAATAAACTATGCATCACTTGGGATGCATTGCAACAGCGCATTTTTTTGCTGCTAATATTTAAAATAATCAAAATAAAATTTCTACAATGTAATTTCTATGAATGTACAAAATAGCTTACAATGGTCATTGAGCAGTTCTAAATTTAGTCTTGATTCATAGTCAACAATAGACAGGTCAACTAAATAAAGGACAAATATTTATGGTTGTCTAAATTCTGATTCATTGATTTCAATTGGTATCAATAAGATTTGATCATTAGAAAGTACCATATCAGTAGTATATGTACCTTTGAATATTAAGCTTCAGTATTAGAATGAAATTGAATATTCCACAAAAAAAGAAACAAGATGAACATACCAAAGTCTTCCCACGCATAGTTAAGTGTAGAAAGAAGATATCCAAGAGGGATTAATAGCATACAGCAGAGGACAAATTATTGCAAATAATGCTGGAATGGACAAAAATAAATACTAACATTAACCATGGAAGAAACTAAATGTATTCTTTCTTCATATTCCATAACATATGCATTGATGTTGTTTGAAGGACAAATATTTGCAAAGTATCTTTGTTGTCTAGATTTGCTCTGTTACAATAGGCAAACACAAGGAGATGGACGGAGTGCTGTAACTTTTCAGACACTCACCCCCAGTCACAGATCTGGGTTGAATCCATCATCGTTCTTTAGCTCACTTCGCCATCTCAGTTCAGACCCAGCTATGTGCAAATCAGTCTTGACCCTGTGCCTCATGGGAACAGTCCAGCCCAAACTGCCAAGCCAGGTCTTCCCTGAACTGGAAAAAAGTGTCCTGGGACCGGTTTCGGGCTAACACCCCTCATCAGCCAGGCTAGCTTGAATTCAGTGGCAAAGTGAGCAAGGGACCCACGTCTGGGCATACCCTGCAAGTTTGGACCCAGTCATATGCAAATCAGTCTTGACCCTGTGCCTCATTGGAACAGTCCAGCCCGAACTGCCATGGCTGGGTCTGAACTGGGGTGGCGAAGTGAGCTAAAGAACGGTGATGGATTCAACAGAGATCTGTGACTGGGGGGTCAGTGTCTGAAAAGTTTCCGTACTCCATCCATCATCTCCTTGTATTTGCTCCGTTACAATAGGCATCAATACGATTGGTGTAGTAGAAAGTACCATATCAACAGTGCAAGTATTTTAAACAATAAGTTGCAGTATAGTAACGAAATTAATAACCACAAACACACACAAGAGAAACGACACACTGAAGTGGTCTCACACGGTTACCAATATGTAGAAACATGTACATATAGATCAAGGAAGAATACCACAATGTTTAGTGTCTGGCTCATTCAGCATTGTGGAAGAAATTGCTACTTTGGACCACAGGTATTTAAATAACTCTGCTACTCCTCTTTGTTACAATCAACATCTGTAGGTAGTAAGTTTACCATCTAGGCTGTACTTTTACCATCCATTTTAGGCCCAAGTACTTTATGTTCAAGCTTATTAAGGTAAACACAGAACTCAGCAGTTGCCAGATGTCACTGTGAAACAACTAATCACAGACATTTCATTACACAGTTATCTTTATTATGATATTTACGCCCGTTTTCTTGTTGCCGCCACACTTCTGTGCTGGAGGGGGAGCAGGACCACATCCCCCAGAGTTCCTTGCGGCTGTGAATGTGCCAGGAGGTGCTTAAAATCACACCAGGGCTCCCGCAGTGCAGGACGTGCGGGCTCGTCCACGCCCGGAGCCTGGACCGGGCCACCCCCCCCCCCCCCATCGAACGCCTGGTGAAAGCAAGGTTTGCAAGATGGTGAAAAAGAAAGCTGCAAATACGGGGAGGAGGAAAGCAGCCCACACGCCAACGGAGGAGGTAAACTTTACTTGTTTGGATACTTTTTTAGCAAAGGCCTCATCTGCTATAGCCCTAGAGATTGACCGAGCAGAAAGGAGACCATCACTGGGTACTAATATTGCCATAAACAGGGACACGCCATCTGGTTGGATCCATGAGGGTCAGACACCAAACGTACTGGAGACAAACTCAGGCGTAATAAGCCCCTCTATCCCACTTACTCCTGCGATGAGCAGTTCTATTCCTTTATCAGAGGGACTAATTCCAGCGGATGCAGTACCAGTGCAAAAAAGAAAGAGGGGCCCCTCTAGAAACCTTTCCACAAACAACTCTAAGATCAAGAAAAAGTAAAATCGTACCAGTGTATTAGGTGGTAATACAGAGAAACTGCAGCAACAGTCGATAGTCACTCCATCTAAGACCATGAATGTGGATGATTTTCTGGAAAAATTAAAAGAGCTCCTATCTCCGATAACTTTGCGTTTAGAGTCCATTGAAAGGGCAATAAAGGAGATAGTATCATCAAGAAATATGCCATCTTATGAGGGTGGGGTTCGGGAGAACCCCCAAGGGCAGTTGCAAAATCTTATAGAAGGTGACCGTAGTGAATGGTAAACAACAGTGCAAACCTCCCGACAGTGATCCAAACTCATGGTGTTGCTTCAGTAACCCAGCTTCCATCTCAATGCAATGCTGCTTGTCCGCCCCCCCGTATCAGCTGTGATTCAAGGACCAGGATCAGTGACGGTGCCCCATCCCGATCTGGACGGAAGGGGCATAGAACACGAGATTTCAGCTATAGGGGTGGGGGGGGCCTAATCTCACAAAGATTGGATGAGGGGCTGAGGTTAGATCCCCCCCCCAGCTGCATGTCCCTATGTAGTCATTCTGGCAAATACCCCAGCTTTAAAAAATGACCAAACTACTACCCAGCTAAGCCACAAAGCAGGTCTCTGGATGTATAAAACTGTGAATGGACGAGTAGAGGGACTTTGTAATATTTTAATGGCCTGCAGAGTCTCTTGGCTTGGGAAACAAGCTAAATCTATTACAGGGGACTGTGTGGTTCTAACTCTGAAATCTCCGGCTATGGCTGAAAAGCTATTACAATTATTACCCAATAATCCTTCAGCATCGACAAATATTTGCACTACCTCTTGGTGTCTTTTATAGACCATTGATGCATCAGCAAGGTATAGACAAACAAGGCTCACGATTTTACTTTTTCCAGAGTGAAGACCCAATCACACTTGCAGTGTAGAGGAAATACTGCCCCTTTACTGCTAACCTCAAATCGCTTTATGGCATTGACAGACTTGGATGTCTGTGATGGACTGTACTAGGGAGGGATCTCAGAATGTTGTAGTGAACAAGACTCGGGAGAGCTTGGCTGATGAAGTCCCTCTTTCAAAGGGTATGGATACTTTTGCAGCCATCACATGGAACATTGCAGGTCTGGGTCAGAATATGTTGGACCCAGATTGGTTAAGGTATATCTCCACTTTTGACCTAGTATGCCTGCAATAGACCTGGGCAGTGGGTCCTGTTAATATAGATGGCTATTGGTCATAGTATACCCCTGCAATTGCCTCAAATGCCGGAAGGGCGAGGGGTGGGATGGTGGCATTTTTAAAGAACACTGAGATTTGAAGTTTTATCATTTTATAATGATTGTCAATATTTTAATTTGTTACATCTTTAAGGTCCTGAAGGCACCATATTATTGATTAATTTTTACAATAGTTTATTTGGGGGTGAAATGTACAAAGTTGTTTCTATAGTGGAGGAAAATATGAATAGGCTAATTAGTTCATGTAAAAAAAAGATCTGACTGTTGTGGATGGGCGATTTTAATGTACACCCCTGCCCTTTTGCATTAACCTCAGTCTGTGGTGTAACAGACGAGGATGGAGGAGGTAATGTACACTTCTGCCACAACCACTATGGGAATGCACTAAATAACCTCATTATTACAAAAGATTTAGAGATTATTAACCCCCTGTCAGAATCCACCGGCCTCCCGCTAGAAACCTTCCGCTCTACCTCATAGCTCCTCAATTGATTTTATAATAGTTTCAGCTACATTGGGAGGCGCTCTTCGTAATAGGAAAGTTGAATTCCTGGGTTTTAGTGATCATGCAGCTGTAACTTGGCATATGAACTGGATAGGTATTCATGGCCCAAATTTCTCACATATAAAACCCATTATAGCAAGGAAGAATAGGATAACACTTAAGTGGGAGGGCGTTGATAAGGCTGTTCTTATTCCCCAGGTAGTACTTAGCAGAATGAAATAAATAGTAATATGTTTAGACCCAAATCTGGACCCCCAGTCTACTATTGAGGCCTTTTAAACTATTTTGTTAGAGGTGAAAAAGAATCTTTTAAAGAGTGGTGGGTCACATAAAAACAAGGGACCGAAATGGTTTGACCACAACTGCACTAAAGCACTTTTCCATCTACACCAATCTGAAGTGCGTGTCAAAAAATCCCTCCCTTCTGAAACAGGCCTGCTTAAGTTATTCTATGGCCAGGAAGAATAGATTAAAGATATTGAAAGAACAACCTTGGGAAAAATTACTTAAAGCTTCAATTACAAATAATGCTAGGGGCTTCTGGTTAACGATTAACACTCCATTTCTAAAACCGAATTCTGATCCTAACTTGGACACCCATGTGGATGAGGATTCATGGTTGGAGAATTTTAGTAAAATTTTTAATGGAATGCGAGTGGGCTCCGAGGTGACGGATGAAGAGCCTGTTTCTTCATCCAATGTCGCTCTTACTTTTAATAATGTGGAGATAGGTGTAGCTTTGGCACAATGCACTAGTAATAAGGCGCCTGGTATAGATGGCACCCCAATAGATTTTTTTACAGATAGCCCTGATCTTTGGGGACCCTTGCTTACTAACTTTAAAAAAAAAAAAAAAAACCTTTATTGAAAGTTATGCACAGTGAGTTACAAGGAATTCAAGCATTACTTCCGCAAATAAGAAAAAGCTGACAGGCCATATCAGTTATCAATCACAAAAAAGTTGTCATACAATAGCGGCACACCATTAATCATAAATAGGAGTGGCAGGAAACAGAGCATGGGGGACTAGAGAGGGGCATCGGATGGGGCGGAGCACCAGCAGAGGTCACGAGGGAGCGGCAGGGAGAGGAGGTAGGGGTCCTACGAACCAGCACCTGCCGTGGGCGAGGTGCCGGCAGGGAGCGCGGGAGGGGTCGCAGAGGGAGAAGCATTCCGAGAAAGGAGATATGAGACAAAAGGGCCCCAGATATCGCGCGGCCAGCCCATAATCGGCGTTAGTTCCCAAAATTCTGCCATGAGCGTCTGGCAACATGAAGCGTCCTCGAGCCAGGCACCAACCTTGGGTGCAGGCCTCCGGCCCCAATGTATTGCAACTCTGCGACGCGCGAGAACAAGCAACATAGCCGTAAGCCGGCGGGAGGTGTCAGGACAGTGTTTAACCAAACCAAGTAGACATGTTAATGGGTCCGGCCAGACGAGCGAGGAGGTAACCTCAGTGATGACAGCACACACATCGTGCCAATATGCTGAAACCGGGGGACACTGCCAGGCGAGATGAGAGAAGCCCGCCGCAGGGGACGAACACCGGAGACATCCGTCACTGGGGGCGAGGCCCATTCTATACAGCTGGGCAGGTGAGCGGTACAGCCTATGCAAATATTTAAAATGTATAAGGCCTAGACGATAGTTTGGAGACAGACGTTTGGTCTGCTTGCAGCAATATGACCATTCCTCCGGAGAAAGATCGACACCGAGATCCTCGCTCCAGGCAATACGGGCACGGTCAGTGGAGAGCGAGGACGCCGCGAGCATGGTGGCATAGAGCCGGGAGACCAGTTTGCGAGTGGACGTGTATGCCAAGTCGAGGGTGGTCAGCGACGGGGGAGGCTACGGGAACGTGGAATGTAACTCCCGACAGGTTGCTCTGAGTTGATAATAGAGCAGTGTGTCCATGGGGCCAGACCCATCTGGAAGCGAAAAGAAAGCGCCGTTGGGGTAGAGGTCCGATAGAGTGGCCAGACCCAAGCCAGCCGCGCGTTTGGCCATCCCGGCCGTGTGCAAGGAGGGTATAGACGGGTGGTATGCTACAGGCATGGTACCCGCGGAGAGCAGGCTGGAACCTGAATACTTTTTAAGACCATCCCAGGCCCAGCGCAGGGTCTCCACCATGTCAATCTCCCCACGCGGTGGTTTTGCAGGAGCAAAGATAGCAGTCTGCAGGGGTAAGGGGGCAGCAAGGTCAGCTTCCACCGCAACATGGGGCTGGAACGGCGTTGGGTGCAGCCAGAAGTGAAGGAAGCTGGCTTGGGCACTAAGGGCGTATAATTTGAAGTCCGGGGCACCCATCCCGCCACACGAGAGAGGGAGCGTGAGGATATCATATGCCACCCTGGGTTGACGACCGGACCAGACAAGGGAGATGATGAGGCAGCGAAGTGTGCGAAAAAAATGGGTCGTAAGGGAAACGGGGACGTTCAGGAACAAGTATAAAAATTTCGGGAGCACTACCATCTTAGCGATGGCAATACGCCCCGCAGGGGATAGGGGTAAGCGCCGCAAGAGGGGTATCTTGGTCTCCAGCAAGTCAACCGCCCGGCCGAAATTAACCTTCCAGAGTTCATCAACACTCCTGCCAAGGCCAAATGCCCAAATACCTGGTGGGCCCCGTTGCCCACACAAAAGGGTAGTCCGGGGTGAAGGGGACATTGGCGTCCGTCAGAGGAAAAAGGACAGACTTACTCCAGTTAACCTGGATGCCGGACAGCCCCCCGAATCGTACGACCTCGCGGACCATGGTGCCAAGGTTCTCTTGAGGGTGGCGGACAGAGTGTGACGTCGTCCACGTACATGGAGACCACCAGGGCTCGGGCCGCGATACCCAACCCTCTCTGAGTGTGGTGTTGCCGGAGTCTGGCGGCGAGGGGCTCCATAGCCACAGCGAAAAGCATGGGTGAGAGTGGGCACCCCTGCCTGGTGCCCCTGGAGACAGAAATGGGCTCCGAAATCTGACCATTGACACTGAGGCGGGCAACAGGGAGGGTGTAAAGGAGGAGGACTTTGCGCAGAAAAACCGGGCTAAAGCCAAGACGGGGGAAGGAGATAAAATAGGAAGGGCCACTCGAGAGTGTCAAAAGCCTTGGTGGCGTCTAAGAGAGCCGCCACAGCCGGGAGAGCTGGGTTGATCTGGTGAAGTACAGCGAATATAGTGCGAAGGTTATGTGACGTTGCGCACCCTGGGATGAAACCGGACTGGTCCGGGCGAGCGATCAGGGGCATGAGAGGCAACAGGCGGGAGGCAAGAAGCTTAGCAAAGATCTTGTCGTCAGTATTAATGAGGGACAAGGGGAGATAGGAGTCAAGTAGTTCAGGGGACTTGTCCTGCTTGAGAAGCAGAGTTAACAGAACCTCGCGAAGCGACGGAGGAAAACGGCCCACCTCGAAGGAGTCGTTATACATGGCGGCGAGGTGTGGTACAAGAATGGGCGCGAAAGTTTTATAAAAGGACGCAGGCAGGCCGTTGGAGCCGGGCGCCTTGTCTCCGGGCAGGCTGTTGATGGCCGCTAAAATCTCCTCCTTGGAGAAAGGTTCGTCGAGGTATTCACGATGGTCATTACTGAGCCAGAGGAGCTCCAGGGTGTCAAAGTACTGGTCCAAGATGTGGCGCGAGGGGGTGATCCCAGCGATGTAGAGTTGCGTATAAAAAGTAGTGACCCGTGAGATCACTTCAGTAGGAGAGGTAGTACGTTCTGGACCCCCGTCCTGCAGGGCTGTGATATATGAAGCGGCGTGAGGCCGTCGCAGAAGATTGGCTAGAGTTTTGCCTGGGCGGTCACCTTCGCCATAGCGGCGAGCCCTGGCCTCTACCCAAAAAGGCGAGCTCCCTGTCCGCCTCCTGTTCAAATTCGGAGAGTTTGCCTCGGATTTGCGCAAGGGTGTCGGGGTTGGGGCTAAGAGATTGCAGGGAGTCGAGAGCCTTAATCTCTCTCTCCAGATGCTCCAGAGTGCCTCGAATAGAGCGAAGGATGCCAGACTGTTTGGAAATGCATTCGCCCCGGAACACCACCTTAAAGCCCTCCCATAGAGTGGAAGGGGAGTCCACGGAACCAGCGTTAAGTTCAAAATAGTTTTCTATTGCAGTCTGAAGCTCAGCGCAGAACACAGAATCACGGCGCGCGTTGGGGGGAAGGCGCCAGGCAAACATGCGCTTAGGGGCGTGCGGGGGGAGCAGACGGAGGCGGACGGGGGCATGATCAGAAAGAGTGCGCGCCATGTGTTCGACTTAAGTTACCCATTCCGAAAGCATCATAAGTGGTGAGCCAGAGATCCAGGCGGGACCAGCAGCCAGAAGAGCCTGTAACGCAGGTGCCCGCGTGCCTGGGTGAGTGTGGCGCCAGGCATCCAACAGGGAATTGTCATCTAGGAGAGAACGCGGGAGGTGGAGCGCGGGTGCAGGGCACGGGGCCCAGAGCGATCCAGAGTGGCCGATGGTGTGATGTTAAAATCGCCCCCCCACAGCAAAGCGGCATGGCCCAGGGAAGATATGTGTCGCCACATCTGCGCGAAGAAGTCAGGGTCATCAGTGTTCGGGCCGTAAATTGCAGCAAGAATGAGAGGCTGGGTCAAGAGAGTGCCAAGCAGTATGACAAAGCGCCCATCGGGATCGACAATGGATTTAGTGGTGCGCCAGGGGAGCCCTTTGCGTATAAGGATAGACACCCCGCGGGAGTAGGAAGAGTAGAAGGAGGAATGAATTTCGTCCCAATGTCAAGAGTGTAGCCTAGAGGCAGTAACAGGAAGCAAGTGGGTTTCCTGGAGGAAGCAGATGTCAACCTTGTGACGAATGAGGTGTGCATGTACCAGGCGGGCCTTTCGGTGGTCATTAAGACCGCGAACATTCCATGTCCAGAGTGTAGTGGCTGTCATAGGATTAGGCCAGGGAGATAAATGCTGAATGATGATGGATGTGAAGTGGAAGTCGGAAGCGCTTGGGGTAGAAAGTGCAGCATTAAGAATGGTGTTTCAAACAGCGCGGTGCATAGAAGGTCCAAGAAGAAAAACCAACAACAGGCCTCAAAGGAGAGGCAACATAACCCAAACCACCCCCCCCCCCCACACCAACTCCCCCAATCAGGTTGTGAACCCAGCCCCACCCACCCAGGGGATCCCCAACTGGGAAGGGAGAAACCAAAATGGAGATGAAGGGAATCATCCCGTAGGAACGTGGCTCAGATCCGTGTACACCCCTGCCACAGGGACAGGGTGGCCAAGCCGTGGGTGAATGCGGACTGTGAATGAAGGAAAGAGAGACCCAAGAGAGCGTCCGGTATCATGGGGCCAACAAGTCACTTGCGATGCGGGCACATGGCAGAATTGTGGCGTTGCTGTACAGGTGAGGAAGAAGTGGGGGACTGCAAGGTTGAGCGTAGGATTACCACAGCATCAGAAAAGTTCCGCAGAGCCCATGCACGGAGGGGGTTGAAAATCCAGCCTGTACCGGCCATCGCAAGAGCCATGTTTAAACAATAGAAACTGGGACCAGAAGGGGCAAAGACATGTCATACTGAGCATGAGGCCGGGGCATGTGAGCAAATGTTGCCAGTCATTGTCGCTGAGATCGCCAGCCGCAGCCGTCTGGGAGCTGGAAGGGGTGGAGCGCTGAGATTTGTCCAGTTTTTTGGCGTAGGCCAGTGCAGCCTTCGGTTCCAGAAAGGTGTGGGTCTGCAAGCCATCCCTGACACGCAGCATGGCCGGATACGCCAGAGAGTAGGAAATGTCGTGCTTTTACAGCAAACGTTTGGCCGGGAGAAATTCGCGATGGGCAGCCTGCACCGCCATGGTATAATCAGGATAGAAGGATATCAAATTCCCTTGATGACAGATTTCCCCCTTTTCCCTGGCAGCCCGGAGGACCGCGTCGCGATCTCTGAAGTTCAGAAGTTTGGCGATGATGGGCCAAGCAGGGAGGCCAGGGGCAGGGCGAGGGCCCAGGGAGCGGTGGGCCCGCTCAACGATGAACACAGGTGAGAGGAGCTCCCCAAATAAGTCACGGAGCAGCTGCTCGACAAAGTCTTCCATTTTATGTTGGAGGATTCGGGCACACCCGTGATGCGGAGATTGCTTCTGCGGGAACGCGCCTCCAAATCCTCATTTTTGTTTTTAATGATTTCCAATACTTTGTCCATTTGTAGGAGTGCATGATGATCCAGAGTTGCAGCGTCCTCTGCATCGGATAGCCTCGTCTCGACCTGGGTTATCCTCGCATCGTGGGAGTCCACCCGAGCCTTGACGGTGTCCAGCCGAGCGGAGAGCTGATCAAGTTGGATCGTGATGCCGGTCACCGTGGATTTAACGTCTAGCATGATGGACTTGGTCATCCTCGCGGGTCTGGCTAGATTCAGACTGAGTGGTGGACTCGGCAGCGTCCATGACCGCTCCCTCCTGTCGTGATGTCTTGCGCTGGTCAAACGCAGCTTAGGTTGTTTAGGGTCCGTCCGTCCCATCTTTGAGTAACTGAGCGGCTCTTGGAGTGCCACCACCGAGGGTAGGAAGGCAGATGAATGGTGTGCAAACAGGCGGGGGCCGATGAGAGTGGCCGCGGCAGAGGAAGGGCGACTGGAGAGGTGGCGGTCGTCAGATGCAAAGGGTAGACCGGTGCAGGCGGGATGCTCCGCGGCCCGCCGAGCCCGCCAGGGAGGGCGGCGCCCGAGCACCGCGCAGAATGAGCAGGAGGGCCCGGTAGGGAAGGAGCAAGCAGACCAGGTGTAATAGGTGGACTGAGGCTGGTGCAAATGTGGCTGGCAGCAGGACTTTTTGGCAGAAAGGCTGGCAGGGTAGAAGGTGAAGGGCCTGTAGGTTGGCAAGACCGCTCCAATGCAGCGGAAAGCAGGCGCCGGGCCCAGGGAGGCCGGCCCGTTCCGCGCCCCAGCGAGATCAAGCACCCGGTGGGGGGCGGGGGGGGAAGGCGGCAGCCGTGCAGCAGGAGGAGACTTCAGTCCAGGCCAGGCAGCGGCGGTCGCACAGCCCGGGCAGCAGCTGTATAGGCAAGGCATGTAGAGGGTTGGCGGTGGATGAAGTCAAAACCCCCAACCGGCACGGGCCACCGCGGAGCCAAGCACGGCGGGGGACCACCCAGCCAGGGCAGAGGCCGGCAGCCGGAAGAGTCTGTGCGGGAGTAGGGATGAGGCGCTCAGGCCGCGTCGGGCCGTGCAGGCGGCAATGGGAGCCAGCACTCCAACAAGTGGCAGAGATGAAGGCCCAGTTCCGGCAATTAGCAGCAAGGAGGAGCAACCGGGAGACCGCAGGGGCTCAGAGCGGCGGGGGAAGAGGTGGGAGGCGCGCCGCCCACCTCGCAGGGCCCAGGGCAGACGGCCGGGACAGCGGGCGCCCGAAGTGGGAGAAGGCGCCCGCGTGGTGTGGAGGCCTGGGCCCAGCGGTACGACCCGCGCGCCCCCACCCCCGCCACAAGGCCCCCACATGGGTGAGAACTCACCGGAGCGAAGGCAGCAGACTGGCAGCGCAGGTCCGGAAAGCAGAGTTGAGCCGACGGAGCCCCTCAAGCAAGGCGGGGTGTCGGTTGCGCCGCCAAAGCCCAGGCCGAGCGCCAGCCCCACGCCGGCAGAAAGGCCCAAGCGCCGCGCCAGGCCCAGCGGCGGATCACAGGGATGCCCACACCAACGGGGCCCAGGAAGACAGCAGGCGATTCTTCAGTGCCAGGTGGGTCTTTAGGGCACGGTGCTGGAAGTCCGCACCGAGAATTTCCGCAGGATTTTGGACGGATTTTCGGCTTGGCCGGCAGAGCCCACTTTGATTGCGGCCATCTTGCAGCCGACTAAGCCATGCCCCCGCTTGCTAACATATTTAATGCCAGAGCTAAAGTGGGTCCTCCTGCTTATTGGCATAAAGCAGTTTTAATACCAATTTACAAAAAAAGGAGACAAATCAGACCCCAGAAACTATCGGCCAATTTCCCTCCTCGATAGCACGGCAAAACTCAGTGGCAGAGTGCTATTAAATAGATTGGAGACAGGGGCACTGACAAATAACATCCTGACCTCGGCACAATCTGGCTTTAGAAAAGGTAGAGGCACTCAAGACCAGTGTCTGAACCCGATTCTGCTTATAGCGAAGTACACCCACGCTAAGCAAGGTAACTTATATTTGGCCTTCATGGATCTTAGCGCAGCCTTTGACTGCGTAACCCATTCCCATCTATGGAGGATCATGAGGGAAATGGGGGTAGACCAGGAAATAATTACCTTTATAAGACAACTGTATTCGAAGGCCGAAGCGTGTGTAAGGTATGGGCAACAGGGTGAGTGCACCAGATGGTTCAGTTACTAGAGGAGTTCGCCAAGGGTGCATTTTCGCCTCTTTTCTGTTCTCTTTATATACTAATGGGGTGGCGTCCCAACTGCTAGAATCAGCCATAGATGTTCCTAGAATAAATAAGATGTGCATCCCAATTTTATTTTATGCAGATGATGCAGTTTTAATTGTGTGCACGGGAAGGTCACTCCACAAACTGTTAAATACATATGTAGAATTTATGAAAAGTCTGGATCTTCATACAAACGAATCCAAGTCATTTGTTTCAATTGCAGGACAAAAGTTGAAAAATCCTCTGTCCTTTTTTATCTCAAATCGTAAAGTGGTGCAGACAATTATTTTCTTATCTAGGGGGTGACTTGACTATAGAGCATCCTGGATTAATATGGTGGCGAATCGTGGGATCATGTTTGAAAAGGGTACAAATGCCATTCGTTAATTTTCAAAAGATTTGGGTACAAGAAATCCAGATATTTTAAGGAAGGTTTACGGGGCCAAATCTAGTGCAGTAGCTGCCGGAGTGTGGGGCCACGTTAATGTAAAGGGGATACAAACCATATAGGATTGCTTTTGGAAAGCAATGTTGAGCCTCCCTATTAGTTGTTGCAACTTTAAATGACATCAAGAGCTAAATATCCCCTATATAACTGATCAAATAAACGTAGCACCTATTCTCCTTTGGCATTCAATATGGCATAGATCTACGATGTCCCTTACCCAACAAATAATGGATGTCTTATCCCTAGAACACACAGAATATCCAGTGGTTAAAGTATGTGAAAAACACTCTAGATCTAGGAAGCTTATTTGGATTACCAGGTCACTGTGTATCTGTCTTGAAAAGAGTTTTAAAATCCTGTTTTTTATCAATTGCTAATGAAGCGAGAATGAATGCACAGTATAGTAAATCTACTATCAGGTAATACCTTGAGGGCCCACTGCAGGGTGAGGGGATATCTTTCTATTTGGAGTTTGTAACAATCCCTCGGCACAGATTAATTCTGTTAAGGTTTCGCCTTAATTATATTTTGTGTGTGCTGGGCCACCCTGCTGGTATCTATTCCACCAATGATCTCGCTTGTTGCCCACGTGAGGATTTCTCGCATCAAACTGATTTGCACATTGCGTTTTTTTTTGTTGTAAATTTTATTGTAATCATTGGAAAAGGTTTTAAATTCCACTTTTATGTAAGCACAATTTCAGGCAATGTCGCCCGGCCTTCTACTTTTTACGAATGTTGCCTGACCCTCTAATCGGTTATAGTGTTGCCTCCTTTTTATGACTGTCTTTGAGAACTAAGACATTGCACATTTGCTGATATGGACTGTTTTTTTACAGTTTCTGTGATGTATATTTGAACTTTTAGGATTAATTTCGTATTAATCGAATAAAGTAATTTGGCTGATGACCTTAACCAATAAGCACAATGTTAACTACTTAGAACTAATTCCTCTTGTTTACCTTTATAGACTAATATCTACACTGGTTATCATTAGGACAATTAGTGTAAACATGGATGACTCCGCAAGTGATGTAGGGACAAGCCCAGGATAAACAAGTTATCGGAATAGATTTGTATAAATCAGAAGGTTTTTGATAAGCACAATAGGAGGTACAGGTGTCCTTTTTGCAGAGTTTACACAGTTTAAGCATAACAAGTCAAAAGGCCTCTCCGTTACTAATGCAGTCATTGCAGATTCCTTATCACACAATTTTGGTTATTAATCCAAAACATTTTAAATCCATGTTATAAGAGATAGTCCATTTCAGTGATCTTGTTGGAATCATACTTTAAATATATAGAATAAAAGGATTGGAGTATCACTTTGGACTGCTGGAATAGGCACTCATTTAGACTATGGCAGATGACCCACAATCTGTTAGTGTAGGAGAAATTGTTGCCTTTGCAACCCTGGTCTCACTGCTGGTCATCTTTCAGCCCTACAGAGACCTCCGCCTTTAGAGAATCTGCCACCGCAGCTCCTCTGAACTGACAGTTTTGAATGGTTGCACAAACTTTTGCTTTTAAAAAAACAATGCCCAGAATGCTGGAGCAAAAAAGAAGAAAAAACCCAGACACCTTTGATGTTCTCTCTCAGGGTGTGTGGTGTCATGTTGATTGGTTTCCAGTTTGTGGCCACCAGAATTCCACAGCGGTCCTAAACTGGACTATGGGCAGAGGGCCCATAGTCCTTCAGGTGCACTGCTTCTGGAAACGTGACAGTTCACCAAACCTAAAATAGAGCAAGGGGGCCATCAGTTTAGTTGACAGTGTACTCCACCACATTTGTGAAAGGGTACCCCGCCCACCACATGAATTCATGTCCATATACTTCACATCAATGATTTTTTGTTTTTAAGGGGGTTAGATTAGACTGAATTGGACTATAGCATACATGATGACACCCAAGTCCATAATCAATTAAGAAACCATGAATCAAAAAAACAGAGCAAGCGGTTACCCCTGGAAAGGGATCCCCTGGCCTTACAGCAAGAGACATCAGAAAGACTACTTACAGTTGTTGGAATAACCTAGGGATTTTTCTGAAATAACAGTCATGTAGTAACTTTAGGAGGGGAGCAAATAATTCCAGAGCTTAGCAGTATGATAAAAGAACGAACGCCCACTGTGATATTGTCTACATTTAAGGTCCTACAGAAGTGTGGACCTCAACATAAGGGGCATGCAGGAGAGTAGATACACATTTTCCTAGACCCTTGCCTGCCATGGCTTCAAAAGCCAGCTAGACCGCCTTGAAGGTGCATCTGTCGAATCTGAAGCATACGCAACATGGGGAGCAAGAGTTTAGCGGGTGTGGGGGTCAGAATGACCCCAAGCTGCTGCATTCTGGACAATTTGGAGTTTGTCCAGAAGGTAGGCAGGCAGCCCCACCTAGTGGTTTTGGAATAGTGGAGGTTCAAGATCAGCACAGACTATCGTTTTCAGGGCAGATGAGGAAGGATCCTCCAGCTAGCACATAATGTTGCAAAGCATCTGGAGGGTTGTATGATATAACCACCCATGCATTACAATGCATGCTTTTAGCACGCATCCATTACAACGCAATGCTTTTACCAAGCAAATACCTTCACAATGCATGGCAAGTATATATGGTAAATTAAATCCATACACATCTTTTTTACATGGGGTAACACTCCCAAATTATAAAGGTATGAATATTTTCTTTTAGGGTAATCCCCCCCCCCCTCCCCCAAACCCTACCTTTTGTAGTCTTCCGGCCCAAATCCCTTACCACCCTATACACATCCCAAACCACATCTATGCACACATAAAAGTCACCCCCTGTGTAGGCCTTGAACAGCCCAGAGGACAGGGTGAGGTGCATTTAAAAAGTTAGGACATGTAAGACTTAAATACATGCCCAGTAGTGACACTCTTAAAATAATTTTTTCACTACTGCAAGAATACCTCTCCCAGGGGCGTGGCTTCGGAAGCCAAGGAAAATGGCCGCTCGGGCGCGGAGCTCCGGAACGACGTGAGGAGCCGAGTCTCCTCCTGGCATCAATTCAGCTCCCCCGGACCCACAAATACCGGCAAACGGGCATGAAACCTAGCGCTACCGAATAAGCTACTTTGCGCCATCCACGGTGAGCGTTTATGCTGTTTTTTGCCGCCCGTTTTTTCACGGCCGCCATTTTGTTTTTGAATCTTCCTCACAGGCTTAACTCCTGAATGGACTTCATGTTGCCTGAACAATGACTGTTGCCTGCCTGTTCTATTTTTGCCACTTGGGGGTTATTTTCTAAGTTACTTTAATCTTTTGGTGACGTGCCCAGGCGAGGGAATTAAGGATATCTCTTCTTCAAGAAACAACATTCGGTTGGCTTCATTGTTTCTCTAGTGGGTCTGCAATTAAAGAGTGTGGAAATATGGCGAAGGCTCGTCCATCCCGCAGCGGCTCTCAGTCAATGGAAAATTCTTTAGTGCCGGACTTTAATCCTTTCAGTGTCTTACAAGAAAGTATTGATGACGCAGATTCGGGACAGTCTCATGCGGGCCAAACAACATCCAGTATACCTCGCGGTAACCCCAAACAACCATCTAAAATTCCTTCTACTACAGTTGCTGTTGTTTCCAAACGTCTCAAAAAAGACCCACCTTCACCTACGGAATCCAATGTCTCGTTATCTATGGAGTTATTGCTTCAGGAAATCCGGACTCTTAAACCTCACATGGAAGAGACAAATTGTCGTCTCCAAAATCTTGAGGATAAATGGTCTCAGATGGAAAGTCAAGCTCTTCACCTAACGCAACGTGTTGACGCCGTCCAAGCTATTACCAACCAAATCCCTCCTCTACAATTGGAAGTTTCCCATCTAAAACAACAAATTGAAAATTTGGAAAACAGAAATAGGCGCAATAACTTGCGCATTTATGGTCTTGTGGAAGGAATTGAAGGTTTGGATCCTCTCCCCTTTTTTCAATCGTTTCTCCCATCTCTTTTGGATTTTCCTGAATCTCCAAAATTAAATATCCAAAGAGCACATCGCTTGGGTCAGGTTTCAAAATCAATGTCTTCAAACATCAAACCAAGAGGCGTTATTCTATATTTTTTAGAATACACAGATTTACTTAGAGTCCTTCATGCAGCCAAAAATAAGGGAAAAATTTCTTGGCAAGGAAATAATCTCTTTTTTGCTCAAGATTACGCAAAAGCAACGGCTGACCGACGGAAGAAGTTCCTAGATATGAGACCAGCTCTTCGTAATCTGAATGCTCGTTATGGCCTGTTTCATCCCTGCCTCATGAAAGTGACTTTCAACAATAAAACTGCGACTTATGAAGATCCAGCACGTCTGCAACTCTTTTTGGACTCTTGCAAAGATGACAACATGGAAGTTCCTCACACCTCGTCGTTTTGATGTTTTGATGTTATGTTGATGTTTTGTTAAGAAAATGTTTTTCATATCCCCCGTCTTATATTATATTGTTTTATAAGGTTTTATATTGCATGTTATTATGTATTTAATGTATTTCATATAATCCGTTTTTCTCTTTTTGTCTTTTATTAGACGCAATTTATTGTGGTCCTTGGTATGTGATCCCACCTTGTCCGCCTGGAGGAAGTCTTCCTTCTCCGTTCTGTTGTAGAGTTTTCCCGCCCGGATGTTTTGCCTTTTCCTTATGTGGCTTCACCATCCCCATGTTTCTGTGTTTTTGTGTGGTATGTTCTTTTATTATCTTACATTTCAACATCCTCAACATGTATCCTACCTGTTCTCTTTATTTTTCCTTTTGTTTTTGTTTTGTATCTTTTTTCTCCTTCTTAGTCCTAATCTTTCATTTTTCTTCAATTACTGGTCCTTTATACATCCTTCTAACATATTCTCTCTCTTTTCTTATCTTTGCTTCTTCCTCTGTCTCATATCTTTTCTTCTTCATATTTATTATTCTCCTATGACAATTCTACTTATTACTAGGTTAAAATATGTTGTATTATTAGATCTAAATCTATTACTTTTAATGCATATATTTAGATGTCGTTGAATATAATATCCTGGAATGTTAAAGGTTTGGGTTCTCCAATTAAACGTCAACGAGTTTTATCACATATTGCAAGCCTAAAAGGTGATATTGCTTTTACTGCAGGAAATTCATGTAACTGCTACTGAGATAGCCAAATTAAGACGTCAATGGGTGGGACAAGTTTTCGCATCACCAGGTTCGGGAAAGCATAATGGTGTTGCTATTCTCTGCCATAAACGTTTAAATGTTCACCTTATAAGTCAAGATAATGACTCCGATGGTAGATGGGTTGCAGTCACTTTATTGATTAACAACATTCCCTTAACTGTTGTTAATGTTTATGCCCCCACTACTCACGATAAATTGTTCTGGCCCCAGTTCCTCTCCTCCTTGATGCAATATACTGATGAATATCTAATTTTGGGTGGGGATTGCAACATGGTCGTAGATCCCTTTATAGATAGAAGGTCTAAATCACGATTTTCACCATCTTCCATGCATGCTCAATTTACCTCTACTATATCCCAACGATCTCTTGTAGACTCCTGGAGACTTTGTCATCCCACATTGCAAGAATACACTTATTACTCACCTGCTCACTCCTCTCAATCCCGGATAGATTATCTCTTTATCTCCAAAGCTCTAATTCAACATATTTCCCAATCAGACATAGGCTCTATCTTAATCTCAGACCACGCTCCAGTTTCTTTGAGTTTGGATTTGCTGCCTCCATTCAAAGGTACGAAGCGGTGGCGATTTAATAATTCTCTATTAATGGACCCCTTATTTACACCAAAATTTCTTGATTTTGCAACCTCATTTTTTGTAGAAAATGAATCCCCTCAATTATCCCCTCAACTTATTTGGGACACTTTCAAAGCTGCCTCTAGAGACTTCATTATTTCATTTGTATCACGAAAACGAAAAGCATCCTCTCACTCTGCTCAATCACTTAATACACAAATTAAAAAACTGGAACACGCTTATTATTTAACAAAGTCCCAGTCTGATTTAAACGAACTTATTAAAGCCAAACTCTCTTTTAATAAATTATCTACTGCATCCGCAAACTTATACTTACTCAAATCCAGTGCTAAATACTATAGTGCCCAGAATAAATCTGGTAATATTCTTGCCAATTATCTCAAAATTAAGAAGGAACGTACAAAAATTGAATCTATTAAAACTTCATCGAATAATATAATCCATAAAGATGACGATATTCTCTCAGAATTTGTCAATTTCTATCAAAAGTTGTATACTCCTGAATCTTCACCTCAATTAACTGACATTTCACAATACTTATCCTCTATTCCCACTCCCTCTTTTCCCGGTGTAGATTTCTCCTCCGCCGAAGCGGATATACATACTAATGAAATCCTTAAAGCTATTCAATCGCTTAAGAAGGGGAAAGCTCCAGGGCCCGATGGTTTCACAATAGAATTTTACACTCACTTTTCTAATCTTCTTATTCCCAAGCTTCACCAGTTATTTTTATATTTCATAACATCCCAAAAATCGGAAGGCTCATTTCAAGAAGCGTTAATATGTCTTCTTCCTAAAGACAATAAAGACCATACATTGTGCAAAAATTATAGACCCATTTCTTTGATTAATGTTGATTACAAAATATTTGCGAAAATCCTTGCACTCCGATTAGATATTATTTTGCCTAAAATAATCGGTAAAGAACAAAGTGGCTTTGTTAAAGGTCGACATTTGTCAGACAACACTCGGCTTTTCTTTGATGTCCTTAGCAAGTCTCATTCCCATAAACAGTCAATGGCGGCCGTTGCGCTGGATGCTGAAAAAGCATTTGACAGGGTTAATTGGCAGTTTATCTTTTCCACACTTGCTTGGTTCGGTTTTGGTCCTAAATTTCTTTCCTATGTTTCATTACTTTACTCTTTCCCTAGATCCTTTATTTTAGCTAATGGCCTTGTTTCTTCTTCTTTTCCTTTATATAGAGGTGTCCGCCAAGGTTGTCCACTTTCTCCACTTTTATTTATCCTGGCGTTAGAACCCTTTCTAATAAAAATCTGTTTGAATAGGAACATCACAGGTTTTCCATATGGCGATAAACAACTAAAGCTTTCCGCTTATGCGGATGACATCCTTTTATTTATCTCTAACCCTCAATCCTCTATACCATCGTTTCTCTCTGAAGTCAATGACTTTGCTCTGGTCTCTGGATACAAACTCAACACGGACAAATGTGAAATTCTCCCTTTAAATAGACACTGCTTCCATGCTGACTTCCTGACATCTTCTTTTCACTGGAGCCCAACAAAGATCAAATACCTAGGCTTATGGTTCACACCTTCTATTAAAGATACTGTAGCATTAAATTTAAAAAATTTACAACAGACTTTAACTGACTCCACCTCACGTTGGCATCCTTTATTTTTATCCTGGTGGGGTAGATTAGATTCTATAAAAATGATGTTAGTACCAATAATTTTATTTTTCTTATCTAACCTTCCAATCAATGTCCCCAAATCTTGCTATAAGAAAATCTATAATATTTTATCAAAATTTTTATGGCAAAACAAAAAAGCTAGGATGTCTTTTGCCAAACTTCAACAACCTAAACATTTGGGTGGAGTCAATTTTCCAGATTTTTCTGCTTATCATACTTCATTTTTTCTTAAATACTCTTCTCATTTGTTATCTCAGAATATGACTGACCCCATTTCTCAACCCCTATGGGTAGACATAGAAACTTCTTTCTTTTACCCTTTTACCTTCGAAGAAGTGATATCTATATCTCAAGTTCCAACAAGAATGTCTCTTCCCATCCTTAAGAATTCCCGTAAAGTTTTTCATCCTTTATTAATCAAAGGCCTTGATGAACGTGCCCGTTTTTGCAATCCCCAATTTGGTATAACAAGCTGATTAAAATTAAGAATAGAACCCTTTTTTGGAAGGATTGGTTAGTCTTAGGACTTAAATGGACTCATCAACTCTTCCAGGGAGATTCTTGTATTCCCTTTTCCATAGCCCAATCCCGCTTTTCTCTGCCTCTTTCCTACCACTCCAAATATGTATCGCTAATTGAAGCTGCTCAATCCTCTTATGATGTGTTTGGGCCCTCCCCGCACCTGTCGAATCTTCTTCGACTATTCTTTCTTCCCTATGCACCTCTTCTTCTGCCTCTCAAATTTATAATAAGTTAAGAGAACCCTCAGTTACTCGTGATAAATCTAAAATAGAGTGTGACTGGGAGTCTGACTTAGGCGAATCTTTTTCCCTCCTTCAATGGAACAAAATTTGGACCAAAATAAGGAAGTCTTCTAGAGCAGCCAATACTACACAAACTCTATTTTTCATATATAATAGACTTCTGATCACTCCAGCTAAATTGCATCACATAGACCCCTCTACCCCCTCTATTTGTTGGTCTTGCCAAGCCCCTGTAGCTGATCTTAAACATATGTTATTTACTTGTCCACCCATTTATCATTTCTGGATTAGAGTATGGAAACAAATTAACAAAATTTTCTCTACCCATATTCCCTTTTCTTATTCATATATTTTTCTAGGTAGTGTCTCAGAGATATGGCCGACCTCAATTACTAATGTTTCGATTGTAGATCTACTTATTGCAGTTGCATTTCAACAAATTACAAAGTCATGGAAACAAGCCTTGAATGTTTCCTTTCAAGCATGGTGGTATGGTGTATGTTATAACCATAGGTTGGATAGGGCATATGTTCATCCCATTACACTTGCCATCAAACGTGATTTACTGTGGTTACCTATCACCAACTTTTTAAATGCTTCTGCTCAAACCATGCCTTTACATAATCCCAGGATTGAAGAAGTACCCAAACCTCCTTGAAGTTAATGGTTATTATTAAGTATCTAATCTATTTTGGATTTTGGTAGAAACGTGTTATACAACTATAGAAATTAATATATGTCGTTTTTTGCATTTTATGTATATGATCAGTGTTATTACCTGATGCAATCTCCCCTCCCATTCTTTTTCTCTCCGTCCCCCCTTCCCCTATACGATTTCATTTGTATTACATTATATTCAGATGTCATATTGTATTGATGTTAATTCAAAATTTTATATCTAATAAACTTACTTTTAAACTTAA